>JAMPIV010000267.1:0-453807 GCA_024509875.1 Oreohelix idahoensis | reverse complement strand
GTCATAAATGGAATGCAAAACCATATGACATAATAAAATGGAAAATGTGTGCGTAATTATTTCAAATTAATGGTTGATAATAAATCTATCAAGATAGTCACAGGAGAACTTATATAACTAGATATGCTGTTGGGATGGTGATCTCGCCTGCGTCGATACTGTACAAAAGTCTTGTGGCCCCACCTCTCCGTGCTGGGGGCAATATACGGCTGCTCTGACACAATGATAGACTGCTCTGGTCCACACTTGTATATATTACTACAGCATTTGACACCGCTTTGGTGCCAAATAGAAACTCACAGTTCTGAAACAAAAGTATTGGTCATGTGTCAGAACTCTACTTCCTGAACCACTTCTGCACACAACACTACACAACAACAACACCACATAGACTGGGTCAGATCTCTCTGACCACACAGCACATCTTACCAAGTTGGTTTCACATAGTCTTTAGTTTCAGTTAGGCGTGCCTATATATTTTCTTTGTATGTATGTCTCTAGACCCTGATCTAGGGCTGGGGATCTAGAGCGAACACTTACTTGTCGTAATCATTTTTATAATATGGCAGTATCAATCACTCGAATTATTAAAATATACAGAATAAATATTGTTCATTCTTACCAGAATTCAGAATTGAGAACACAGTTAAAGTTTGCTAGCAAAACTCAGCTGAGCTGCTGGCCGTATGATGGCGTCCCACTATATAGTTATATTCTTATGGAATCAACACCATCATGGATTCAAACTGCGTCTCTGAACAGACTTATGTCGAATGGCAAACTTTCACCTCTCTATCCCGCTACTATAAAATGCGTTGACCAATCGCCGACTTCCCCCCTTGCTTTCAAATCTTCAACCAAAAGTCACTTCAGTCAAATCTCAGTCAAGTATGTATTACGGTCTGTTAGTCCGTCTGTCTCTACTTGTTTTTTCAAAAAAAAACACACTTGGTTTTACATGCATTTCCTACACGAATCTGCTGCCTAAGTTATTTTTAGCTACAATGCTCCACCACATTCCCTCTCTTTAATTACAGCTCGATTTTTACGTTTGCAGACTCAAGGCCAAGATTTTGGTAACTTTTAGTGACATTGGGTTAACAGTGCATTCGCTTGTATGATATGAACAATACAGTCTTTTGTCAATATCTTCTTTATTATCTATCCGTCTGTATAAATGAAAGCATATTATTTCTCTGCTCAAGATGGGCTATCAAACTAGCTAGGTTTTATTTTCATAACTCTAGTATTAAGAAAAAAACATATTTTTTCTCAAGTTTAATTTTTGAAATTTGTTCGAGAACCTTCCCTCATGTGTTTTGCCGCGGCATTCAAATAAAGACCAAGTATCGAAACACGCCCAAGAAATGACTGTCTCGATCAAGAGCTAATGTCCGTTTCTTGTCCATTTCCTTACTTTATGTCAACTCGGGACGTGAATTTTTTTCCTTTCACCCCCACTTGCGTCTTTTTGCCGTTCGAACTTCAAACACGTGTTCAGTCATATTTTTCCTTTTTTGTGTCCTCCGTTCTCTCCCGTCTACAAAGGGTAAACGTTTCGTCTGCACTTCTAACTTGTTAGTTTTAAATGGCGGTGGGAAGGCTGGCATGGGCGAGCATGTCTCCTAGTATCTTACGCATTATTTTTAACCCTACATTTCATCGTTAATTTTGGAGATATTTTAACGTTGTATCATGGTGACATCATCACACATGTCCCCACCTGAGAACATGCACTACGGCAAGTTCCAAAACCAGTGATACACATAGATAAAATCTCTCCTCACGCCTACCACTACTCTAATCTTGATCACAGGGGTGCCGACTGAGGAAATCTGCACCGACATTCAATGACCCTGGGATATATTGGATAATAAACTGATAAGGTTGCAACAATAAAGACCACCTCAACAATCTTGCGTTTTCATGCTTAGCCTGAGATAAGAATACGAGGGGCTGATGATCCGTCTGGACCACAAAAGTCCTACCATACAGATAGATTTGGAACTTCTTTATTGCCCAGATTAACGCTAAACATTCCTTTTCGCTTGTAGAATATCCTTGTTCCGCTTTATTCAATTTGCGGCTTGCATAAGCGACTGGGTTCAGTTCCCCATCGGGTGAAGATGACCTCTGCAACAAGGCCGCCCCGAGGCCTACATTACTTGCATCTGTTCTCACCACAAAGTCCTGTGTCAAATCAGGCAATTTGAGAATAGGCTTGCTAGTGAGTTTTTCCTTTAATTCTTGGAAAGCTAATTCACATTGCGCAGTCCAAATAATTTTATCTGGAAGTCCCTTGCGAGTCAGATCAGTCAGAGGAGCACAAATAGAGTTAAAATTTTTGATATATTTTTGATAAAATCCGCATAACGACACGAATGATCGCACGTCCTTTTTTGTTTGTGGTCTAGGTGCTCTCTGCAGTTTTTCCAAGTTCTTGGGATCAGGGGTCATGTTACCCTGATATACAGTGTGTCCCAAGAATTCCAACTCTTTGCATCCAATACAACATTTTGTTGGCCTAGCAGTTAAGTTCGCCTCCCTAAGCCTATCAAATAACATTTTTAGAGCGTCAATGTGTTCTTCAAATGTCTCTGTGGCGACGAGAATATCATCCATGAAATTCGTGATACATGGGTTATTCAGGGGATCCAACAATTTGCGCATCATCCTTGAAAATACACTCGGAGCATTTTTCAATCCGAATGGTAGCATGTTGAATTCATAATGTCCTTCCGATGTGCTAAACGCTAAATAAGGTCTCACTTCAGGCTTCACTGGAATCTGGTAATAGCCTTTACTAAGATCCACCTTTGAAAAGTATTTTGCCTTGTTTAATCTGGCAAATAACTGTTTTTTGTCTGGTAATGGATCCACTTGTCCTTCTGTGACAGCATTCAGTTTCCTGTAATCTATGCACAGTCTGTGTTCCCCAGACGGTTTTCTCAACAAAACGACACTGGAGCTAAAAGATGATTCACTGTGTGAAATAATCCCCTCCTTCAACAAATAATCTATTTCTTCCTTCAATGCCTTCTCCTTCGCGAACGGAATAGAATAGGCTCTCATACAGATTGGGTTTGAGTCTACCAGTTTCATGTCATACTGTAGCAAATTTGTATGTCCTGGTTTATCTGTTAATACATCTGTATGTTCCTCCAGAACCTGTTGAACTCTCTCCCTCTGATTTTTAGTCAGGTGCTTACTGACTTTTACTTGTGCCGCTGTTTCACAAGGATGTAATGGGTATTCATGCGAGGTGAGTGGTTCCTTTTGCATTTGAGTTGCGATAGCCAAGGTCAGTAAGGGGGTGCTTTCCTGGAGTGGTCTGTCCAGATACTTCTTTAAAAGGTTTACATGATAAACTTTCTCCTTCCCCTTTTTGTCAATTTTATAGTTTGTTCTAGACACCTTCTCTAGAACCGTATATGGACCTTGCCATCCAATTTGTAATTTATTCTGGCTGCCGGGTAGTAGAAGAAGCACCTTCTCTCCCACAGCTAGTTCTCTGTCCTTTGCCTTCCTATTAAAATATGCTGCATGTTTCTTCCTGGCTTGTCTCAAATTATCATTTGCCAGTTTCCATCCAGCTTTCAGACGAGTGGTCAGTTCGTTCACGTATTGATAAGATGAGGTAACAGTCTCTTCTGCCTTCTCATCTGTCCAGGTCCTTAATAGTGCTTCTAATGGACCTTTTATTGGCCTCCCAAATAGCAGAGTTGCGGGAGCCATCCCGGTTGAACTATGTGGTACCTCCCGATACGCAAACAATGCGGCGGGCAGGAATTGATCCCACAGATCCGGTTTTTCGTGTGCCAGCTTCCTCAGGATAGAAATGAGAGTCCCATTAAACCTCTCTACCTGGCCGTTCCCTTGCGGATGGTACGGACTACAATGAAAGTGTCTGGCTTGAAATAGCTTAAAAACTTCTTCCGTTAGTTTCCCCTTGAACTGAGAGCCATTATCAGTCAAGATTTGATGCGGGAATCCTAATCTTGTGAATATTGTAAGTAGTGCCTCTGCTACATGTTTTGAATCAATTGATGGCAGGGCTACCGCCTCTCCCCACATAGAACAAGTGTCCACCAGAGTAAGGATGTAACTGTTCCTCCTCTTGGTCCGAGTGAGAGGTCCCACAATATCCACTGCAACCCTCTCAAAAGGTGTTCCCACTATGGGCATTTCCCCTAGAGTTGCAGGAGCAGTCCAGTGCTTTGGAGCTACCCTTTGACATTCTGGACAGGATTTGACATATCTTTTTATATCCTCCGTTATCCCTGGCCAGAAGTAATGACAAGCTATACGCTGTCCTGTGGCGCTGATCCCCATGTGACCACTGAAGGGAATCGCATGCCCGAGTTCCATCACTTTATCCCTATATGAAGTGGGAAGAACCAGCTGGTTGTGACCATTTGTTCCAGTTCCGGCCTTCCTGTATAATAGTTTGTTCTTCATAAAATATTCCCCTTGCTTGGAGGTGTGTGGCATTTGGGCAATTTTTTAAAACATGGCTTGAGTGTCCTATCCTCAGCCTGCGCCTTCCTCATCTCCTCTGGATGAGCATTTATAGGTTCACCTTCTTCCTCCTTTTTCTGTGACCTGGTCTGCACTGTCGCCATGATCACAGGTCTCTCGGGATTCCCCAAGAAGACGTATCTACACCCCAATATCAGAGGGTAGATTGGTTCATCTATCACTGCTGCTCTGATTTCTCCTTCCACATAGCGAGTTTTCACCGTTATCCTTGCGATGGGAAGTGTCATGAGTGGTATGTCCTTAGTCGCCCCTTGTATTTCCACTGTTTCTGTGGTATACTGACTTGGGTCCACTAGGCTAGACTTCACAACTGAATCATAATCCAAACCTGTATCATAAAGGCACCTTATGGTGACCCCATTACAAATAACATCCTCACAAACTGGGGGGTGATAAGGTTCCTGCTGTCCATTAGGATTAACCTTTAATCTTTGAGTCCCCGACTTCATTGCAGCAATGTTTGAAGGTTTCCTTCTACAAAATTCGGTGTTATGGTTATCTTTCTTGCACCATTTGCACCATCTTTTTCCTTGGTTAAACGGTTTTCTTTCATTGTATTTTTGGTCATTGAACTGTGAGTTTCTGTCTCGATAGTCATTTCTTGGCCGTTCAAAGTTTGTCCTGCCTTTATTACCCTGTTCTCTATTTTCAAATTTATTAAATGGCTGTGGAGCTTTAAAAGTTTCTATGTGCTTCTTTTTAGTGCCACTTACCTCTGCCTGGGCTGCCTGATACCTCTCAGCGACATTTAAAATCTCCCCCAACTTCTCTGCACCTTGTTCCATGAGAAATTTTCTCATGTCTGGAGCCATGGACTCTCTCAATTGCTCTATCATGATCATCTCTTTAAGATCTTGGGTCTTCCCCAGAGCAGTCCATTTCTCCAAATAGGTTTCCAGTCTGGCAGAGAATTGGTGGTATGTCTCCCCAGACAACAGTTTGGCATTTCTAAATTTCTTACGATAAAATTCACCATTTTTTTCGTACCTCAATAACAAAGCCTGCTTTAACATGTCATAATTGTCTTGGTCTTCTCTGTTCATTTTTGCGAAGACTTCATAAGAAGTACCTCTCAGTCCCTGTGATAACTTTAAACTCCACCTCTCTCTCTCTAACCCATATGTAGTAGCTAATAATTCAAAACGACTGAGGTACCCCTCGATGTCATCGTCTTTTTCAACAAAATGGTCTAAATGAAACCCCATAGCTGAGTTTGAGGCACCCTGACTAGCTGCAGCATCTGAGGCAAAAGGGCTGGCACCATTTTCAGGAGCCTGGCCTTGTAACTCCAGCTCCCTTAGTCGTAATTCGTGCTCCCTTTGCAACCTTCTATCTTCTGCCTCCCTTTCGGCCTTTTTATCTTCTTTCTGCTTCCCTTTCGGCCTTTTTATCTTCTGCTTCCCTTTGCTGTCGTTTTTCTTCTGCCTCTAATGCTTTAGCCTCTTTGTCAGCCTCAATCTGCAGCCTCTTAGTCTCAGCCTCAATTTGTAACCTCTTCTCTTCAGCTAACCTTTCAGATTCTAATTTTCTTTCGGCCTCTTTTTCTAATCTTCTTTCTTCCCGTTCAATATACTTGTCACATTCAGCAGTTACATACTGAATTAAAACCTGACCATCCATTCCCATATCCTTCGCCGTTAGCACAGCAGCTGATCTGAACTTTGCTAGCTCAGCCATCACACAAAATAACAATGATCAGGGTAAAAATCCAACCAATAAATAACTAAAGTAATTCTAATTACTATAGACTAAGGTAATTCTAATTAGCCAGTTAACTAATTAATTACCACTGGCTGTGAAGATTCACCAACTTTTATTTCACTTTCAATTTTAAGGGACACTTTTAATTTTTACAATTTGTTCCCCTGATTTAATTCTCCCACCAGGAGATCCTAATATTACTGATAAGCTAATTATCCCTGGACAAGACCCCAATATATGTAGTGGATTTTGATGGTATTGTATGGTTGATGTCACCTAGTGTGATGTATGAGGTCAGCTGTGAAGGCTCCTGAGATAAATGTAGATGTGAATTACAGAAGGCCCTTCTTACTACCACTTACGACCTCACACATATCTTTTTTTACTAATGAATGTGGCTACGTTAAAAATCTAGGGTACTGATATGTAATGTGTTGTGGTAATTACACACACACACACACACACACACACACACACAGATATTTAAGAAGTCTAATAATATTAATAAAATTTATAACACACTGAACTAACTCAGGCTATTTTAGTTTTTTTAAAGTTAAATCTTTTGATAAATTTATTTTGTTCTGAACCAAATGTTTAGTTGGTCAGAACATAAGAAATATTATGGAGTCATAAATGGAATGCAAAATCATATGACATAATAAAATGGAAAATGTGTAATTAATTATTTCAAATGACTGGTTAATAGTAATTATATTAAGATAGTCACAGGAGAACTTATTACTAGATATGCTGTTGGGATGGTGTAATCACTCCCAGTCTATGACTGCCAAACATTGTCCGTTGACTTAAGGGATAAATATATATAGTTTAATTTCCCCAATGTCATGGCTTTATTTAATGGTGAATTAGGGATAATTTAGTTGAAAATGTCGTTGGTGAAAGTCCAGCAGGCCAGATATAACTTATCTCGCCTGCGTCGATCCTGTACAAAAGTCTTGTGGCCCCACCTCTCCGTGCTGGGGGCAATATACGGCTGCTCTGACACAATGATAGACTGCTCTGGTCCACACTTGTATATATTACTACAGCATTTGACACCGCTTTGGTGCCAAATAGAAACTCACAGTTCTGAAACAAAAGTATTGGTCATGTGTCAGAACTCTACTTCCTGAACCACTTCTGCACACAACACTACACAACAACAACACCACATAGACTGGGTCAGATCTCTCTGACCACACAGCACATCTTACCAAGTTGGTTTCACATAGTATTAGTTCCCCAAGACTACATTACATCTGAGATATGTTCAATAGCTTCCTGCTATTAAATAAGATAGGTGATATGTTCCACTGATCTCAACACTAGATCCTTTTTTTTCATAGTTTCAGTTAGGCGTGCCTATATATTTTCTTTGTATGTATGTCTCTAGACCCTGATCTAGGGCTGGGGATCTAGAGCGAACACTTACTTGTCGTAATCATTTTTATAATATGGCAGTATCAATCACTCGAATTATTAAAATATACAGAATAAATATTGTTCATTCTTACCAGAATTCAGAATTGAGAACACAGTTAAAGTTTGCTAGCAAAACTCAGCTGAGCTGCTGGCCGTATGATGGCGTCCCACTATATAGTTATATTCTTAGGGAATCAACACCATCATGGATTCAAACTGCGTCTCTGAACAGACTTATGTCGAATGGCAAACTTTCACCTCTCTATCCCGCTACTATAAAATGCGTTGACCAATCGCCGACTTCCCCCCTTGCTTTCAAATCTTCAACCAAAAGTCACTTCAGTCAAATCTCAGTCAAGTATGTATTACGGTCTGTTAGTCCGTCTGTCTCTACTTGTTTTTTCATAAAAAACACACTTGGTTTTACATGCATTTCCTACACGAATCTGCTGCCTAAGTTATTTTTAGCTACAATGCTCCACCACATTCCCTCTCTTTAATTACAGCTCGATTTTTACGTTTGCAGACTCAAGGCCAAGATTTTGGTAACTTTTAGTGACATTGGGTTAACAGTGCATTCGCTTGTATGATATGAACAATACAGTCTTTTGTCAATATCTTCTTTATTATCTATCCGTCTGTATAAATGAAAGCATATTATTTCTCTGCTCAAGATGGGCTATCAAACTAGCTAGGTTTTATTTTCATAACTCTATTATTAAGAAAAAAACATATTTTTTCTCAAGTTTAATTTTTGAAATTTGTTCGAGAACCTTCCCTCATGTGTTTTGCCGCGGCATTCAAATAAAGACCAAGTATCGAAAAACGTCCAAGAAATGACTGTCTCGATCAAGAGCTAATGTCCGTTTCTTGTCCATTTCCTTACTTTATGTCAACTCGGGACGTGAATTTTTTTCCTTTCACCCCCACTTGCGTCTTTTTGCCGTTCGAACTTCAAACACGTGTTCAGTCATATTTTTCCTTTTTTGTGTCCTCCGTTCTCTCCCGTCTACAAAGGGTAAACGTTTCGTCTGCACTTCTAACTCGTTAGTTTTAAATGGCGGTGGGAAGGCTGGCATGGGCGAGCATGTCTCCTAGTATCTTACGCATTATTTTTAACCCTACATTTCATCGTTAATTTTGGAGAGATTTTAAACGTTGTATCATGGTGACATCATCACACATGTCCCCACCTGAGAACATGCACTACGGCAAGTTCCAAAACCAGTGATACACATAGATAAAATCTCTCCTCACGCCTACCACTACTCTAATCTTGATCACAGGGGTGCCGACTGAGGAAATCTGCACCGACATTCAATGACCCTGGGATATATTGGATAATAAACTGATAAGGTTGCAGTAATAAAGACCACCTCAACAATCTTGCGTTTTCATGCTTAGCCTGAGATAAGAATACGAGGGGCTGATGATCCGTCTGGACCACAAAAGTCCTACCATACAGATAGATTTGGAACTTCTTTATTGCCCAGATTAACGCTAAACATTCCTTTTCGCTTGTAGAATATCCTTGTTCCGCTTTATTCAATTTGCGGCTTGCATAAGCGACTGGGTTCAGTTCCCCATCGGGTGAAGATGACCTCTGCAACAAGGCCGCCCCGAGGCCTACATTACTTGCATCTGTTCTCACCACAAAGTCCTGTGTCAAATCAGGCAATTTGAGAATAGGCTTGCTAGTGAGTTTTTCCTTTAATTCTTGGAAAGCTAATTCACATTGCGCAGTCCAAATAATTTTATCTGGAAGTCCCTTGCGAGTCAGATCAGTCAGAGGAGCACAAATAGAGTTAAAATTTTTGATATATTTTTGATAAAATCCGCATAACGACACGAATGATCGCACGTCCTTTTTTGTTTGTGGTCTAGGTGCTCTCTGCAGTTTTTCCAAGTTCTTGGGATCAGGGGTCATGTTACCCTGATATACAGTGTGTCCCAAGAATTCCAACTCTTTGCATCCAATACAACATTTTGTTGGCCTAGCAGTTAAGTTCGCCTCCCTAAGCCTATCAAATAACATTTTTAGAGCGTCAATGTGTTCTTCAAATGTCTCTGTGGCGACGAGAATATCATCCATGAAATTCGTGATACATGGGTTATTCAGGGGATCCAACAATTTGCGCATCATCCTTGAAAATACACTCGGAGCATTTTTCAATCCGAATGGTAGCATGTTGAATTCATAATGTCCTTCCGATGTGCTAAACGCTAAATAAGGTCTCACTTCAGGCTTCACTGGAATCTGGTAATAGCCTTTACTAAGATCCACCTTTGAAAAGTATTTTGCCTTGTTTAATCTGGCAAATAACTGTTTTGTGTCTGGTAATGGATCCACTTGTCCTTCTGTGACAGCATTCAGTTTCCTGTAATCTATGCACAGTCTGTGTTCCCCAGACGGTTTTCTCAACAAAACGACACTGGAGCTAAAAGATGATTCACTGTGTGAAATAATCCCCTCCTTCAACAAATAATCTATTTCTTCCTTCAATGCCTTCTCCTTCGCGAACGGAATAGAATAGGCTCTCATACAGATTGGGTTTGAGTCTACCAGTTTCATGTCATACTGTAGCAAATTTGTATGTCCTGGTTTATCTGTTAATACATCTGTATGTTCCTCCAGAACCTGTTGAACTCTCTCCCTCTGATTTTTAGTCAGGTGCTTACTGACTTTTACTTGTGCCGCTGTTTCACAAGGATGTAATGGGTATTCATGCGAGGTGAGTGGTTCCTTTTGCATTTGAGTTGCGATAGCCAAGGTCAGTAAGGGGGTGCTTTCCTGGAGTGGTCTGTCCAGATACTTCTTTAAAAGGTTTACATGATAAACTTTCTCCTTCCCCTTTTTGTCAATTTTATAGTTTGTTCTAGACACCTTCTCTAGAACCGTATATGGACCTTGCCATCCAATTTGTAATTTATTCTGGCTGCCGGGTAGTAGAAGAAGCACCTTCTCTCCCACAGCTAGTTCTCTGTCCTTTGCCTTCCTATTAAAATATGCTGCATGTTTCTTCCTGGCTTGTCTCAAATTATCATTTGCCAGTTTCCATCCAGCTTTCAGACGAGTGGTCAGTTCGTTCACGTATTGATAAGATGAGGTAACAGTCTCTTCTGCCTTCTCATCTGTCCAGGTCCTTAATAGTGCTTCTAATGGACCTTTTATTGGCCTCCCAAATAGCAGAGTTGCGGGAGCCATCCCGGTTGAACTATGTGGTACCTCCCGATACGCAAACAATGCGGCGGGCAGGAATTGATCCCACAGATCCGGTTTTTCGTGTGCCAGCTTCCTCAGGATAGAAATGAGAGTCCCATTAAACCTCTCTACCTGGCCGTTCCCTTGCGGATGGTACGGACTACAATGAAAGTGTCTGGCTTGAAATAGCTTAAAAACTTCTTCCGTTAGTTTCCCCTTGAACTGAGAGCCATTATCAGTCAAGATTTGATGCGGGAATCCTAATCTTGTGAATATTGTAAGTAGTGCCTCTGCTACATGTTTTGAATCAATTGATGGCAGGGCTACCGCCTCTCCCCACATAGAACAAGTGTCCACCAGAGTAAGGATGTAACTGTTCCTCCCTTGGTCCGAGTGAGAGGTCCCACAATATCCACTGCAACCCTCTCAAAAGGTGTTCCCACTATGGGCATTTCCCCTAGAGTTGCAGGAGCAGTCCAGTGCTTTGGAGCTACCCTTTGACATTCTGGACAGGATTTGACATATCTTTTTATATCCTCCGTTATCCCTGGCCAGAAGTAATGACAAGCTATACGCTGTCCTGTGGCGCTGATCCCCATGTGACCACTGAAGGGAATCGCATGCCCGAGTTCCATCACTTTATCCCTATATGAAGTGGGAAGAACCAGCTGGTTGTGACCATTTGTTCCAGTTCCGGCCTTCCTGTATAATAGTTTGTTCTTCATAAAATATTTCCCCTTGCTTGGAGGTGTGTGGCATTTGGGCAATTTTTTAAAACATGGCTTGAGTGTCCTATCCTCAGCCTGCGCCTTCCTCATCTCCTCTGGATGAGCATTTATAGGTTCACCTTCTTCCTCCTTTTTCTGTGACCTGGTCTGCACTGTCGCCATGATCACAGGTCTCTCGGGATTCCCCAAGAAGACGTATCTACACCCCAATATCAGAGGGTAGATTGGTTCATCTATCACTGCTGCTCTGATTTCTCCTTCCACATAGCGATTTTTCACCGTTATCCTTGCGATGGGAAGTGTCATGAGTGGTATGTCCTTAGTCGCCCCTTGTATTTCCACTGTTTCTGTGGTATACTGACTTGGGTCCACTAGGCTAGACTTCACAACTGAATCATAATCCAAACCTGTATCATAAAGGCACCTTATGGTGACCCCATTACAAATAACATCCTCACAAACTGGGGGGTGATAAGGTTCCTGCTGTCCATTAGGATTAACCTTTAATCTTTGAGTCCCCGACTTCATTGCAGCAATGTTTGAAGGTTTCCTTCTACAAAATTCGGTGTTATGGTTATCTTTCTTGCACCATTTGCACCATCTTTTTCCTTGGTTAAACGGTTTTCTTTCATTGTATTTTTGGTCATTGAACTGTGAGTTTCTGTCTCGATAGTCATTTCTTGGCCGTTCAAAGTTTGTCCTGCCCTTATTACCCTGTTCTCTATTTTCAAATTTATTAAATGGCTGTGGAGCTTTAAAAGTTTCTATGTGCTTCTTTTTAGTGCCACTTACCTCTGCCTGGGCTGCCTGATACCTCTCAGCGACATTTAAAATCTCCCCCAACTTCTCTGCACCTTGTTCCATGAGAAATTTTCTCATGTCTGGAGCCATGGACTCTCTCAATTGCTCTATCATGATCATCTCTTTAAGATCTTGGGTCTTCCCCAGAGCAGTCCATTTCTCCAAATAGGTTTCCAGTCTGGCAGAGAATTGGTGGTATGTCTCCCCAGACAACAGTTTGGCATTTCTAAATTTCTTACGATAAAATTCACCATTTTTTTCGTACCTCAATAACAAAGCCTGCTTTAACATGTCATAATTGTCTTGGTCTTCTCTGTTCATTTTTGCGAAGACTTCATCAGAAGTACCTCTCAGTCCCTGTGATAACTTTAAACTCCACCTCTCTCTCTCTAACCCATTTGTAGTAGCTAATAATTCAAAACGACTGAGGTACCCCTCGATGTCATCGTCTTTTTCAACAAAATGGTCTAAATGAAACCCCATAGCTGAGTTTGAGGCACCCTGACTAGCTGCAGCATCTGAGGCAAAAGGGCTGGCACCATTTTCAGGAGCCTGGCCTTGTAACTCCAGCTCCCTTAGTCGTAATTCGTGCTCCCTTTGCAACCTTCTATCTTCTGCCTCCCTTTCGGCCTTTTTATCTTCTGCTTCCCTTTCGGCCTTTTTATCTTCTGCTTCCCTTTGCTGCCGTTTTTCTTCTGCCTCTAATGCTTTAGCCTCTTTGTCAGCCTCAATTTGTAACCTCTTAGTCTCAGCCTCAATTTGTAACCTCTTCTCTTCAGCTAACCTTTCAGATTCTAATTTTCTTTCGGCCTCTATTTCTAATCTTCTTTCTTCCCGTTCAATATACTTATCACATTCAGCAGTTACATATTGAATTAAAGCCTGACCATCCATTCCCATATCCTTCGCCGTTAGCACAGCAGCTGATCTGAACTTTGCTAGCTCAGCCATCACACAAAATAACAATGATCAGGGTAAAAATCCAACCAATAAATAACTAAAGTAATTCTAATTACTATAGACTAAGGTAATTCTAATTAGCCAGTTAACTAATTAATTACCACTGGCTGTGAAGATTCACCAACTTTTATTCTCACTTTCAATTTTAAGGGACACTTTTAATTTTTACAATTTGTTCCCCTAATTTAATTCTCCCACCAGGAGATCCTAATATTACTGATAAGCTAATTATCCCTGGACAAGACCCCAATATATGTAGTGGATTTTGATGGTATTGTATGGTTGATGTCACCTAGTGTGATGTATGAGGTCAGCTGTGAAGGCTCCTGAGATAAATGTAGATGTGAATTACAGAAGGCCCTTCTTACTACCACTTACGACCTCACACATATCTTTTTTACTAATGAATGTGGCTACGTTAAAAATCTAGGGTACTGATATGTAATGTGTTGTGGTAAATTACACACACACACACACACACACACACAGAGATTTAAGAAGTCTAATAATATTAATAAAATTTATAACACACTGAACTAACTCAGGCTATTTTAGTTTTTTACAGTTAAATCTTTTGATAAATTTATTTTGTTCTGAACCAAATGTTTAGTTGGTCAGAACATAAGAAATATTATGGAGTCATAAATGGAATGCAAAATCATATGACATAATAAAATGGAAAATGTGTAATTAATTATTTCAAATGACTGGTTAATAGTAATTATATTAAGATAGTCACAGGAGAACTTATAACTAGATATGCTGTTGGGATGGTGTAATCACTCCCAGTCTATGACTGCCAAACATTGTCCGTTGACTTTAGGAATAAATATATATAGTTTAATTTCCCCAATGTCATGGCTTTATTTACTGGTAAATTAGGGATAATTTAGTTGAAAATGTCGTTGGTGAAAGTCCAGCAGGCCAGATATAACTTATCTCGCCTGCGTCGATCCTGTACAAAAGTCTTGTGGCCCCACCTCTCCGTGCTGGGGGCAATATACGGCTGCTCTGACACAATGATAGACTGCTCTGGTCCACACTTGTATATATTACTACAGCATTTGACACCGCTTTGGTGCCAAATAGAAACTCACAGTTCTGAAACAAAAGTATTGGTCATGTGTCAGAACTCTACTTCCTGAACCACTTCTGCACACAACACTACACAACAACAACACCACATAGACTGGGTCAGATCTCTCTGACCACACAGCACATCTTACCAAGTTGGTTTCACATAGTATTAGTTCCCCAAGACTACATTACATCTGAGATATGTTCAATAGCTTCCTGCTATTAAATAAGATAGGTGATATGTTCCACTGATCTCAACACTAGATCCTTTTTCATAGTTTCATTTAGGCGTGCCTATATATTTTCTTTGTATGTATGTCTCTAGACCCTGATCTAGGGCTGGGGATCTAGAGCGAACACTTACTTGTCGTAATCATTTTTATAATATGGCAGTATCAATCACTCGAATTATTAAAATATACAGAATAAATATTGTTCATTCTTACCAGAATTCAGAATTGAGAACACAGTTAAAGTTACTAGCAAAACTCAGCTGAGCTGCTGGCCGTATGATGGCGCCCCACTATATAGTTATATTCTTGTGGAATCAACACCATCAGGGGTTCAAACTGCGTCTCTGAACAGACTTATGTCGAATGGCAAACTTTCACCTCTCTATCCCGCTACTATAAAATGCGTTGACCAATCGCCGACTTCCCCCCTTGCTTTCAAATCTTCAACCAAAAGTCACTTCAGTCAAATCTCAGTCAAGTATGTATTACGGTCTGTTAGTCCGTCTGTCTCTACTTGTTTTTTTCATAAAAACACACTTGGTTTTACATGCATTTCCTACACGAATCTGCTGCCTAAGTTATTTTTAGCTACAATTCTCCACCACATTCCCTCTCTTTAATTACAGCTCGATTTTTGCGTTTGCAGACTCAAGGCCAAGATTTTGGTAACTTTTAGTGACATTGGGTTAACAGTGCATTCGCTTGTATGATATGAACAATACAGTCTTTTGTCAATATCGTCCTTATTATCTATCCGTCTGTATAAATGAAAGCATATTATTTCTCTGCTCAGGATGGGCTATCAAACTAGCTAGGTTTTATTTTCATAACTCTAGTATTAAGAAAAAACATATTTTTTCTCAAGTTTAATTTTTGAAATTTGTTCGAGAACCTTCCCTCATGTGTTTTGCCGCGGCATTCAAATAAAGACCAAGTATCGAAACACGCCCAAGAAATGACTGTCTCGATCAAGAGCTAATGTTCGTTTCTTGTCCATTTCCTTACTTTATGTCAACTCGGGACGTGAATTTTTTTCCTTTCACCCCCACATTCGTCTTTTTGCCGTTCGAACTTCAAACACGTGTTCAGTCATATTTTTCCTTTTTTGTGTCCTCCGTTCTCTCCCGTCTACAAAGGGTAAACGTTTCGTCTGCACTTCTAACTCGTTAGTTTTAAATGGCGGTGGGAAGGGCTGGCATGGGCGAGCATGTCTCCTAGTATCTTACGCATTATTTTTAACCCTACATTTCATCGTTAATTTTGGAGATATTTTAACGTTGTATCATGGTGACATCACACACACACACACACACACACACACACACACACACACACACACACACACACACATATATATATATATATATATATATATATATATATATATATATATATATATATATATATATCCTAATTATAACCCATCAGAGGTTGAACGGGTTATTTTTCCGTGGTATTGTCCAGCCGAAAATGGCGTCTACGTCGTTCAGCCTCGTTTTCGATTCTGACATATTTCGCGTAACTCTCTATACATCAAGGGGCTCTAGGTATGATGAATAAGAATGGGGAACTATTAGCTAACTTATGTGCTTCAAATCAACTAGTTATAGGAGGAAGCATATTTCCACATAAAAGAATACATAAAGCAACATGGATATCACCAGACCACATAACTGAGAATCAGACTGATCACATTTGCATAAGTAAGAAGCTTAGGTCATCATTGCATGATGTGAATGTATGTAGAGGAGAAGATGTTGTATCAGACCACCATCTTCTTTTGGCTAAAACAAAATTAAAACTCAACAAATTTACAACAGTATATAGCTATAGACAACAGTATAATGTGGGATATCTACGAAATCAGGAAATATGAGAAACATTTTCAATCACAGTATCCAACAAATACCAAGTAATTCAACAGCTGGAAGACGAAGTAGATACGGAAGAACACTGGCAACAAGAAAAAAATATATATGGAACGAGACATGTGAAGATGTACTGAGAAAAAGAGAACATCAGCACAAAGCATGGATAACAACAGAAACCATTAGTAAGATAGAAGACAGGAAAAACAAGAAAGCAGATTTAAACAGAAGCAAAACCAGAAGCTCCAAAGCCAAGGCTCATGAAGTTTACATAGATGCTAATAAAGAAGTAAGAAGAAATTTAAAAAAGACACGATGAAGTATATTGAAGAGTTGGCAAGGGAAGCAGGGAAGCTGCAGCCAATGGAAATATGAGGGACCAGTACAACAACACAAATAAGCTAACAGGGAAATATAAGCAAACAAATGGCTTCATAAAAGATAAGGATGGAAAAATGCTTAGTAATATACAAGAACAAATGAAGAGATGGACAGAACATTTTGAGGAACTTCTCCATAGACCAGCTCCAGCTAATACCCCAGACATCCAGCCAGCAGGAAACTATTTAATTCGTGAGGCCGGGGAGAAAAGCAGTCTACTACAAATTTTAACTAGTCGGTGCTTTGTTTGCGTTACAGATTAGCAATTGGGCACTGGCTGAGTGTTTTGTTTGCTTTGTTTTATTTGTTTAATGTTTGCTTTGTGTGCTTATTGTCACCGACTGGGTTGTATTAATAAATACAACCCCTGCCTTAGAATCAGAGTTTTATTGTTGATCGGGTCGGTTGCGAGTGTGCAAGAAAGTGATCACATATCACAACAGCATCATCATCATCTCGCCGACACTATCACAATTGGCGTCGTCGACAGTATAGGCAGACAGTGACACCGAGCCAAAAGCAAACGAGCAAATATTGTATTGCAAACACCCATCAGTGCATTCTTGCAGCAAGATGGCTTCGACGAGTACACGTGTTCCGAGCAGAGGGGAGTGCGAGGGTGCAGACACAACATCAGTGATGGGTGCATCAGTAGAACAAAGTGAGGACCAGAGCAATGCGTCTGTGAAGGTAGTATACGTGACGGTGCCGGAAGTAAGGCGATTTGGTGGAAAAGCAAGTCCCACTTGGCAAGAGTTTGTGAAAGACGTAGATGCAGTGTGGAAGGTAGCGCCCTTTTCTGCAGAAGATAAGGTAGACGTTATCTGGAATAATGTTACACCCATGGTCTCTAGGGAATTACGGATACGTGGCGGATCCAAGGCCAGCCCTGAGCAGTTTCTCAAAATAGTGGAAGAAGCGTACAGTGAGCGACCACTAGTCAATGAGATGACTAGGAATTTCCAGGCCGTGAGTCAGGGGCCTAGGGAATGTGCTGTTTCCTTGGAAGGCAAAAAGCCTGATGCACTGGTGCAGGTAGCCAGTGTAGAAGCCCACACTGAAAAGGACGCACTCGAAGCAGAAATATCTCTCCTAAAGTCCCATCTAGCACAGCTATCACAGACCAGTTCGCCAGTACAAGAGGAAGAGCAAAGAAAGAAAGCACCATGCCAACCGCGGAAACAACCGAAGCAAGACGAGTGGGTGTGTCAGCAGGAACATCAACTAGACCTTCTTGTAGGTGAAGGTCAGGCTGTTGTCAACGAAAGCTGTGAGCTGACAATTCTAACAAACGCAGTTGCACCGACAAGGCGAAAAGGGGTTTGCAAGTGGTATAGTGTCCACAGAGGATGGGGGTTTATCACGCCAGATAATGGAGGTATTGATGTATTCGTACATCAGACCAAGATCTTCAGAAAGGGATTCCGGAGTCTGGCAAAGAACGAGCAGATAGAGTTTGATAGCAAACCATCTGTCCAGGGCATTAAAACAGTCTGTGTATGTGGCATTGGCGGCCAAGAATGTAAGGGTAGTAGGATTCGACCCATGGCACAGAGAAAGGCTACAAGGTTGAGGTGCTTCAATTGTGGAGAGTTCTCAGGCCACATGGCAGCCAAATGCCCTCAAGGCCCGCTTTCGAAACGATGCTTTGGGTGCAAGTCAACTGAACATTTGATATCCGCCTGTCTCTCTAGGAGCTCTTTCTCGAAGTGTATTGCCACAACTAGGTTGCCTTTATGGTGCAAGCCAAGAGATGGCCGTGACAACTGTCACCCTAGGGGCGCCGAGAAAATTGGTAGTCGTTAGGGAGAGGAAACTCGTCCTAATCAGATAGGAAGAAATGCACATCACTGTTCAGAAGAAGAAACTCATATAAAGCAGATTGTGGGGAATGTAAGCCACTGTCCACACAAAAAGAATATAAAACACGTTAGAAGCAATCCCCCTCCAAAGTCAACAGCTGTATGCACTGACAAGAAGAAGTCACAAGTAAGCAGCGACGCTGCACAAGTAGACGAATCATCTGAACCACAGCAACTTCCAGCCCAGCAACGTACGACGAGGAAAATGACGACCAAGAGGGTCACAAGCCGGGCTGGTGCCTCCGAAAGAATCAAGCACAGGATCAACGGTGGAGAGTAGGTTGTGGGGACCACAACCTCTTAAGGAGGGAGATATGTAATGGGGCCATAAAAACACCCCAGAGGCCCCCTCAAGTTCAAATCATATTTATGTGTTTAACGCCATATATTTTCGATGTGTGCGCTCCAACGAGTACGCCAGCCACAGCCCACAAGACTGCGCGAGCCCTCATCGCTGGCGTGTGAAAAGCCTAACGCAATAGAAGCGATCAGTTTGCTGAGATTCGCAGTAGAGGAAAGATGTGAGAAATCCAGACGAGAGAAAACGAAACGAGGCGCCCTGTGTGAGTAGGAGATGGACAAAGAAACCAGAGCACGTGAGCTATAATTGGTAGCGTATTTTGTAGATATTAGCTTAAGTGGTCTGTAGTTTTATTATTAGTATTCAGCGTGGCACTGTTCTATTGTTTAACAAAATAGATAAATGTGTTTCCAAAGGAGATTTCTTTTAGGACATCATATTTAGTTCTGAAATGATATATGAGTGAAAAATTTGTGTGGATAGATTTTACTAGTGTTAAGTCCAAATCACAGCTGTGAGAGTTTAAGAGCAATTATTTCATTCGTCAGACCGGGCAAGAGAAGCGACTATAGCAGGAACCTATTTTATTCGTGAGGCCGGGCAGAAAAGCAGTCTACTACAAATTTTAACTAGTCGGTTCTTTGTTTGCGCTGCAGATTAGCAATTGAGCACTGGCTGGGTGTTTTGTTTGCTTTGTTTTATTTGTTTAATGTTTGCTTTGTGTGCTTATTGTCACTGACTGGGTTGTATTAATAAATGCAACCGCTGCCTTAGAATCAGAGTTTTACTGTTGATCGGGTCGGTTGCGAGTGTGCAAGAAAATGATCACATATCACAACAGCATCATCATCATCTCGCCCACCCTATTACAATAAAAAGAATAGGATAAGCTTTACACTTGTGTTGTCTAATCAAAGTTAATACCCGAATGGATAATAAATTTTACCTTTGCGCGGGTTAGGATAGAATACCATTGTGGTTAAATGTTTGTATTTTTCTTCCTATATACAGTACGGGTCACAAACCTAAATCTACCAGCGGCCTTAATCTGAGAAAGGGTCTAAGTCTAGTCCAACAAATACAAGAAAAACATTCTTACGTATATTGGGTCTTCGAGGTTGAACTGGTTGGCCTCTTGTTTCACCTAGAGAGAGAGAGAGAACGTACCAATATATGACACTAAGAATAACAATAACTGGACATTTAGCTGCCCAGATTTCTTTTGCATTTTCATTTACATTCAGCCCGCTGTGGCGAAGAAATATCAAATTTAACACTACCCCATTACCGACCACTTTGTTGTGGCGAGAAGTTATCCAGACAGATATATCTACCTGACATTCTATTTAACTATTCGGAGTTACATGCCACGGTACACTGTGAACATTTAGATCTCTTAAGTATTTTCCGACCTGGAATAATTGATGTGACATAAACAAATCCACTTACAAATATTAAAGTAATGTTCCCCAAGAAGAGGATTAAATCAGTCATTTGAGGAACTGGGGCTTATTTTGCCAAAAAAAACCCAAACCTGGATTTGTTGTTGTATCATGAAGATGTGTTCCAGATGTTGTAATCAACGATTAGGTAAGCAAATCTGAATGTGGCCACAGTTTGTCTGAAGTGAGAAAAAGAGGAATTAATAATTTGTCTATTGTATAATCAATGTACTCACTTTGTTTTTTTTTCCTTTCCTTACGTTTGCTAATACTGTTCATTTTAGAATAGATTAATTAGAAACTCTGTTCTTTATAGTATAGTCAAATTATATACCACAGTGCTAATCTTTTTACCTTTTAAGGGCTAATAACTTCTTCTAACGGGATCTTGTCTCAACATAGGAAATTACTTTTATGTGTCTATTTCTTTATTAATTCTGTAACCTATGATTTTATATTTTGATATTTGATACTTGATGTTGTGAAGTTTTCTATGATAAATAAACTTAACATAAAACTTAATTACCTGTGTTGGTCAGCTTGGTCCAATATCCCTACTCCATTAATATAGTTTCACGTGTGTGCGTCAGATTGCCGTCACTTATCTGTGTGTGTGTATGTGAGTGGTTATAGTGTATATGTTAATATATACAGAGAGGTATACTGTCTGATCAACAAAATTCAGTCGTAAACGATAGGCTGGACTAGAGTATCTTCTCAATCCAGAGACAGGCTCTACCTTTCACCATTTCTCTCGTGAAATCTTTTTCTTTACCTTATCTCTCACTGGGTATCACCTTTTTCAGTTCTATTCAGACGGGACCGGAATATATCTTAATTACCTATCAAACATCTACGACAGACAGAGATGTCTGCTATCTCCAACAATTTTTCTCATGGTCATAGACTGGGTTATGAGACAAACAATAGAGGGAGAGAAAACTGGAATACAGTAGACATTTAACAAACAGCTGGAGGATCTTGACTTTGCAGATGATTTGTGCCTTCTATAACATAGACAGCAATATATGCAGGAGAAAACAAATAGATTAGTGACAGAAGCAGCAAAGATGGGATTTTACATATGTAACGAAACTTTTTATAAAAGTATGTTGCTGACAGTTGTAGATACTGCAAGATCAGAAAAAAAGAATTCTGAATGAAAGAATATAGTCCAGCCTCAAAGAAAAGCACTGGTACCACAGGTGTAGTCACGGCTGTGAAGGACTCTACTTCAGATGATAATAACATTAAGTTAGAGCCTAAATTGCCACCTTCGTTAGTAACCACCCTATGATAATTAACATTTCAGTAACTTTAAAATTGAAACTAGATAACGTTGACAAGTCTGAGAAATACAATTACTGAATCATTTAATGTGTACATCGCTCTTTTGTTTTCTCATTGCGCAAATTATGAAAATAGTGAGGTTGATGAAATTGGATGAATATTAATAAAGGAATCTACACAAATAATTCAATGGTTGAGTCACAATTATTAACGCTAGCGTAGTGGTTACAACACCGCTCTGGCGACCGGGTGATTCAGGATCAAACCCGGGTGACGGCATTTGAGGATTTTTCGTCGACCGGGATTTGGACTGGATTAACTCGAGACCTGGCGAGGACATCTGAAGGAGTGTCGTCGACCAGGGACTGGCGGCTCCTGAGCCGACCCAGCTCTAATGGGTACCTCCGAAAACGGCGAGTATCTGCCTGAATGGCGAGGGACACTTGTCTCTGTACAAGAAAATAGGATACTCACGTAACAATCAATGTCAGGTTAGACATTAATAATAACCTGAGATTTCGCCTCGAGTATCAGCGGGAGTACGAAAAAAAAAAAAAAAAAATTAACAAACATATTCCTTGTCTTGAGTCTTGACTGTATAACAGATTGTTCATTATAACTTCAATTTTAAACTAAAATGTCTTTGTCCTTACGTTTGTTAAGTTATGAGACCAATTTTCAAAAAGGGTGACAATCGACAGTGTGGAAACCATGGAGGCATATCCCTTCTCAGTGTCCCTGGTAAAATCTACTCTAGAATCCTAGAGCAGAGACTCCGACGCCTAGCTGAGCCACAATTGGATGAGGTCCAGTGCGAATTCCGAGCAAACCGAAGTACTCAAGACCTAATCTTCACACTCAGACAGCTGAGTGAAAAGGCCCTTGAGTATAAGAGTGAGATCCATCTTTGTTTCATAGATCTGGAAAAGGCGTTTGACAGGGTCCCCTGGAGCAAACTTTGGGACTGTTTGGCAAGGAAGAATATTCCAGCACCTCTGATTCATGCTATACATAGCTTCTACAAGTCTTGCAGAAATTATGTGAGGACAGCAAACCATAAGTCAGAAGAGTTCAGGACCACCACTGGTGTAAGATAAGGTGATATCCTATCACCTTACCTCTTCATTCTCCTTATGGACGATGTCATCAAGGCATGTAAGGAGAGAACAAGAAAGTATTCAGTGGGGTACTGGAAGATGAGACAGGTCTATATTTTGGAGCTGGCATTTGCTGATGATGTTGCCCTGATTGCTAAATCAGAGGCACATCTCCAATCCAACCTGCAAGTCTGGAAGGAAGAGCTGGAGAAGAGAGGGATGGTCATAAGCAGCTCTAAAACAAAATCCATGGTGATATCACGAGAAGAAAGAAGACATCAGATTAAGTTGGGAGAACAGGTCCTGGAGCAGGTCGACCACTTTAAATACCTCGGAGCTATTATAGATCGAAAGGGAGGCATCAAAGAAGAGTTGGCCACTCGAAAAGCAGCAGCTGGGAGACTTTTCAGGCCATAAATCGAGGATTCCTCAGCAAGAGGGAGGGTTGGTAAAAAAACGAAGATGGCTGTATACCGCTCCACCTATGTCCCAGTCTTGACATATGGATGCGAGTCATGGGCAATGACTACAACCAATAAAAGCCAGATCCAAACCTCAGAAATGAGATATCTGAGGAAGGTGGTTGAAGTAACAAGAAGAGACATGGTACGCAACCAGACGATACGTCAAGGCCTTAAATCCTACCCCCTGCAGACCCAAGTAGAACAGTCCCAATTAAGATGGTTTGGCCATGTCTGCAGAATGGGAGAAGATCGGATACCACGACAAGCATGGGAAACAAAGAGCCTAGGATCCAGACCCCGAGGACGACCCAGAGTCCGCTGGGAGGACAACGTTAGACAATCTTTGAAGGACCGAGGACTAGAATGGAACCAGGCCAGGAGGAAGACAGCCAATAGGATAGTCTGGCGCTCTCTCGTCCGAACCTCTACACCTCACGGTAGAAGAGGAACGACTAAGTAAGTAAGTAAGTCTTGACTTTTGAATTTAGAACAGATTGTCATTACTACAATAAGTCTTTATTTGATCTTGACACCTTACAATGGCTGTTGAATAGTCACATATATTGTACTTATCTCATATATTCTTGAGCTTCGTTGAAATTATTTCACATTCAGCAATTTTTGTAGGTCTTGCAATGGGCCGCCATCCACTGATGGAACCCAGCACACAAATCCAAATCGCACCATATAGTGCTTCTTCGTTGTTCGAGGATGGTACTGGTGAATTTAAATTCTAGACCTTCTGCTTTGTATGACACGATAACCTGAAACAACATGTGATATGTGGCAAGTCTTCGGTCTTAGGTCCCACACGCCTACATGTTCGTGAGTGAGAGTGTTCAAGGTGTGGATGTGTATGACAGACACAAGTTTCTGTTCTGGTTGTGGTGGGTTTTGAGGTTATGAATGGTGATGTTGTATTTAATTTGTAACTGAGTGAGGTCAAGCTGTGAAGGCCCTTGAGTCTAACAATTGATGGGGTGTGTTCTCAGGGAACCTTTCTGCTACCACCCTAAGATCTCACTCAGATTAATTTTTTTAAACTTATTATGTATGGTGACTACGTCTAAATGTCAAGGGTATTGTACTTGTGGTGTGATGATAACCTAAAACTCTAACACACACACACAGATATTAAATTCTATGATCAACTCAACTAACACAATGTTTTAAATTTGGTATTTAACAATTTTTTTTTTTTTTTACAATTTATTTTGTCCTGAACCTAATATTATTTTGGTCAGGACTATCAAAATCAAATGAAATCAATTTATATATATAGGCAATTCAATTAAACAAAATGGGACAATCTGTCCAAATACATAATTTAAAATCTAAGAATAGTGTTAATATTTTTCTACTACCGCGGTAGCATAGTGGTTAGTGCACTGGCTTCCTAACGCAGTGGTCTATGGTTCGATCCCCAGATGAGGCGGGAATTTTTTAGGCCACAAACGGCTCCTGGGCCGACCACATCACCCCTAGTGTGCCGACGGTCAAGATAATATGGGCCTAACACCATATTCCCAATATGCCTAAATGGGCGTGTAACGGGTTCCTTTACCTTTACCTTTTTACTGTTTACTGGTATGAGATGGCGGGTTGGGGGTTTTACATCATCCCCAGTCTTTATTCACAAATATTCTGTTCACTTTATTTGGTGGAAATAATGTTTTAGTAATACAATTAGTTTATAATATATTCTGTCGATGAATTGTCTCGTGCCAGATTATATTCACTTATCTGGCACGTGTAGTTGGAATACAGTTGTCTTTCCGGCCAACGGCCACTGTCTCATTTGTCCTGAGGTAATATGGTAGAGAGCTTGTACCGATATTACTATTCCACTGGTAGAAAGCTTGTACCACCAGAGAAGCGTCCACAATCATACAGATTCTTCTCTCAGGAAAACTGGCACTTGACTAGTGCCAGTAAGAAACCCTGCAACATGAAGATTATGTTCTGTCTTAACATAAATTCAATGAAATAAACACAGGTACGATGACGTGGCACAAATTCAGCTGTGCCACTGGCCAGACTAGGACTGCTTTTCTTTATTTATGTCTTAGTTATATGATAAAGCAAGTCAAACTTCTGTCTTATTAATCGTCCTGCTTAAGGGAAAGTTTTTCTGCAAATGACGTCTAGCCTTTCAATTTTTTTTCTCAATATCAACTAAGCTGGCCAATGGGATCGGACGACTAACAATTTTGAATTTAATTTAAATAAGAAAAACAAAACTCCAAACAAATAGGTTTCCATCTATCGGTCGGTCCGTCCGATCTTGACATTACATCTAAAAATAGGCTTGATTTTTTAGCTAACAAATATTCAATTCCACCTCTCACTTACTCCTAGATTTCCCCACTTGGCTTTGTCTTACCCTCTTCTGCCTCATTTTAACAACGCGTTAAAAATAGGTTATGAATAAAAAAAGCCAGTTTTTCAGTCTGTCTGTCACACTGTCAGAACGTATTTATTATTTTGATGATATCTTCGTCAATAATGGGGCGATTTTATATATGGAAACATATTAGTGACCAAAAGACTGTTATCTATCAGTATATATAATTTTTATGGTCCTAAGTATTATAGTTCGTATTTCCATATTTTTCCCATGTTAGTCGTCACTTTTATTCAAACCTAGAAATCCACCATCTTTTCCTCTCTCTCTCTAACGCTTTTCTTTCAAACTAAACGACAATGTCTGTGTTTCGTCAAAATTTACGCTACACTACAAGAAAAGAGGGCTGTGTGAGTGGTTATACATTTCCACTGCGTGACTATAGGACGAAACATGTCTTAGCCTTGAGTCGTATTTTCAAACTGCCCAAGGCAATTATCGCGCGTTCGCTACATATTTTGATTCCAAACAACGCGTGTCTATGGCAGTCTTCTGTCGCTCCGTTCCCTCCTTCGTGTCTCTCACTCCGTCTAGAATACAAATTTACGCTTCGTTTTGTTTCACACATGTTATATTTATTTTCCCCTATAGCAAGGCCTATTAAAAGCGATATGTTTGCAGGCGGGGCGAAGAAGCTAATCGCAACCCAATATTTTATTTCTACCTTATTTTAACGTTATACTCTATAATGTTTTATCTTATTTAGCTATTGGATTGAGGATTTTACTACACTGGTTAGTATAACAAATCAAGACAGGTGTCTGTTTGCGCCTATTTTAACACATCTTTACATACATACAGTTTGATACAATCTATACATAGCAATATGATGCTACATTTCCTTTCACACTCTTGATTGCCAAGTCAAGTACGGTAACTTTTTTTGAATAATCCTGAACTGATATTCCTGAATTTCCTTGGTAATCATCGAGTTCCTTTACAGGGTC
This sequence comes from Oreohelix idahoensis, assembly GCA_024509875.1. Classification (NCBI taxonomy): domain Eukaryota; kingdom Metazoa; phylum Mollusca; class Gastropoda; order Stylommatophora; family Oreohelicidae; genus Oreohelix; species Oreohelix idahoensis. The sequence goes on along the minus strand of JAMPIV010000267.1, from coordinate 427,085 downwards.
CATAAACTTAAAATAAAATTCAGCCCTCTGGTCTGATCCTGATACACATTTCAATCTATTAATATATCCTGTAATAAAAATAATATTTACACATAAATTTACATACCTAGAACTATTCAGAACTACAAATCCAGAATCAGTTTGGTCTGGATAGAGTTGCCTTGGCTGCAGAATGGCGAAAATGTCTAGCCTTTGGCAAGAGACTCTCCCTCCGGTCGTCTGATTTGTCTTCTGATTTTATCGTGCGTGTAAGTTTGAAAAACCCGCTGGCCTTATATATTGGCTGGGACCCAAAGATGCAGAAATTGAGAATGCAGTCAGAAACCCATAGCTTGACTCCTTGCGTCAGGGTCAGCGAACCATAGCTGACCAAGACCCTACTCCACCTCCACGTGGTGGTCCTGGAAACAAGCTGCATCACTGCAGTCTGGCTGAGAGAGTAGGGATCGAAGAAAGAAGGCAAACCCGGTCCCAAAAAATGCCTTGCTGAAGTCGAATGTGTCGGCCGAAAGGCGCAGATACCGCCGCTCCAGTGTAAACAGACAGAACGCAACCAACGTCCTTTTATGGACGAACGAGGAAGAAGAAAAATATATTGGCTAAGTGTGCCTCTCAAGGAGTACTGACGTCATCATTTTCCGCGTCCTAATAATTTTGAGTTTGTGCAGCAAAACCGAGCGAGTTGTGCTTAGTTGGTTCCAGAAACCATCTTCATGCTTCTCAACCCTGTTATCCATGACTATTATCTATATCTCCGTTTTCTTTGCAGAACTTCTGCTTTCTTTCTATATAAAGATTTCCATAATTGATTCTGACTTCGATTTATACCAAATTTTGAAAGACAATCAATACAGCAGTTTTCATCATGCTGGCACCTTTACCTTCAATTTTCTCCAAAAAATAATGCACACAGCAACTATTCCTTTGGAATGAATATAAGCTATCTTATCTCTCAAAAACAAAATCAATGTCATTACTATCTGTCACTCCATTCACTTGCACGACACACGAATCCAGTGTATACTAACACACTTTCCCTTCCTCTGCCGATCGCCATTCTGAAACGGGTTCGTCAACATGCGAGCTTCGCTGCTTTTGAGTGGTTGCTAATTTTTTCTTCTATCTATCAAAACAAGGCATGTGTGTTACATCACGCCACAACATAAATGTAAATAAAACAAAGGAAATAAGGATAAATAATAGGCAGATGGACACGATGAAGATTAATGATCAAGTTACTGAAGAAGCAGAAAGCTGTCCATATCTGGGGAGTAACATTGACAAAAGAGGGGGAATCGATGGTGACAACTGTTCTAAGATAAATAAAGCCAGATGCGCTTTTAATGCCCTTAGACCAATATGGAACTCCTCAGCTATATCCAGAGAGAACCAAATCAGAATCTTTAACTCAAATGTAAAGTCAGCCATGCTGTATGGCAAGTAAATAAATAAATGTCTCCGACGGATCCTCCTTATAAGATGGCCAGATGTAATAACAAATATAGAGCTAAGGAAGAGATGCGGGCAACAGCCAATACAAATGGAAATTAAGGTAAGAAAGTATGATGGATAGGACAAACCCTCAGAAGAGAACAATCAAGCAAGCCAGAATACCCCTTGACTGGAACCTACAGGGAAAAAGAAGAGTGGGGAGCCGAAGAGAACTTGGAGAAGAACAGCTGAAGAGAGGGCTAGGGAAATTAGAATGACTTGGGCACAGCTGAAAAAGACAGCCCATAATAGAAATCGGTAAAGAGCAACTGTTGCAGATCTGTGTTCCACAGGGAACGAAAAGGAATAATGATGGTGGTATTGATGATCACAATAGGTTCTTGGTAACCAAAAAATATATGTATTATGTCATATCTCCCCATAATACTTTTCTTAAAAATTACAAGGTACGTCATCCTAGACTACTGTAAAAGATTTATTTCACGACCCAACAAGAACGGTTTAGAGATTATACGCCCTTACTTGTGACATCATTTGAAACGTAGAGACTCACTATGCATTTTTAAAAATTAATATGTGGTGTCTAAGACAATAAACATTACTATTCACTAACAAACGATCACTAACATAATCAATGTAATTATCTCATCAGTGGATGTACAAGGCGACAGATGTTATTTTCAAAACCGCCAGACGTCAGTCAGAACAACTTAACTAAGCTAAATAATGGAGGAAACCTCAGCCCTGTGAACAGAAAATAAATTAATAAGTTATAATAATGATTGCGTATTTAAACTGTCTGGGTCGTCCACGTGTCGTATATACAATAGTTGTGTTGGTGTCATGAGAATGACCTCAGACAATGATGCAATTTTTTTTTTTTGGGGGGGTGGGTGTACAATTGGCTGAGAGTCTTTTTTAGGATGGACTGTCAAAGCAAGAGATGCAGGGAATGAACCAGAGTTGGGGCACTGTACGAAGGATGGCCACCGACCGAGCAAAGTGGAATCAATTTGTTGTTGCCCTACAAGACGCCACTAGGCGTGTTGGCCACTGACTGCTTTGACGGTCGGCGGCTAAGGATCAAAGAAGAAGAAGAAGTCAAAGCAAGGCGATAGCGTCGTTTTGGTTGGTCCTTTGTTTGATTTCTGGTAAGCCTATCACTTATATTTTCTGTTCTATTATCTGGGGTGTCATCCTTTATGTCCAACAAGTATTATTACCTGTATTTATTTATTTACTTATTTATTTACTATTATAAGCTAGCGCTTACCCCTCTCTCCTGGTTATTTTCTCCTTTGGTTTGGTTTTTAAGGACTATCTTCATTGCACACGGACAACGCCATCAATACTCCGATCTCCTCCCTTAGATCACACAAAGAGGATCTCAGCGCAGTGCACGAACTCTGTAGCGCCTACGAGAATCCAAATGTGTGTATATAATGTATAGGAATCACACATCCTATAAATAGTTTTGTGGTTGGTAGGTTTCTCCTTTGTTATCGGCGACGCTTAGCGAAGGAGCAAACGTGCCATTTTGATTTTGTGCTTATCGCCAGCTACCTGCTAACAATCAAAAGAACAACTGAAAGAGTTGCTCAGCCTAGGAACTGCCCAACATCACGCAAGAAACCAAGTAAACGAGCAGGAGAAATGAGCATTAGGACCTACAAGCTGAGAGAGCCGAAAATTAAGACCAGATATCAGGGGCTTATTGCTGCAGCGGTGAGCAACACAGAAGAACGACCTGATGACTTGTAAACCCTCTGGATTAAATTCAAGGACATCATAAAGACAGCTGCTACAGAAGCATGCGGTGAAGTGCGACTTGGGAATAAGAGAAAGAGGACACCTTGGTGGACAGAGGAAGTCAAAGAGAAAATAAGAGAGAAGAAAATGGCCTGGAAACAATACTTAGGAGCTAAAAACACAACAGGACAAATGGAAAAATATAGAGAATATGTGACACTCAGAACAGAAGCAAAGAACAAAGTCCTAGCAGCAAAACAGAAGTCCTGGAAAGAATTTGGAGAAAAGCTAGAAAAAGATGCACAAGAAAACCAGAAATTGTTCTATAAGACCATAAAGAACATGAGGAAGGAAAAACAATGCCCTCTCAAATTTATAAAGGACAAGCAAGGTAAATTGCTTACTGCCCCGAAGGAAGTAATGGAAAGATGGAAAGAATATTTCTCAGAACTCCTGGATGGTGAGCATGGTGAAGCATCAGAAATGATAAACACTAGCACAGAAGAGAAAACCAATGATTGTGAAGATGATATAAAGATGGAAGAACTGAAGGCAGCACTGAAGAAAATCAAGATGGGCAATGCAGCAGGGCATGATGGTATAACACCAGAAATGGTTAAGTTCATGGGAGCATCAGGCGACCTATTACTCTTAAGGGTTTTACAGGCAACGTGGTACAACAAGACCATACCAAAGGATTGAAAGATTGCCATCATAACACCAATTTTCAAAAAGGGTGACAATCGACAGTGTGGAAACCATAGAGGCATATCCCTTCTCAGTGTCCCTGTTAAAATCTACTCTAGAATCCTAGAGCAGAGACTCCGACGCCTAGCTGAGCCACAATTGGATGAGGTCCAGTGCGGATTCCGAGCAAACCGAAGTACTCAAGACCTAATCTTCACACTCAGACAGCTGAGTGAAAAGGCCCTTGAGTATAAGAGTGAGATCCATTGTGGCCGGGGGAGTGGACGGGAACGGCACCGAATCAAGTTACATGTGACCGGGCTTGGTCACGGTGACAAATCAAGTCTAGTGCGACAGGGTGAGAATGGGGTGGAATCTTTTATCAATGTTCATCTGTTGTTTTAATGGCGACTGCCAGAGATGGTGATTACAGAATAGGAACATAACCCAGGTGATTCTTTTGGAGACTCGTAACTGTGTTTATGTTTTAGGCTGCATGATCGTCGAAAATATGGTAACATTCTTTTCTCTATTACCTGATGTAAACAAACGACACTTCCTACTGACGTTCAGGAAATAAGGTCAAGCTGGATTAAATATGAATGTACACCTTTATTAAGTGTCTGTAACTTCTGACAACTTCATAATAGTTCATAAATACATGTGCTTCTGTGGTATACAAACCAGTCATCTCATGAAATAACACACAGCCATCGAACTTACAAGATGGTCCAAACCCCAAAATCACTGTCTCACTCGTCTCGTGCCTAAAACCAACTCACTTAACCCCCTTCTCTCAAACCATCACTTCCGTCCTAACATACTGGGCAATTCTACCCCAAGTTCGATGACGTCATTTCTTAACCTTAATTAAATCACTCATAGTATATGTGACTAGTGTTATTACACTAACTAGATACGTTCAAATACTTAGTGTTTAATCTTGCTAAGTATTCTTACCCTAACTATAATTAAGTGGCAGCACCTTAGTGTTAATCTGATGTAACAGTCCGTACTGTCACATACGCCCGGGGCCACTAAAGTGTATCCCGTAGGAGACACTTTATTCCCTAGAGAAAAAAAAAATTACTAACTCAAAAAAAAATTATTGGGATTCATGTATCCCACCATAAATCATGTCAGAAGGACTACAATAAACAATAGATGGGAATAATGGATGAAATAACACCATTAACATTTCACACACAAAAATCAATCATGAAGGGGTAGGGACTGATGGACATAACATAAACGAGGGACAGATGGAAAGAAAAAAAAACTATGGAGGTTATGGTAGCTACAATTAGTACTAATAAGTGGCAAAACAAAAATATGGGCAAAATAGAACAGTAACTAACATTCATTAACGAACTAACAAAACGCTTTATCGGTTTATAGTCATCAATATCTCTCACACTTGTGCGAATCATAAAACATAAAATAACATGACAAGTTAACGTCGCAAGGAAAAAAAAACTGGCAAAAAAAATATAGCGGGTGCACATAAAATATGGCGGATGCCCAAAATGGCTGTCACCCTACACTTCACTGAAGTGGGTGATGAAAAAAAAATATGAATGGAACAAATGGACATAGAACCACAAAACTTAATGGCAAAGTATGGGTAAGTCTCATTAAAAAAATGACTTTGCCGGTGTAACAATAACCGGAAACAATGAATGGAGTGGAAACATGGTAATCAATGGACAATGGTATAGAATATATAAATGGACAAATAGTTAAATCACATGTATGAGTGTCGGTGTAACAAAAACTGAAAATTCAAACAATCATCATGCAATAGGGTGTCATCATCATAATGAATCGTGAATGATGCCAACATTAGTGGCGGGTGAAGATGTACATTAGTTAATCACTTTTATTTGGTACAACAGAACGATGTAAACCTTAAAAAAATCTGGGCAAAATCTTACATCAAAAAAACATGGCAAAAAAACAAAAACAAAAAAATCATAGGGGCACAAAAGATGGTCAAATATTACATTAGTCAAAATAATGTGACATAATGACGCTAACGCGTGTAAAAGGGAACTACATCAACTACAATATATCAGGACTGCAGAGATCGTCTGAGTTGGTGGATCTCCATCAGCAGTGGTCGAAAGGATGTTGTAAGGGAAATGTTCATGTACCGGTAGATTCAGCAATGTCTTTCTTGCGGACAAAAATGTAACAGCTCTCCATAAATAACGGCTGTTGGACTTTCCTATCTGAACTGGAAATGCGTAAAGTGTGTAACCCAGATGTTCAAGGATGCGTAACGATTGGACTTCACGGTAGCATCAGGATCAAGCAATTCAGCAGGAGGGGTATTGTGTAGGAGACCTGCATCGGAAGACACGAGAAGCAGGGTCGACTTCATGCTAAAAATAATAGCAGGGCAGGAAATGTCAACCTGACCGGAGACGACATCTGGAGGTAAGTGCAGTTCAATTTGTAAACATCTTTGCAAAAATTTTCATTGTTTCCAATCTTTCAATGGCTTACAATAACAGGCGAGGATCGTACTGTGTAGGTTGGGATGTATTAACAATAGCATGGACTACGGGAGTGGACGAAAACAACGGGAAGGTCGGGGTGGAGGCTGCGGACTGGTATGAGGATAACGGAGGGGAACACGCAATCTACGGGACGGAGGTGTGACAGGGGGAGGGAGAGGCGGAGGAGAGGGACTACGGTAAGGAGAATGAACAGAACCACGGGAGCGACGAAAACGGGTTCGTACATGGGCGGCCCGCTGGTGAAGGGGCTTAGGAAAGGGAACAGAATCGTAAATGAATTTTGGATGACCACGTCTAAAGAGAAAACGAGCTGAGGGGAAGAGGAACATCAGGTCCAATATCAAAAGAAGAATAATCGGGGGAAGAGTCAAGATCACTAATCTCATTTTTCGGGAAATAAATTCTACGGCCTTCGTCGTCCGTTATATGCTGGAGCTCATCCGACCTGTATCCAATTTCGTCGGAGCCCATAACTCTATCCTCCCCACTTGACGAATCGAATTCTGATTCTATGTCAAGCTGGTACTTTTCTTGTACTGTATCAAGGTCGGAGGGAGGCGGAGGAAAATAACCATAAGGAGAAAGAGAAGGTTCAACATCTGAAGAGTCAGTTTCATGTTCTGTATCAAGGTCGGAGGGAGGCGGAGGAAAATAACCATAAGGAGAAAGAGAAGATTCAACATCTGAAGAGTCAGACTCATGTTCTGTATCAAGGTCGGAGGGAGGCGGAGGAAAATAACCATAAGGAGGAATAGAAGATTCAAAATCTGAAAAGTCAGACTCAGGTTCTTTATCAAGGTCAGAGGGAGGCGGAGGAAAATAACCATAAGGAGGAAAAGCGGGGTCAGAAGAGAAATGAACAGAGGGAGGAGAAGCGGGGTCTGAAGGGAGGTGAACAGAGGGAGGACAAGCGGGGTCTGAAGAGAGGTCAACAGGGGGAGGAAGGGAGGTATGGACAGGAGCTGTGGCAGTAATAGGATGTACAATAATATCATGCTGAGGCGAAGCACGAGAGGGGCCTGGAGTAACGGAGGGTAACTCAGCCAAGCGAGCATCACGGGAGAGGATACGTGAGTACAGCTCAGGTGGAGGGATATGAACCTCAGCGGTGGAACAGGAATGATAACGTCTGTTAAAGGTTTTTCTCCACTGTGTTACTGGCTTTATATATGCTCTTAGTCCATTTTCTGTCGTTATCAAACATCTTTCTTTGTCACTGGTAACATTATTTATTTCAAATATCTTTCCTTGTTTGATTACATTGATAACGTTTCTCACTGAAATGCGACAGTGTCTTTTATTGAGACTGTTCCAGTGTGCCCTTCCAGCAGCTGTTTGTTGCTGTGACAATTGTTGTTGAAGCAGATGGTTTTTCTTCTGCAACAAAAATACTTGATGCTCTAGCTGTTGAATGGGTGAATCCATCATAAAAAACAGTTAGGAGCTGGTCACGGGCATCAAATCAAGTAGCTGAATCCATCGTAAAAAGGCAGTTACGAGCTGGTCACGGGCACCAAATCAAGTTATGTGGCCGGGGGAGTGGACGGGAACGGCACCGAATCAAGTTACATGTGACCGGGCTTGGTCACGGTGACAAATCAAGTCTAGTGCGACAGGGTGAGAATGGGGTGGAATCTTTTATCAATGTTCATCTGTTGTTTTAATGGCGACTGCCAGAGATGGTGATTACAGAATAGGAACATAACCCAGGTGATTCTTTTGGAGACTCGTAACTGTGTTTATGTTTTAGGCTGCATGATCGTCGAAAATATGGTAACATTCTTTTCTCTATTACCTGATGTAAACAAACGACACTTCCTACTGACGTTCAGGAAATAAGGTCAAGCTGGATTAAATATGAATGTACACCTTTATTAAGTGTCTGTAACTTCTGACAACTTCATAATAGTTCATAAATACATGTGCTTCTGTGGTATACAAACCAGTCATCTCATGCAATAACCCACAGCCATCGAACTTACAAGATGGTCCAAACCCCAAAATCACTGTCTCACTCGTCTCGTGCCTAAAACCAACTCACTTAACCCCCTTCTCTCAAACCATCACTTCCGTCCTAACATACTGGGCAATTCTACCCCAAGTTCGATGACGTCATTTCTTAACCTTAATTAAATCACTCATAGTATATGTGACTAGTGTTATTACACTAACTAGATACGTTCAAATACTTAGTGTTTAATCTTGCTAAGTATTCTTACCCTAACTATAATTAAGTGGCAGCACCTTAGTGTTAATCTGATGTAACAGTCCGTACTGTCACACCATCTTTGTTTCATAGATCTGGAAAAAGCGTTTGACAGGGTCCCCTGGAGCAAACTTTGGGACTGTTTGGCAAGGAAGAATATTCCATCACCTCTGATTCATGCTATACAGAGCTTCTACAACTCTTGCAGAAATTATGTGAGGACAGCAAACCATAAGTCAGAAGAGTTCAGGACCACCACTTGTGTAAGACAAGGTGATATCCTATAACCTTACCTCTTCATACTCCTTATGGACGATGTCATCACGGCATGTAAGGAGAGAACAAGAAAGTATTCAGTGGGGTATTGGAAGATGAGACAGGTCTATATTTTGGAGCTGGCATTTGCTGATGATGTTGCCCTGATTGCTAAATCAGAGGCGCATCTCCAATCCAACCTGCAAGTCTGGAAGGAAGAGCTGGAGAAGAGAGGGATGGTCATAAGCAGCTCTAAAACAAAATCCATGGTGATATCACGAGAAGAAAGAAGACATCAGATTAAGCTGGGAGAACAGGTCCTGGAGCAGGTCGACCACTTTAAATACCTCGGAGCTGTTATAGACCGAAAGGGAGGCATCAAAGAAAAGTTGGCCACTCGAAAAGCAGCAGCTGGGAGACTTTTTCAGGCCATAAATCGAGGATTCCTCAGCAAGAGAGAGGTGGTAAGAAAACGAAGATGGCTGTATACCGCTCCACCTATGTCCCAGTCTTGACATATGGATTCGAGTCATGGGCAATGACTACAACCCATAAAAGTTAGATCCAAACCTCAGAAATGAGGTATCTGAGGAAGGTGGTTGAAGTAACAAGAAGAGACATGGTACGCTACCAGACGATACGTCAAGGCCTTAAATCCTACCCCCTGCAGACCCAAGTAGAACAGTCCCAATTAAGATGGTTTGGCCATGTCTGCAAAATGGGAGAAGATCGGATACCACGACAAGCATGGGAAACAAAGAGCCAAGGATCCAGACCCCGAGGACGACCCAGAGTCCGCTGGGAGGACAACATTAGACAATCTTTGAAGGACCGAGGACTAGAATGGAACCAGGCCAGGAGGAAGACAGCCGATAGGATAGTCTGGCACTCTCTCTTCAAAACCTCTACACCTCACGGTAGAAGTGGAACGACTAAGTAAGTAAGCTTATCGCCAGCTCCAGACAGAGTGAGAATGTACCCAGAGCGACATTCTTATTGTTAACACAGACATTTAGCCTGAGAAGATACACGAACCCACGATTTCGCATGATAAGGTGCTAGTTTGCAAACATGACGTGCCCAAAAGCATGGTAGATGACAATCTAGATAAAGATTAAGACACTGGCAGTGATGCAATACTTCCGACAGATGAACTTTGTTGTGATAAACACGTACAGGAAAGTAACATCTTGGAGGAGATTACATATGTGATCTGTGAAGAAGTGAATTTTTAAACATGGCAGACGAAACGAAAGAAGCAAGACCGTATATGGTTATGGAGTTTTAAAATCACATCTTATGTTGTCATATTGTAATGTTTCACATGAGAGGGAGGGGGAATAGACCCTATCAAAATCAGATACTTATTTGCAACTGGTTTGGCATTTGAGATGCTAAGGTAGACTGCTGTTAAGTCATGTTTTTGAGTGGGAGTTAAGTGTTTGGGATTTTTATGTACGGGTCTGATTTTTTATAGACACGCTATTAAGCACGTTTAAAGTTATGAGATGATTTTTTATTTGGGTGCTTGAACATAGCTCAACTGAGTATGTGTTCGTTTTTTTTTAAACATAAAGAAAGTGTTCAAATGTTCTGAGTAGTTGGGGGAGAGATACGGGTGAGCTGAGCTCACATCTCAAGCTGTGAGTTCGCGCTTGAGTGAAGATGTACGGAGTTGTATTGAGAAACAATAATCTCGGTCATTAGGTATCTGGCAGAGCTTCGAGACGGTTTTGAGAGTCTCGCTAGTGTGTCCAGAGTTATTTTTCTGATGGATTGTATATAATTACCATTTATGATGAGTTGCTGGTGATACACTCAATTTTCTGATGGATTGTATATTATTACCATTTATGATGAGTTGCTGTTGATGCACTCAAGTTTCTGATGGATTATATATTATTATCATTTATGATGAGCTGCTGGTAATGCACTCAATTTTCTGATGGATTGTATATTATTACCATTTATTCTGAGTTGCTGTTAATGCACTCAAGTATCTGATGGATTGTATGCTATTACGATGTGTGCTGAATTGTTGTTTATGTGATCGATTTCTCTATGGATTATACCTGCCGTCATACCTTGTGATTTGCTGTGATCTGTTGTCCATGATGTCAACGTTACTGTCGTAAATAAACTGTGTATAAGTTGAAAACTAGTTGGTCTATTTCCTGACCCAACGTTACTGTTGTGTGAGTTTACATCAGATATTTCAAACCTAAAGAACTCACGACATTCATGTGTATATATATATAAAACACTGTCGGCCACTACTAGTAAGCCCGACCTTGCTGACAACAACATTGTCAGTGTTACTACACCACAACACCCACCACAAACAATCAACAATAACAGAAACCACTAACAGAACAGCTCGTAACGAATTTCCACAGTAACAACTGTTCTTGATTGGACCTCTCCTTAATAAGAGCCTGAGCAACAGCATTGTAAGACTACTTCACTGACTACCAGTTTCATCAAGAATGAAACATACACAGCCAGGAACCTGGAATAATAGGATGCAAATCTAGGACAGGCCAAAGGACTGGACATGCATTCTAAGATTAGAAGAGGATAATTCCGGAGACATCCCTTTGCGCCAGGTCTCTGATCCTACTTCAGGTGCGCTCAGTTAGACATCTAACTCACCTGAAAGAGACGGCATCTTATATCATTTGCTCGACAATATTCGGACGTTTCCTGTGCAATAATCATGTGTTCGCCCGAAAAAAACTCTTGTTAAGTTTAATATGTACCTTTTATCATTTTATATGTGCATTTTGATATGAAAAATGTGCTTATCTGTGTAAAGTGACGTATGAGGCTAGCAACCTCATCACTGCAAATAAATTGACACACCAACAACCACTGTAAGATCAAGCTGGTAACTGCTTTGTACGGGTTTCCTCACAGGGAACCAATAGCTGAGGTGGCCCCAGGCTCCATGAAGAGCAGGGAGGGGATGACGATATCATGATGTATTGTTTGATATGCAAGCACTTTAGTAAATTTCACATATATATATATATATATATATATATATATATATATATATATATATATATATATATATATATATATATATATATATACATATAAAGTTTGAAACAGATGAAGTGGTGGATGGAAGCGGAGGTCGCCTGATGACTATGTCAGGAGATCCAATACTTTGCAGAGACATTTGTCTTCTTTCAGTTTCTGGTACAACTTTGTGGTACAAGTTGCCAGACATTGTGACCAACATCAGAGTGTCCTGAAGAAGCTTGACTTGAGAACTTAAGCAGTTACCTCGGCCTTGTGCAAGAGACATGCTGCTGCAACAATATTTGACTACTGAAGAGAAGTTCCGTTCAAGGTACATGTGGGAACCAACACAATTTTCATGTTCCATCACAATCTAAATCATCCGATAATGATAAATATCATCGTTTCTTTTTTATAAACAACTTAAGAGATTATTAAACCTGTTTATCTGTAACTGTAACGTTATAGTCGGTTTAATAAATCTTATCTCCACGCCATACGGCGGAAGAGGAACGACTAAGTAAGTTAATCGCTCCCGAGGGAACTGTATGTCTGCAGTCGTATGAATCATACTTACTTACTTAGTCATCCCTCTTCTACCGTGGGGTGCAGAGGTTTGGAGGAGGAAGCGCCATATTATATCGTCTGTCTGTCTTCTTTCCTCAGTCCTTAAGATATTGTCTAATGTTGTCCTCCCAGCGGACTCTGGGTTGTCATGGAGGTCTGGATCCCTGGTTTTTAGCTTCTCATACTTGTCTTGGTACCCGATCTTCTCTCATTCTGCAGACATGGCTAAACCATCGTAGTTGGGACTGTTCTACTTGAGTCTGCAGTGGCTTAGTTTTAAGGCCTTGCCGTATCGTATGATGGTGGACCATATCTCTTCTTATTACCAACCACCTTCCTCAGATACCTCATTTCTGAAGTTTGGAGCTAGCTGTTATGGGTTGTAGTCATTGCCCATGACGAGCATCTATGTTTCAAGACTGGAATATAGGTGGAGCGGTATACAGTCATCTTCCTTCCTGCTAACTTCTCTTTTACTGAAGAATCCTCGATTTAAGGCCTGAAAAAGTATCCCAGATGCTAATCTTCAAGTAACTAACTCTTCTTTGATGCCTTCCTTCCAGTCTATAACAGCTCCGAGGTATTTAAACTGGATTACCTGCTCCATGACCTGTTCTCCCAGCTTAATCTGACGCCGTCTTCTCTCTCGTGAAATCATCATAGTTTTGTATTATATCTGTTGATATCCGTCCCTCTCTTCTCCAGCTCTTCCTTCCAGACATGCCGGTTGGATTGAACACATGCCTCTGATTTAGCAATGAAGGCGAAATTGTCGGCAAATGCCAGCTCTGAAATACAGACCTGTCTCAGCTTCCAGTACCCCACTGAATACAATTTGGTCCTTTAATTACACGCTTTGAGGACATCGTTCATTGTGAGCATGAAAAGATGAGGTTACAGAATATCACCCTGTCTCACTCCAGTTGTGGTCCTGGACTCTTCTGACGTATAGTTTTCTGTCTTCACATAATTTATGCAAGTCTTGTAGAAGCTCTGTATAGCTTGGATCAGAGTTGCTGGAGTGTTCTTCCTCGCCAAGCAGTCCCAAAATTTGATCCACGGAACCTTGTCAAACTTCTTCTCTAGATCCAAGGGAAAAAAAGATGTATCTCACCTTCATACTCAAGCACCTTTTTACTAAGCTGCCTGAGTGGGGGGATAAGGTCCTAAATACTTCGGTTTGCTCGAAAACAACACTGGACCTCATCCATTTGTGGCTCAGTTATCGACAACAGTTTTGCTATGTAGGGCATCTCAGAAATGAAGAAACAAGAGCCACATTTACGGTAATAATATCCAACAAATACCAAGTACTCCAACAGTTGGAAGACATCTGCCAGCAAATCACAACTACATGGAATGAGCGATGCGAGAAAAAAATTCTGGGAAAAAAGAGAACACCACTATGATGGTGCCTAACTGGCAGGGAGGATAGTGTGATTCGCTTCCGTAGCTAAGTGATGGTTCCGTTTGAACGGTCATAGGTTCGATTCTCCGGAAACCCACTGTTGGGTGTTCATTCTAATGGTAAAGAACTTCATTACGCGAATGGTTGCAAAGGAACAAAAATGTCAGAAAATGTTCTTCAAAACGAACTCCAACAAGTAGTGTTTAACTGGTCACTTACTGGCAGCACACAAGTCTGTGATGACTGTACATATATTTTATTTAACGTGACACATACGGAGTGGAACAAGACGATCATAGTTACAGGTGCAAAAGGGTCATACGTCAAAAATGTTGATAATTACTTTTCAAGTTCATGAAGATTCTCTAACAATTAAGTCCTCTTATTCAAGTGACTAAGGGTCACTTCCTCTACCATATCATATGTATTGCAGTCAAGTCCGTTGACCTTCTTTCAAGGACGTATCTTATGGCCAACGGATTCATTCTCAAGGATCAATACTTCTTATCATACTTGTAACAATTCCAGACTTTTTCCATACGATACTTAGGTAGCATATATATATAAAATCCAAACAAAGTCATCCACGACAATACGACCAGGTTAGAGTTCTGTGTTGACTAACCTCTCTATATCCATGCCACGACTTTGGCATTGACGAAAATACGGCATATAAAAACATGTGAAGCATACAAATCAATTAACTTCGTTTACTCGTAGGTATCCTCCCTCTACGGTAATTCAAAAGGGCTAACGACTCCGTCTGTCCATTCTAGGAATGACATACTACGATGAATTCCCGCTAGACCAAAACTAGGAGCGGCCTGATGCTTTAATTTAACTCAATAAACATTCGATGTGACATGGGGCGACACTTACTTGATACTTCCACTATTGGCTTCATCATGAATACCAGTAGATATCATTACAAAATAATGGCTTCTTCAAACTTGCCAGAAAAATCCAAGAAATATATATCGGACATAAACATGGTCCGAACTGCCCCGTTCAAAACATGACGTCAGAATCTTTTCTATGTTACCCGTGCGTCCAAAGCAACTCACACTGCATTGTGCACGTCAGTGCGTGAATCAATCGAACGCACAAATAATATAACTATATTAAGACTGGTGCGTACATTTGGCAGGACCGAAGACTACCCCCTTTAGGTAATAAATGTACGTAACACCCACTCACTTCTGTTGTTTTTCTGTTGTCTCGTTGTCTATATTTCTCACGAGTGCCTGAAACATACCTTTATGTGTGTAGTATTTATTTATTTACTGTTTACAGGCCTCGGGTTTTCCCTCTATATTTGTTTAAAATATGCACGTTTTGTTTAAGGCACATAAAAACAGGTCCAGATGAGGTTATCTAATCTTCTTCGTTCGCCATCAGACGTCAACTTGAATATATTCAAAGATATCAGTGGTCAGAATGTCTTATAAGTAGGTGCTTTTTTCATAGGAAAATTATTTTAAGTTTAGTAAATTAGTCCATGTACTGGGTTTCATCTTTAGAATTTAGCTTTAGCTGTTTCCGTTGATAAGTAGCCGAAGGAGCCTTGTTTTAGTGATGCTTGGTCTGCATGGATTCTTGACTTTGCTCCTCACAGCAGGAGTCAGCTGTCGCTTGTGATCACGTTAGTGTTACACGTCAGTCTCACAAATACGTCTCATTGGATGTTTTTTAGAACCGTCTCTTTGGATTAATGTCCTGATATGAGCATCAGGAACTAGTATCAGGAACTAAGAAGAAATAGGGACCCAAAGATGCAACAATAGAGAATGCAGTCAGCGACCCATAGCTTGACTGCTTGCGTCAGGGTCAGCGAACCAGAGCTGACCAAGACCCTACTCCACCTCCAAGTGGTGGTCCTGGAAACAGGCTGCATCACTGCAGTCTGGCTGAGAGAGTAGGGATCGAAGAGGGAAAGCTAACCCGGTCCCAAAAAATGCCGTGCGGATGTCGGATATGTCGGCCGAAAGGCACAAATATAGCAGCTTCACTGTAAACGGGCACAACGCAACCAACGTCCTTTTCAGGACGAACAAGGAAGAAGAAGAAGAAAGAAGAAATACAAAATATCTCATGTAAATCTCATCTAATTGTCATTAGAGTAAAAAACATCTGTGCATCCAATTTCTTTTTTAATGCGAATTGGGTTTACTGAACGTTTCCGGCAATGAGCGTATCCTTTGTTCACCAATGTTTGCATACTTTTTTTCTATGTATCTTAGTGAATTACCTCGGTATGTGTTACATTCCCTTTCACTGCCCTTCTTTTTTCAGATCGGTAATATTATGTATTGTAGCCAGTCTTTTGTGACTCGTTTTACTTTCTCCCCATGCTATCCTTTTCTCTACCCTTTGTCCGATTCATATGTAATCAATGTGCGATTTTTGGTCAATGTTTATCCACATGAGGCATGTTATAAATTGGCTCCGACTATCTAAGAAAGGAGTTTTGATTATTATAAATCTATGTTCAGTACGCAAGTTGATTAGGTCTTCTCCAATGTTGGGCTTTCTGGGTGTCATTGAAAATATTCTTCGTGATTATCTTTTTAAAATGTGTAACTGTTTTTACTCTTCCAGTGAAATCGCTCATTATAACCAAATTATCTGTCTCGTTGACCCAACTGATAACCTCTGACAGAATTCTCTTCATCTTCCTCGCTACCACGCTCATTGCAGGGAACATAGGCCCATATAAGTGTTGTAGTTTTAGTCTGGTTTGCAAGCGTATTAATCTCTTAGACTTGTCTATGTGTATGATGGACTTTGCTTTTGTTAACAATTCTATTAAATAGGGGGGGGGGGGGGGTGGGGGGTGGAGATTCCCCTCGTGTGACAGCCAGGAGGTGATTGTCATCCGACACATTTATGATAGTTTACTTTTTAAAAATATGCTTGCAAGCGGGTTTATTTGTGGGGTATATGATCCGCCCCAGGTGCAATTACTTTAATTACGCCGCTGATCCTACGCCATGATTTACTATTTTCATCGTGTCTGCTCCGCCTACTTCCAGCTTATAACTTCAGTTGATCTCTTTCTTGTTGTACCACTTTATTGTAATGTTTACAAGGTCTAATATTTCAAGTGTTGTCGTTGTAATGAAGATTAGCCAGCTGTGGCGTTCGGGGGATTTCAAACATAAATGCGTGAAAAACAAGCTTTATGTCTGGTCGATATAAATTTGTTGCTTCTTTCAGCTAACACATGGCGTAAAAAAAAATTAAATAAACATTAAAATGTACCACAGATGTGATAACTCCACTTCAAGAATAAGCGTAGGTTTATTAACTATCATTACCTTGCGTCATGTAAGTATCTCGAACGCTGCTTCTTCTTCTTTTTCTTTGATCCTGGTGGTGTCTTGTAGGGCAACAACATATTGATTCCAGTTTACTCGGTCGGTGGCAATCTTTCGTGCAATGTCCCAACTCTGGTTCATTCTTTGCATCTCAGCCTACGCAGTCCTTCGCCAAGTTGTTTTTGGTCGGCCTCTCTTTCGTTTTCCTTCAGGGGTCCATAGCATAGCTGTACTTGTGATGGCATCGCGGTCTCTTCTGAGGACATGGCCAACCCAGCTCCAGCGTCTGCCAGCTATGATGGTGTGCATGTCCTCTTGCTTGCTCCGAGTAAGGAGATCTTGGTTGGTGATGGTATTCGGCCAACAGTTTCGGTGAATTTTTCTTAGGCATGTTGTGTGAAAATAGGACAATTTCGACATTTCTTTCTCTGTAATGTGGCCGGGCAGGGTAGTGGGGGTTGCTGTTTAACTCGAGAGTATTAGATTTTGATTACTAGCTAGCCTGCTAGAGGTGATGATTTCTCTCTACAGACTTACAGGAATTTACCAGGTTCGGGGACAATCCTCTATGATGTTTTATTTTTAGAGCATATGGTTATTATTTGTGTTGCACCTGCAACGATTAGCTTTGGCATGATCCTTTAATAATTGGTATGATGTCTAACTGCAAACATATGATTCGTCAACAGCATTTGTGTTCAATGAAACAAATGTTTATTCAATTTCCAACAAGAACTGGGTTAAGTCAAATGGTAACCACACCAAATTTGCATAATAGCATGTTGACATTTAATAAACAAGCATAAAAAGTCAATGCATTATTTTAATGATGCAATATTCCTTATTGCATCTCGTAATCTTTTCAAGTTGCTAAAACATGGCGTGGCTCCTCTATCCTTCTAGTGTTCCTTCGTTTATTTGTTAATGTGGTCTAGATTTCACGTTTTTCTTATCTCTTCATTTCAATGAAGAGCCAAACTTTCTCTTATTCATTAGTATTCCTTAGTTTGACTTTCTCTCAGCTTAAGGACCTTCATTCTTGGTAAAAGGTTCAGATATATGCCTGGGTTTACAATTCTTTACCCAGTTTTCGAGCGTAGCTCCGTTTCAGTTATGACCGTGGGCTCTAACAGTTATTGCATGCAATTCTTAGCACTACTTACAGTTTTCATGAATTCACAAACAAATTATTCTACGTTTCGAAATTACACAGTTGCTTTAATTGTGTGAAGTCAATCTCCTCTATAGAATATCACTGAGCAAAGAGAATTACGTCTTGTCTCCACCGCTCTAAATTCATTACTGACTAAAAAAAATGGCTTAGTCTCTTGTTCATTCCGGGGAAAAAAAATTCAGCCTGACCATTTGTGGGAAAATCACGTGACCAATGCTTGGCGTTACGAAGCGAAGCTTAGCCTAAAATAATGCGTGGCTTTTCGAAGCTAACCTGGTTTAATTAAACATCTGCGCCAAGACTTTTTTAATCTTCTGTTTCTATAAACATTTATTTTATATGTTAATATAGCCTGTATCTGAAAACTTACGGTATACGCGGTTACATACAGATCCCGGGGCCCTGCAAATGTATCCCGTAGGGAGACATTTGAGTACTATCAATAACAAAAATCCATCCCCAAAAATTTCTAAGTTCAAAAAAATTTTCAGAAAAATTTAATCTAATTCCTATACTGGGGTCCTATGTCTATATGAGGTCGTCTGCTATGTAAAAAAAAACTAGTAGTGGACATCAACTTCAAAAAGTGTAACTTATTCATCACATCATAATATTTTTCACCAAATTTACAAATTGGCAACACTGCCTAACAAAATCTGCAAAACACTCATAAGGTCATCACTAAAAAAAAATGTGACGAGTGGCAACACTGGGGAATGAACAATAAACTATCTTATTTGCAGAACTTGGCTGGATTATCATAATCTATTACATTTCATTCAAAAATATAGTTGATTTCATTCTCTTGGATGTGGTGGGGGTGTTATCTCTTTTCTGTACTGTTATTTGCTCCATATTAAAAGCCTGCAAGTACTAAAAAAATCTTTTTTTTTTTTTTTTTAGTGAATGAGCCACTTGCTCATTATTACATGTAGAAAACATCTCTAAACATAATATGCATATTTATCATACGATAATACAACCAGCATCATTTTTATAAGTAATCATTTTTCACAATAAAAGCATTAAAACCTCATGGCTTATCCTTATTTATTTATTTGTATGTTTCCTTGTTATAGACATTTTCCAAATGGTAAGTGTATAAACTCGTTCTAAGTCCGTCACTGTAGAAAATGTTCTATATTACATTTTTTTTTTTTTTTCTTCAAAATATGTGATGTTTGTCTCTAATATCCGTACGTCTGGTGGTGATCCTGTCCATTAGTCAGTTATTTCTAATCATTCCTTCTTTTCTGTCAATACAGTATTTTTTTTTTCTGTGAACTCTGTCCTAGAAATATTATTTTATATATATATATATATATATATATATATATATATATATATATATATATATATATATATATATATATATATATATATATATATATATATATATATATATATATATATTTTTTTTTTTCTTTTTTTCAAAGATCTTCTTTGACTTGCCATACATCAATTTTCAAACATCAAATTATTCAGCAACCAACAGACGAATGTGTTACTATCATATTATGAAATAGAAGGGAAAAGAAAAATATAGTTTCCAAATCATCATGAATTTTCTACATTGGGTTCCGTATTACTTTATTTTCTCTTTTAAGACAACTGCTTATACTTTTGACAATATGTATCCATGTTGTCACTCTCGAAGCATCCTTGTATACAATTTATATTTGTCTCCTTTTTTTTTTTTTTTTTTTTCATAACACCAATGTATCATTTATGGTGTACCAATATCATTGTATCTATTCTAGTCCTCCTGTTATCTTGAGAATTCATCCTTAGTAACTCCCTATGTACCTTATCTAGCAATACATTTATGCAAAACACATCAAACAATTATTTATGGAAACATTTAACTGAGATGTAAGAACTTTTGACAATATGAGATGAAAAAAAATTTTGGGGTCATCACTCAAAAAATGTGACAATAGAAAGGAAGAAAAAATATTCAATTGATCGTGAGGAATCTACAATATTCTTATAAGACAAAGTTCCTTGCACTCTGACTACTATTTAACCATATTATTTCTGGTTATCCTTGCATACAGTGTACCATTTCCATTTCCTTTATAAGTCCAATTCCTCGCTCATGGTGCTCCAATATTTAAAATGTGGATCCTTCCTATTCCTCTTATTCTGTACTGGAAATATATCCTTATTAATTGTCCATGTACTATATCTGTGACATGTCTGTCCTTGGGATAACGTTATTTTCTTATCCAATATCCTCGGGGTGAGCAAATCTCAGTATGTCCAATTTCATCAACCATTTATTTATTTTCTCTCCTGTAATTCTGGGTATGTTATGAGTATAGTACATTGTCAATTTATTCTAACTATCTTACAACATTCTGTAATTCGTGATAAGGAATAGTCATTTGTTATACAACAATGTTCATATTACAAAGGCAATGAGCAAAAATCAAAAAAAAAAAAAAAGATATCTTCTCCAAAAATGCGGATGTATCTCTATTTCCTTTACCTCTGGGTGTAGCAATTATTCAGTCATTATTTTTTTTTCTCCATTATTTAATCTCCATTTTGTGTCCTTAGTACCTGTGGTTCCATGGGATTATCATAATTCATTTATGTCTCTTGTCTACTGATAATCCTTCAATAATGACTTCAAATATGGTCCTCATATTTGCAACAATCATCTACTCTGATTTGTTCCATGGTATTCATCAAATATTCTATTATATCCTTGTCTTATCTCGTAACCACGAAAGACTAAAATTATTCCTCCTCCAATGTTAATGTGAGGGATTTTGTGCATCAACATTTCAACAAAATCTCAGCTGTGACAACATAAAGTTTCACCTTAATATAAAATGTCATCTTCATCATACATAACCTGTTGCTTCTTCATCTCATGTGTCATTAGTGGTTATCATGCGGTAATGGGGTATTTCATTTGCTAGGTCAGCATGTGCAAATGCTATTTCTTTAACATGGGCAAAGGCATCATCAACAAATAGGTGCAATTTGTTCAATCTGGGGTTAGCATATACTAATGCTCTCAAGGGATTCTTCATTTGCAGAAATTCAGCATGCGCAAATGTCATTGGGGTATTTGTGATAGGCAGTAAAATTTTTGACAGTACTAATATACATCTGGGTCTAAAATAATAATGTACATTTGAAATAATCCTGTGGAGAAAAATAGCATAACCTACAATACTAGTTTTGGGTATGAATTATGTGCTGTTGAGAGATGTCATAGTATGAACAGTATGATTGATCAAGGTGATAGATATAAAGGAGTTTAGCATAATATAGATCAAAGAAATATTTGTATGGGGTAAGAAAACAAAACTACTGGTGTACAGTGTCTGCATGAAAATACAGGACTCTGGATCTGCAAGGACAAGAAGTCTGGTGAATGAAACATGGAATATGATTCGTTTCAAAAGTAGAGATCAATGTTACAACAGAATAGTATGACACATGTGTTATAGGTAAAGTTGTGTAACATTCTGAATATCAAAAACTGTCTGACTAATAAGGGTGTCTGTAAACAAAGAACATTGTATCATCTGTGTCATCTTTATTTCAATAATCCAAATAAAATGTCTAACTAGAATCCTCCGTGGGCTGGTCTTGATTTCTTTCTGGGCATCATTATTCTAAGGCTGGAAAAAAAATAACTTTCTCAGTGAGGCTTTGACATCTTAGTCTGTAAGCAAGTCATTTGAACTGTCCAAGACTGAAAATAGAGTACATGGGGAGAGTTAGTACATTGTTAAAAATTAAGTGCACATTCGCGGTGACGGTACATGGGATGGCATGTACATTGAAGACTTGAGGGGCGTGTCTCAGCAAAGTTTTAGTAGTTCTTTCAGTTTCTCTGCCATCTCTAACCTTGCAATGTCCCGACTGTTTAGGCGAGCATCATACTGAGTGGCAGTGGTGACGGGTGTGATAGGCGACGACACTGCATTTGCTGATTGTTGGGACACTGAGGACATTGACGAATGCGGTGATGCCTTAACATCTTTTGATTGCGGTGATGGTTTCACTGTGGTAGGGGTTTGTATGGCTGGAACATCTGTTGGTTTTGAGGCAGGTATATGTTTCGCCTTGATTTTTCTTCTGACCTGGTTGTGCTGAACGTTAGCACCGGTTACAATGGGCACAGTAATTTGCACACTGTTGTTTTTGACTAGTTGAGATGAGGCTAACACTTCTCGGCTTGGTTTTGGAACATGATTGCGTTTCTTCAGAATCTTTCGTCTGATATAGTTGTGCTGTATACGCGGAATTTTGTTGCTAGGGATTGAGTCATCAGATTCTGTTTTATAGGCGCGTTTGACACTGGAGCTGACTGGTACAAATAATGTACTATCCGCATCACTGGTTTCAATGGAACTAGCTGTATCAATGTCTGTTTCTTGTTGGTATAATTCTACCATTTTTCTGTCATTATGTTCGTTGGGGTCTGACAAATCTATGCTGTCTTGTTCTGTTTCGTCTCCATAAAGATCGCTGGTATATGGTTCAACAATCTGCTTGGGTATAGTTTCTTCAGGATCTGATTGTTTTGAACGAGCAATCTTGTTCTTGTGGTATAGCAGTGTTTGGTTTTCACTAGTGTTAAAACTAGAACTGCCTGAACTGGGGGTGTGATAGGTATCAGCTGACGATTTATCACTGCGGGAGTAAGTTTGAGTGTGGATATAAGGTGCTTGGTTGTTGTCATCGTGTGACGTCTGAGGCATTATTTCTTCATTTCTAATGCGCAGGTCTCTGTCCTGGAGTCGATTACGCAATTCAAGTGGTGGGATATCTTCTTCGCTTTCGGACGAGTCTCGTTGTTGTCTTGCTAGATGTATTTCATCTGTGGGTGGTCTGGGTATGTGGTCGTCTTGGTAAAATTCAGAGTCTGTCGTCTCTGACTCTGATATGTCAGACGAATCTGTGCTGGATGGATTATAATTTAGGGTGGCTTTTCTGACTGGTCTTGTATTTGTCGTCAGAGGCGGAATGGGCCGGTGATTATCAATTTTTATTTGTTTTACGTGAGCTTTTGTTTGGTGTTGTTTCTCTTCATTCCAAATAATGAAGTTTACAGGCGTAGTTTGTTTCATGATTTTGTAGCCATCTAACCATCGGTCATCGAATTTTGAACTGCGTACATGTTTCTTGTAGTATACTCTGTCTCCTATTTTGTATGTTGGTAGCTTGGCTGATTTATCATGTTGTTTCTGTTTCTTGTGAAATGCCTTCTGCGTATTTCGTTGTGCAATCTGGTGAGCTTTATACTTTTCTTGAAGGATTATTTCGATGGGGTCTTCTCCCATGTATTTTTTTTGTGGGCGAAGTAGGTTGTCTAACGGAAAGTTTGGTTCTCTTCCGTATAGCATGAGAAAGGGTGACATTCCTGTGGTATCGTTCACGTTTACCCGGATGGCTTCAAGAGCTTGGTTAATGTATAGGTCCCAGTATTGGTGGTTCCCCTTGATATATTTGCTAATAATATCATGTAGGGTGGCGTGCATGCGTTCATTTCTGCCATTTGCATTTGGGCAATAATAAGTGGTTGTAGTATGCTCAATATTCAGCTGGTGTAAGGTGGCTTTAAATGGGTTACCTATAAACTGTTTACCGTTGTCTGAAATGATTCGTTTTGGACAGCCATGCCTGGGAATGAATTCTTGTAAAAAAATTTGCGTGATGGACTGCGATGTGGCATCACTGAGTGGGTAACTTTCTGGCCAAACAGAGTATTGGTCAACTATGTGCAGGAGGTATTTGTTGCCTGATTGGGTGAGTGGGTAAGGACCTGATAAGTCAATGCTCACTGTTTGCATGGGGTAATGGGAAGGTTGCATTTCTTGAAGGGGAATTAAATGTGGCTTCATGTTTCTCAATTTACATGTTCTACAGGTGGCTACATATTCTGTAATGTCCTTGTAGAAAGTTTGCCAATAATACCTTTTCTTTATGACATCAATTGTTTTGTCTCTTCCCATGTGCCCGTTGTTATCATGAAACTGTAGCAATACTTCTGGGACTAGATGTGCTGGAATGACTTTTCTTAGTGTCCCTTCTTGTTTCTGATCAATATAGTATAGAATTCCATCCGTTGGGTGTACTGTAAAATCTTTACTTTTTTTTGGGTTTTCTTTCACGTATGTGAGCAGCTTGACAATTTCTGCATCTTTCGCTTGTTCTACTCTCATGTCAAACATCTCTTGGCTTTCTTCTTCTACTTGAGTGGCGGAATCTGAGGTACTTCTTCGACTTGATGAAGTAATTTCATTAATTTCTTTAGCATTATCGTCAATCTCTGAGGATGTGCCATCATTTTTGACTCTATTTGTTTTCACTTCAGTTTCATCATCATATTTAATCCTGGATAAGAGGTCTGCACAGGTGTTCATTTCGCCTGGGATATGTTCGATAGTGGTGTCGTAGGACTGTAAATTCATTGCCCATGTCTGTAACTTCTTTGGCTGTTCTTGTGTTTTGGTGAGCCAGTTAACCAAAGGTTGATGATCAGTTCTTATAATGAGTTTAGTTCCTCTGACGTAAAAGTCAAACTTTTGTACTGCATAGTGAATAGCATATGCTTCTTTCTCAGTGGTGGTCCACCGTTTTTGTGACTTTGACAATGCGTGGGATAGGAATGCAATGGGTTTCTCATTTGGAATGTTTGGTAGGATGGGTGTTTCATCTTCTAGTACAGGTTGGACCAAACAAGCACCAATTGCGTTATCTGAGGCATCGGCGTATAGTATCATGGGCTGAGAAATATCTGGATGTCCAAGCAGTGGGATGGTGGTTAGGGCATTTTTTAGATACTCAAAGGATCTCTGGCAGTCTTCTGTCCATTTGAAGCGTGCATACTTGCGGGTAAGGGCTATCAAAGGCTCTGCTGCTCTGGAGAAATTGATGATGTGGCGTCTATAGTACCCTATTGTACCAATAAATGAGCGTGTTTGTCTCACCGTCTTGGGGCTAGGCATTTCTCTTATGGCTTTGACTTTATCTTCATCAGGTCTGACGCCATGTCTATTGATGACAAAGCCTAAATATTTTGTTTCTGTCTTTAGAAACTCACACTTCGACAGTTTTAACTTTATTTGGTGATGCCTGAGTCTATCAAACACTGTTTCAACCTTGCGGAGGTGGTCTTCCATCGTGCCTGCGGTATGTATCAGGATATCGTCTATGTATGCCAGGGCAAATGGATGTAGACCCTTTAACACTTCATCCATGAGTGACATATATGTTGCTGGAGATCCTTTTAGACCAAATGGCATAACATTCCAAAAAAAACTTCCCATATGTGAACAGAATGTGGATTTCTGTTTTGCCTCAGGTGTCATGGGGATGCACCAAAAGCCTGACCTTGCATCAAGTGTGGTAAAGTATGTAGACTTTCCTAACGTCGCAAGTAGATCGTCTATCCTGGGGAGGGGGTAGGAAATGACTTTTGTGATTTTGTTAAGGGCACGGTAGTCGCAGCAAAAGCGACTGGAGCCGTCTTTCTTTGTTACGATCACTATGGGTGAGGACCATTGGGAACGGGATCTTTCGATGATTCCTGCCTGTAGCATTTCATTTATAGACCTTTCCACGAGTTCTCTATTTTTCAAGGGCGTATGATAGGGTTTCATATGTATTGGCTCCTCTGTGGTTGTTTGAATGTCCATTGTGACAGTGTTAGTTCTGCCTAATTCCATGTCATTGAGTGCGAATACATCTTGGTGCTTTTCTACAAACGTTTTCAAACGTTGCTTATTATCTTCTGTGGCATTCAGGGTTGCAAGTAACTGAGCTATTCTCTCTCTGTATTTATGATCTGCTATGATATCTCTGGTCTGTCTTGATGCCTCCGTTTCATTCCCATAATTTTGGGACATTTTTCTTGCATCTTGTGAAAATCTCTGCTCCTGGTATGTGGCTTTCTTTTGCGTAGTTCTTTGCCGTTCATTGGGCTGTGCTTGGTACTGTCTCCTCTGCCATGTACTGTGTGCATTTCCATTTGTCACTGCATTTACTGTATATTCATTTCTTATTATATTTCTGGGGTAGTCGTTGTTGTGCCATTTTTTCTGATTATTTCTGTCGTAACTGCGCTTATCCGCGTACGTTACTGTATTTCTTCTGTGTTTGTGCTATAGGGCTGTCTTCTTTCCCTGGGCGAAAATTTTTCATTCTTTCTGTTTCCAACTTTGCTGCTATAGTATCCTCCTGTGGTATAGTCATATAAGAATTCTTCCTTTTCTTCGGAAATTTCAATTGGTTTTGGGACTTTATCATATCCACCTGTTTTTGAGTTATATTGATACTCCATGGGGCATGTATCACTGTCTTGTCGCTTTGGATATCCTCCTGGCAAGACAATTTCTGTTTCTCTGTTACTCTGTGATATACAGCACTTCATCTTTTCTCTTGGTGTGCTGGGGCGCAAGAATGAGTAATTATAGTCATTTTCATACTGTGGCCTTTCTCTTCTTATGTATGGACTGGTTCGTTTCTGCCATCTGGGTAGGGTATGCTGTGGTGTAACATGACTGTGACTGATGTTACTGCCTTTTTCTGCCTTATAACTGTTTACTTTCCGTGTACTATGGTTATTTGTACTGCGATTTCGTGCATTATGTCCAGTGGGAGTGGTTGAGACAATTTGTGGATGGTCTCTATTGGTTTTGGTTTGTCTTATTGTTGACGTATCCACTTGCGCTACAACTGTGCCTCTTTTTATAGTGGTAGTTTTTCCTGACATATTCAATATCATGATGGGGAAATCTCTGGACTTCGAGACTTCAGCGATTCCCTCTGTAATTTGCAACAATGGGTCATCAATAATGCTTTCTTCTGCTAGGGGCTGTACTTGAATTGATTGCCCTGGTGTTATGTACTCAGAATTTTTTACTCTGCCTTTTGCTATGACCAGGGAGTTTGGAGCCACCGTTATGGGAGCTGTAATCCTTACTAAAGACGCTATGTGGATATCGTCCTGGAGATCTATGTACGTATTGTTGACTTTGATTTTGTGGAGGTCATAGTATATTCGAACTTTGTGTTTGTTAAAAAAATCTCTCCCTAGGATAAGATTTCTAGACATTCCTTTAGTAATGACAAATGGGTGTTCAAAATTTTTTTTCGCCTAAGGAAAATTTTAGCCATGCTGTCCCAACTGAATTTAGTCTTTGTCCCGTGACTGAAGCTAGGTGTGTTTTGGACGGTTGAAATCGTACTAAGTGTTGGATCCTCTTGAACAGCTGGAACCTAATAAGGCTGATGGATGCTCCTGTATCTACCAGTGCCCTATATTGTTGGCCCTGTATAGACATGATGCAGGAACTGGGGTCCGGATGTATTTTAGTTCCATCATGCAACATTTCTTCATATTGTATTTTACTGGATGGGCCCACTTGACAATTTCTGTTCTGTGTTGTTTCTTTTGTTTTGGACCAGTTTCTGTGATTGTTGCCCTCACTAACGGTCCTGTTTAGTGAGTGGCGCGGCCGTTTCCCTGACGCATGAGGGGTTGAGGTGCGCCTCTGGTATACTGATTTCTGGTGTAATCACGTGGGGGTGGTGCGGGTTGTTGTGGTTGGTAACCTCCTCTTCTGGGTGGTGCATGATTGTAATTTGCTCTACAGGACTTGTAACCATGTCCGAGCCTACCGCATGTAAAGCATCCGTTTGTATTGACATTATTGACGTCGTTTTGCCTCTGTGTGGGGGGTCTATAATTGCGGGGTCTATCATCACGTATTCGTGGGCGAGTCCATTGCCTCCTGGTATGGTCAACTTCCATAGGCTCATGCTCATCATAGTCCCTATATTCTGGTCGGGGTTCCCTACCTGCTCTTTGTTGGAACCTTCGGTGAAGATTTTCCTCCTGTATTGCTGCTTGGATTGTTTCAGCAATAGTCTTGGTGTCTTTTCTAATAAGATGCCTTCTGATATTTTCCGCTCTAAGGCCATCGGCAAATATCCCCACTAACTGTATTTCTACATCAGGTGTGGTAGGGATTTCTCCGCAAAATGCCTCTTCTGCCATATTGAGGAATCGATCTCCAAAAAGTTGTACCGATTCATCTCTTTCCTGTTTCATGCTTCTAAGGACTGACCAAGCATGCATTTTGTCTATATGATTTCCCCATATCTCTGGGTGAGCTCTTTTTTTAGGGACTCGTAGGTTTCTGTGGGGTACTGCTGGGACCTCCTTCTTAAAAAATCAGTCACGTACGAATCAGAACCTAACAGAGCGATTTTCTTTTTCTCTTCATCATTTGTTGTTTCTGCTATTGCCGCAAATTTGTCTATGTCGGCCAACCATCTCCTGAATTTCTTCTTATCTCCCTCGAATGGTTGTACTATGGACCTAACTTGGGATAATTTTGCATAATTGCTATTCTTTTCTAAGTTCTCAGTAAGGCGCTGTAGCGCTATCAATGTGGGTTCCTCCATATTTGGATTGACTGGGGGCTGCAACGGTTGTGCATTTACAGGTTGGTTCTGTGGTTGTTGTTGTTGTTGGTCCACACCAAGCTGTTGAAAATTTTCCATTAATTGATCCATCTTCGCTTCTGCTCTTTTTTTAGAGGACTGGTCATACGGCAACAAGTTGTATGTGTTTTCCTGCTCAATACCTTTTTTTTTTAATGAGGACTGATCACGGGCACCAAGTTGCAATGTGTGGCCGGGCAGGGTAGTGGGGGTTGCTGTTTAACTCGAGAGTATTAGATTTTGATTACTAGCTAGCCTGCTAGAGGTGATGATTTCTCTCTACAGACTTACAGGAATTTACCAGGTTCGGGGACAATCCTCTATGATGTTTTATTTTTAGAGCATATGGTTATTATTTGTGTTGCACCTGCAACGATTAGCTTTGGCATGATCCTTTAATAATTGGTATGATGGCTAACTGCAAACATATGATTCGTCAACAGCATTTGTGTTCAATGAAACAAATGTTTATTCAATTTCCAACAAGAACTGGGTTAAGTCAAATGGTAACCACACCAAATTTGCATAATAGCATGTTGACATTTAATAAACAAGCATAAAAAGTCAATGCATTATTTTAATGATGCAATATTCCTTATTGCATCTCGTAATCTTTTCAAGTTGCTAAAACATGGCGTGGCTCCTCTATCCTTCTAGTGTTCCTTCGTTTATTTGTTAATGTGGTCTAGATTTCACGTTTTTCTTATCTCTTCATTTCAATGAAGAGCCAAACTTTCTCTTATTCATTAGTATTCCTTAGTTTGACTTTCTCTCAGCTTAAGGACCTTCATTCTTGGTAAAAGGTTCAGATATATGCCTGGGTTTACAATTCTTTACCCAGTTTTCGAGCGTAGCTCCGTTTCAGTTATGACTGTGGGCTCTAACAGTTATTGCATGCAATTCTTAGCACTACTTACAGTTTTCATGAATTCACAAACAAATTATTCTACGTTTCGAAATTACACAGTTGCTTTAATTGTGCGAAGTCAATCTCCTCTATAGAATATCACTGAGCAAAGAGAATTACGTCTTGTCTCCACCGCTCTAAATTCATTACTGACTAAAAAAAATGGCTTAGTCTCTTGTTCATTCCGGGAAAAAAAACTCAGCCTAACCATTTGTGGGAAAATCACGTGACCAATGCTTGGCGTTACGAAGCGAAGCTTAGCCTAAAATAATGCGTGGCTTTTCGAAGCTAACCTGGTTTAATTAAACATCTGCGCCAAGACTTTTTTTAATCTTCTGTTTCTATAAAAATTTATTTTATATGTTAATATAGCCTGTATCTGAAAACTTACGGTATACGCGGTTACAGTGTCTCTTCTTGTTACTTCAACCACCTTCCTCAGATACCTCATTTCTGAGGTTTGGATCTGGCTTTTGTGGGTTATAGTCATTGCCCATGACTCGCATCCATATGTCAAGACTGGGACATAGGTGGAGCGGTATACAGCCATCTTCGTTTTCTTACCAACCTCTCTCTTGCTGAGGAATCCTCGATGTATGGCCTGAAAAAGTCTTTCAGCTGCTGCTTTTCGAGTGGCCAACTCTTCTTTGATGCCTCCCTTTCGGTCTATAATAGCTCCGAGATATTTAAAGTGGTCGACCTGCTCCAGGACCTGTTCTCCCAACTTAATCTGATGTCTTCTTTCTTCTCGTGATATCACCTTGGATTTTGTTTTAGAGCTACTTATGACCATCCCTCTCTTTTCCGGCTCTTCTTTCCAGACTTGCACGTTGGATTGGAGATGTGCCTCTGATTTAGCAATCAGGGCAACATAATCAGCAAATGCCAGCTCTGAAATACAGACCTGTCTCATCTTCCAGCACCCCACTGAATACTTTCTTGTTCTCTCCTTACATGACTTGATAACATCGTCCATGAGGAGTATGAAAAGACTTTTGTTGATCTACCAGCTCGGAATCAACACTGTGACGCTGGATTTATGCGCTCAGCTAACGTGTGTAGTCGCATCAAATGACTCTGGCACAACCTTACCAACAATACTAATGAGAGAGATGCCTCTGTAGTTATTGCAATCACTTCTGTTTCCTTCATTTTTATACAGTGTTACAATCTTGGTATCTCGCATGTCTTAAGGAATAGTTGTCTCTTCCCAGCACTGGCACAGCATCCTATGCAGGGGATGTAATACCGTGCTCTTATAGCATTTGATTAAATCGGAGGAATCCTATTATTCCCTGATACTTTGCCAGTTCCTCTAATGTTGGTTTAGCATCCAGCTCCTCCATGGTTGGCAGTCATTTGACAGCAACAAGGACTGTAGGCGTGACGGTATTTTCTCAAGCGTAAAGCTCTGAGTAATGCTCGACCCATCTCTCCATCTGCTTACCGTCATCGGTTAGCTTCTCTCCGCTGATGGTTTTTAGCTGTGTCGTCTTACGTTTCTGGGCACCGAGGGCTTTCTTTATACCGTCATACATTTGTCTAATGTTGCCTGTGTGCGCTGCGGTCTAGATGCTCTCACTGAGCTGGAGCCAGTAGTCATTTGCACAGCTTCGAGCAGTTTGTTGAACATTGCTTCTTGTAGCCTTTAGGATCTGTAGGGTTCTAGCACTTGGTGAACGTTTTTATTCAATCGCAATACTGCGCTAAGCTACTATGACAGGTGTCATCACATATGATGATGCTTTAAACCAGTCATTTGACTTCACTGTTTTCTTACTAAAGGTGGTAAGTGCAGTACTTCTAATGGTGTTCCGAAGGTGCACCCAATTATCTGTAACAGCATCTCTATTCTGAGGGTTAATGAGCACCTTCTTGAAGGTCACGGTAAACTGAGCAATCATAACAGGATCTGACATCTTGCTGGTATCAATGCGTGGTTTCCCTTCATGTCTGACACGATGGAGTTTTCTTGGTTGGGCTCTGAATTTGCAGCAAACTAAGAAGAGATCTGTATCACAGTCTGCACTATGGTTCCAGCGCTTGGAGAGCACAGACCTGAGAAGTGGCCTTCTGACGAGAATCAGGTCCAGTTGGTGTCAGTGCTTGGATCGTGGGTGTCTATATAACACCTTATGCTTAGGTTTTGTCTGAAAGTAGGTGTTGGTCACGCAGAGGTTATGATGGACACACGACTTCAAGAGACGTCCATTTTCATTCAACATGCCAATACCAAACCTGCCCCGATATGAAGGCCATGAAACATTATCGGCACCCACTCTAGCGTTAAAGTCACCAAGGAGGCCAAGCTGTTCTTACCTGGGTATGCTTTTGATGATTGCTGTTAGATTCTCGTAGAAGTCTTTAGTTTCTGAGGCAGAGTAAAGCGTAGGAGCATACACAATGACAAGGGAGATGGGACCTGCGCTAGCTTGCAGGCTGAGCGTTATTAGTCGTTCTGATCCGTTCTCACCTCGTTCAACCATTTTAGTTACCGATTTTGTTTACCGCGAAACCTACTCTGTGTTCTCTAGTTTTATTAAGATCTTTCCCTTGCCAATAAAATGTGTAATCCTTCTCGCTTACTATTCCAGAACCTGCCAGGCGCGTTTCCTGAAGTGCAGCTATATCCAGCTGAAGTCGTTTAAGTTAATTGTGACATGAAACTTAAGGCAACCCTGATCGATCCCTTTATTCTCATCGGGGCCCCTCACTATTTGGGTTCAAGGAACATGGATTTCCCTCGCTGGCTAATTAAGCATGCACAGTTAAACACGTGTAAGCCAGGACTCTCTATTGCCAACTGTCCGATTCTGAGTTTAGCCACGCCTCCTGTCTTTGTTTCATGCACTATAATCCAACTATTCATAATTAACTGTCTTCTCTTTAAAAAAAAATGACGTTTACCTGCTGTCAGATTATGCCATCACGTCAGCGCTTGATCCCTAAAACACAAGGAGGGCGAGGCCACGGGTTTTGTAGTTTCTAAAGAGAGAACGGTTCGTTAATTGCAGTATCAAGGGGCGTTAACCACTCACCAACTGCAAGCCCTTTGATCGTGTTCCACGAGACGCAAATTTGCTCACCTAGGGAAACGAACCTAACAGCTCGCTCGCTTGGGAAACGAATCTTTGGTAGGCTTTGGTGTGATTTTTGACTTTGATTCAGGAATTGAACGAAGAATCTACGAGAGGTGTGAATTTCCTCATAGGGGAAACACAAATCCGCCATTTCATATATATAGTCATGCTGATCAAACTCAGTTATAAGTTTGCTATCAGGATTTCTAAATGGTCTAGCTCGCATTTTTGGAGTCTTATTTATCTGGATTTCCTATAGAAATACGTGGAGATTTATTTTAGTTTCTTGTGTTGCGGTAAATATATAGTTATTAGCATCAAAGTGATTTAATTGTTTGAGTTTTATTATATTTCACTGGGATTTATGTGTTAATTGAAAAGTATTAAATAAACATATAGCACAATTCTCCAGATGTAACGTAAATTTAATTACCCGCTATTTCCCCAGTGAGAGATGCTTCAAATAATTTATAAGCCGGTAGGCGATTGATAATTGATGTAACGCAATTTAATTCTATTCATACGAGTGTAATTTTCTAAACGACTAGTGTTCATATCTCGTGTTTAAACCGTTAAGATAAAACTAGACACTCGCAGTTTTTTGTTTAAATATATATAATTAAATACCGGAGTGGTTAAAACAAGTTTTACCTAAAAATTAACGCGTGTCGGGATATGATTTATATTATGATTACATGTTTATCTATTTTCTACATATAGGCTGGTCATACATTTGCGTCCTAGCGTTTCTTATGGTCTTACTGACTTTGGTTCTTACACCATCCAGCGATTTTTGTGGCAAAATCTTCATGTTGTGACCCCTATGTGGTCCCCCTCTCCATCCATGAGAGTAGTAAAACCAAGAACTTTAACAATATAAGCCATTTTAAAGTATAACTGGAGAAGAACAATTGCCAGACGTCATTCCATAATATTACTGATCTGCTGTGGCAGAGCTTATATCACTATTTTTCACATGACAGTAAACGTTTTCCTACTGGATTACCCCCCTAAAGAAAACTCACTGGTCATACTCTGCCATCACTTCATTGAACAGCCGAGGTGTATCATTTTCCTAAAGTTCTTTTTTTCATCACGCCATATAGTGTCTTAGCCACTAGCGACGAGACCCACCGGATCTATATATATATATATATAAAATTCTGAGGACAGAGCCACCCCATAGAACCCTTATCTCAAACACTAACTACAGTGAGAAGAGGAATATCCTGGAACAAAAAAGTATCGCCTCGATTTCAGCGACAACGGAAAATAGCCGACAGCAAACCCCGTCAGTCTGGGGCTGAAATAGACAACGCAAAAGACTATGATTGTTTTAGTACTTGCTAGAGAATTTTTTATTCCATAGAATGCCTGTTTCAACGATTGCTAAGTGCAGATGAAAGTGGCCAATGTATGCGTGCATTGAATGAACGAAATTAGAGAACCTTAATTCTTTTTTCTTGCTAACATCAGAATACTTAATTTCTTTTTTCTGTGGGTTTTTTCTTCTTTTTTTTCTTTCCCTCTCAAACCTGCTTAGTCTCGAGATAGATAAAAAAAAATTAGAACCTGTTCCTATACCCCTTACTAATTATTGCATATCCCATTGTTAAAATTGATCCCTCTTTGGGTTAATTACCTCTGATAGTAAATTTCTTTGGTTTGTTTTCCTTTACAAGAGGGAAGGGCCTATTGAGATACTATTTTTCCCACCTTGTCTGTAACTATGCTTTAAAATGTAACATGATTGATGTTGTGCTATTTGTTTAGTGATAATAAACATAATAACCCCTTACTTACCGTGTTGGTCAACCCCATTTTTCCATTATATGTTATACGTAGTTTGTATTCACGTTTGTGCATTTGTGTCGCCAAATTGGTGTGTGTGCATGAGTGTAGGGTAACTTGTAAAACAATTGTTTAGCAAGGAGAGTAAGTGCGTCTGCAGTTAAATTAATGTCGTAAGATAGGCTGGATTAGAGCAACTACTCGATTCAAAGACTGTCCTTACTATTTCTCACCCCTTATTCTCACAGAGTTATCACTATCACCTCTGCTCGGACGGGACCTACTTTCTCAGACCTATCTCCTCAAAAATTGCGACATTAATGACACCCTGACATCGTTTATGTCCTGTAGATTTTCGAATAGTCCAGTCAACATAATCCGGATGTTCCAGCATCCCAATCTAGAGTTATATACTTGTGTATATATATATATATATATATATATATATATATATATATATATATATATATATATATATATATATATATATATATATATATATATATATATATATATATATATATATCATAATTATATTAATAATGTCGATTCACTAATCAGTTTTCCACCTTATTTAAATAATAATGCCCATTAGTTGATCAGTTTTCCACCTAATTTATATAAAAATGCCCATTGACTGATCAGTTTTTTCATTTATATTTTTTATTTTATTAATATAACAACTCCCATTGACAAAACTAGTTCACGTAAGTCGCAGGTGGAAAGCGAAGGTTCGTAGTAGATCAGGCACACGCTCCCTTGTATATGTTGAGGTCATCAATTGCTACGTCCCCAGATGATATGTGAGCTTCAAAGGCTATCTAAATACAAATACGACAAATGTAAGTGTTATATTTGTTAGTATCTATCTTACAAGAATACAATGTCTATCTAAAGTATAACGCCACCCTGTGAGCTGCGGTAGCACAGTGATTATTTAGTGCACTGGCTTCCTTTCCTAGTCGGTTGTCCAAGGTTCAATCTCCAGTAGAGGTAGAATTTTTTTAGAACCCAAGCGGCTCTGTGGTCAACCCAGCCTCATGAATTATGTTCCAGAGCAAATCTGGGAAGGTTAAGGCGGCCAGTTTGATGCTGATCACTTCACCCCTAGTGTGCCGATGGTCAAGAAAGTATGGGCCTAACACCATATTCCCATTATGCCTCAATGGGCATGTAACGGGATCCTTGACCTTTACCTTACGAAATCAAACGGCCTAGTACCCAGTGACGTACTAAGGGGGTCCACCCCGGGTGACGGCCAGGAGAGGGGTGCCATCGAACACCCAATTATGGTAGTGAATGTCAAGGTCACATAGCAAATACTGCCGTAGGTGAGCGAAGTGTTAGAGACTTCTTATTACATAGTCCAGCATCCAGAAGTTGGGTGACCAGTTCGCTACCTTTTCTTTGCTCTCTCAAGAACAAAGTCAGGTACCCATTTACAGCTGGGTAAACTGAAGCGAGTGAATCGGACCCGACACCTTTGCCGCGAGAGATCAGCGCTTTAACTACTCTGCCAATTGGATGCTCCTTATAAAGATAGTACTTATTGTTAACATAAACGTGCAAGTGAGTTTCTTTAGGCGGGGAGGGTTGCCAAAGGCATGATCCATCTCGGGTGTCAAATATTTTCAGTACGCCGCTGCCAGTACCTTCTCTCTTTTCACGTCCTCAGTCTCTCTCTCTCTCTTTTTCCTTTCAATCTTTGTTGTCCTCGCAGTATGTCTTAGCTGTCCTCACTGTATACGTCTTACCTGTCCTCACAGTATATGTCTTAGCTGTCCTCACTGTATACGTCTTACCTGTCCTCACAGTATATGTCTTAGCTGTCCTCACAGTATATGTCTTACCTGTCCTCACAGTATACGTCTTACCTGTCTTCACAGTATATGTCTTAGCTGTCCTCACTGTATACGTCTTACCTGTCCTCACAGTATACGTCTTACCTGTCCTCACAGTATATGTCTTAGCTGTCCTCACCGTATACGTCTTACCTGTCCTCACAGTATATGTCTTAGCTGTCCTCACTGTATACGTCTTACCTGTCCTCACAGTATATGTCTTAGCTGTCCTCACAGTATACGTCTTACCTGTCCTCACAGTATATGTCTTAGCTGTCCTCACTGTATACGTCTTACCTGTCCTCACAGTATATGTCTTAGCTGTCCTCACAGTATACGTCTTACCTGTCCTCACAGTATATGTCTTAGCTGTCCTCACTGTATACGTCTTACCTGTCCTCACAGTATATGTCTTAGCTGTCCTCACTGTATACGTCTTACCTGTCCTCACAGTGTATGTCTTAGCTGTCCTCACTGTATATGTCTTAGCTGTCCTCACAGTATATGTCTTAGCTGTCCTCACTGTATACGTCTTACCTGTCCTCACTGTATATGTCTTAGCTGTCTTCACTGTATACGTCTTACCTGTCCTCACAGTATATGTCTTAGCTGTCCTCACTGTATACGTCTTACCTGTCCTCACAGTATATGTCTTAGCTGTCCTCACTGTACACGTCTTACCTGTCCTCATAGTATATGTCTTAGCTGTCCTCACTGTATACGTCTTACCTATCGTCACAGTATATGTCTTAGCTGTCCTCACTGTATACGTCTTACCTGTCCTCACAGTATATGTCTTAGCTGTCCTCACTGTATACGTCTTACCTGTCCTCACAGTATATGTCTTAGCTGTCCTCACTGTATACGTCTTACCTGTCCTCACAGTTTATGTCTTAGCTGTTCTCACTGTATACGTCTTACCTGTCCTCACAGTATATGTCTTAGCTGTCCTCACTGTATACGTCTTACCTGTCCTCACAGTATATGTCTTAGCTGTCCTCACTGTATACGTCTTACCTATCGTCACAGTATATGTCTTAGCTGTCCTCACTGTATACGTCTTACCTGTCCTCACAGTATATGTCTTAGCTGTCCTCACTGTATACATCTTACCTGTTCTCACAGTATATGTCTTAGCTGTCCTCACTGTATACGTCTTACCTGTGCTCACAGTATATGTCTTAGCTGTCCTCACTGTATACGTCTTACCTGTCCTCACAGTATATACGAGGGGCGTTCAGAAAGTAATGCACCACATCGTTTTTCTCGGGAGCTGTTTATTCAAAAAGCATGAAATTTATAAACAATATACATGGATATGTCATGTAAACATCGGTATTATTCAACGTAATCCCCATCAACTTGTACGGCTTTATGCCAGCGCGAAACAAGTGCATGTATTCCTAGCCCGTACCAGATTTTGTCTTGATCATGTAGACCATTTCTTCGCTGCATGAATCATTCCTTCATCATCTTCAAACCTTGTCCCACGGAGTGCATCTTTAAGTGGACCAAATAGATGAAAATCAGAGGGTGCCAAATCGGGTCTATAGGGTGGATGGGGTAGTACAGTCCAACCCAATTTGGTGATTGCTTCCCGTGTTGCCAGACTTGTGTGAGGGCGCGCATTGTCGTGAAGGAGAAGCAGGTCTGCTGGATTCTTGTGCGGCCGAACTCTGCGAAAACGTTGATTGAGTTTTTTCAATGTCTTAATGTAAGCTTGCGAATTGATTGTCTCTTCTCTTGGAATAACGTCCACAAGAATCACACCTTCAATGTCCCAAAAGACAGTGATCATGACCTTTCCAGCTGAAGAAATTGTCTTGAATTTCTTTCTTCTTGGTGATTGCGGATGATGCCACTCAATTGACTGTCTTTTTGTCTCAGGTTCAAAATGATGTGCCCAGGTTTCGTCACCTGTAACGATCTTAGTCAAAAAGTTTTCTCCATCAGCATTGAAACGCTCCAACAATTCAGAAGAAATTGCTTTCCTTTGCAATCGGTGGTCATTTGTGAGACTTCGAGGAACCCATCTTGCGCAAACCTTAGAAAATCCGAGAGTTTTTATAACTGCTTTTGCACTACCAATGCTGACTGACAGCTGTAAGGCCAATTGTTGAGTAGTGATTCGCCTATCAGTAAGAACAATGCCCTCAGCGCATTTCAACATTTCTGCGTTGGT
Source organism: Oreohelix idahoensis (assembly GCA_024509875.1). Taxonomy (NCBI): domain Eukaryota; kingdom Metazoa; phylum Mollusca; class Gastropoda; order Stylommatophora; family Oreohelicidae; genus Oreohelix; species Oreohelix idahoensis. The sequence continues at coordinate 388,441 of JAMPIV010000267.1, read as the reverse complement.
GGCTGTGGCAGGACGTCCACAGCGCGGCCGATCAAGCAGCTCCGTATCTCCAATTCCTGATTCTTTGATTCTCTGAACCTAGCGACTGACTGTACTCCTGTCGACTGCAAAACTTCCATACACATCACATAGACGCTTGTGAATATTCACAACAGTTTCCTTCTCTGCAACGAGAAATTTTATCACAATTCGCTGTTTATAACGCAAGTTGCTAACACGCTCCATTTCAACGGTTCTTCTTCGTTCACCCTCAGATGTCAACTTGAATAAGTTCAAAGAAAGCAGTGGTTAGCCTGAGGCTGTTGATATCTCCGTAGATTTTCTCCAGGAATGGTACTGGTGATGGCCATATGCGTCTTCTCTGTTCCTCATATGTTGGGCACCTTTGAAGCAGGTGTTCGGCAGTCATTTTACCAGTGCCACAGTCACACTCATCCGTAGTTCCTATCTTTAATTTGTTGAACAGATGGTATCTCAATCTGTTATGACCAGTGCGAAGTCTGAAGATTGCCACTTGTTCACTTCTGCTGAGCTGGTAATACGGATCATTTTTTTGTGTGGCCTGGATGCTCTTCTTCCCACTTGTGCCTGTATCTGCGCTTGATAAAACTCTTGGACTCCTCATAGGTTATATTTGTGTCCAGCTGAGGAAGTTTTCCCCCTTCCTTTGCCAATCTGTCAGCCTCTTCATTTCCAGGGATGTTGCAGTGAGAAGGGATCCACTGTATCACAACTCTTTTGTATAGCTGACATAGTCTGTGAAGTGTTACTCTTAGGTCATCCAGTTCAGCATTTATTTGACTTTTCAGTGTTGTAATCACTGACAGCGCATCTGAGAAGATAACTACTGGTCTCTCTGAGCTTTTTTCTGTCATTAGAATTTCTGATGCAGTTTTTATGGCCTCTGCCTCTGCTCTGAAGTTAGTTGAAAATTTCCCTGTTGCGACTGCTATCTTTTTTTGTGTGCCATTGCTTAAGCTCAGGAAGACTCCTCCACCCCCATCTTCTGTTGCATTAGTTGCTGATCCATCTGTGTACGCATGGATCCAGGTGTTGCTTGGGTAATGTTTCTCTATATATTTTGTGGTTAGGACTCTCCTTTCTGTTTCAGTTTGACTGTTATTTCAACGGTTCAGGGCAGCCGTATTACTTTGCCGGTTGCAGTGTTATTAGGTGCACACAATTGGCACATGCCATATTTGAAGTGTGCAAAATTTCATGCTTCTATCTTCATTATTAGCTGAGAAAAACGATGTGGTGCATTACTTTCTGAACGCCCCTCGTATCTTAGCTGTCCTCACTGTATACGTCTTACCTGTCCTCACAGTATATGTCTTAGCTGTCCTCACTATATACGTCTTACCTGTCCTCACAGTATATGTCTTACCTGTCCTCACAGTATATGTCTTACCTGGCCTCACAGTATATGTCTTAGCTGTCCTTACAGTATATGTCTTACCTGTCCTCACAGTATATGTCTTAGCTGTCCTCACAGTATATGTCTTACCTGTCCTCACAGCATATTTCTTAGCTGTCCTCACAGTATGTGTCTTACCTGTCCTCACAGTATATGTCTTACCTGTCCTCACAGTATATGTCTTAGCTGTCCTCACAGTATATGTCCTACCTGTCCTCACAGCATCTGTCTTAGCTGTCCTCACAGTATGTGTCTTACCTGTCCTCTTCTAATAAAATGTGCAGAGAAAATGGTTTGGTTTGGTTTTAAGGACTATCTTGATTGCACACGGACTACTCCATCAGTGCTCCGATCTCCTCCCTTATATCACACGAGTATCTCAATGTGTGTGTACGTATAAGAATCACACATTCTATAAATATTTTTATGCTGGGTACATTTATAATTTTTAAATTTTGCCATGGCAGCGGCCTGATAGGCCTACTCTTTACGATTTCCAATTGCCGTGGGATTTTCAACGTGCGCAACTTGTATACGGGATCTCCTATTGCGTCGCCCTTATCCGAGACGGCTAGGCATCAGATCTCACTACCCAGGAGAACAGGGGTGAGTATGACATCATTAGGAACACTGATTCTTACAAAAATGTCCATAAATTATATTCCCTCAACTGGGAATCGAACCCGGTAGCTCTAGAACTCGAGGCGGACGCCATACCACTTAGCCACTCCGACCCCCAGAAAATGGATTGCTTTTTTCTAATGTGGGTAATATATTTCCTTTTTCGCAATAGTTTCTTTCTGGACATCCTCATGACTCTGTTAGCTGTCCATCGTATTCTTCATATTCTTCTGTAAAACCACGTATCTTTCGCCTCCAGGGTTTTTATAGATTTTTCAACCTTATGTCCATAACTCACTTTTATACAACAAGACTGGCTTTATATAGCACCCCACAGGTCCCTATTGTCTTCCTTTCACACACAGTACAATAAACGTGGGATGTTAACTCTTCAGTTGCATCAGACATTAATTCCGAGAATGGAATTTCGACGACTGTGTTACCAAAAGCGAATGTGCAAATAGTCTTAGACAGATGTGCGGAACTGTGGCTATGATTTTCGAGATTCCTAGCATCAGCTTTTATGCTTTTTTTCTTTTCTTTGTATTGTTCTTTCTTTCTATTATTTAACAAGAAGAAACAAATATTTGATTGCGAAATACATTAAAAGTGCCCTACTCACCCAATTATCTCCTGCTGAGGAAAATTTCAACAAACTCAGACCTACCTGTAATGCTGCACCTACAGGTACGTTGATGTTAATTCGAGCTTGATTCCATTCATTGGAATTATTACCTCGGAATGTCGCGATCACCGTGCGACCAATGTGTGGTCCTGAAGCGACTAGACTCAGGTAAGAAAGTGGTCCCCTTTGGAACATAAAAAAGTTCACACAGACGAGGCCAACATTGAAGAAGGGAGTCCATATTCTTGCTGTTCCGTTTTGACCTGATTCTGTGGCAACCAGGTAAGAATCTGAGGTTGAAAATTGTAATCAGAAATCATAAAACTTTATTTTTAACGAAGATAGTGTTTAGAGAAATCATATATATATTTCAGAGGCAGGTTTAACAATAATTATGCTGTAGCTTCATATTGATATAACGATTTTAAACTCGAGTTTAGTTGTAAATTCCACATGTGCCATCCAGAGTACTGAAATGGGTTCCATTCCAGCGCAGTTGGAAAAAAGGAGGGTGACACTTAGAAGACATGACACCAATCCAACTAGATGTCATACCAATCCTGTTGTATGGCTGTCAAACATGAAGAGCAACAAAAACAACATCCAAGAATTTACAGACTTTCATACATTGGAGCTTTCATCAGACAACAGAATTGAAGGGGACCGCCAATGTGAAACTGATGACAAGAACCAGACAAGTATCTATAAAAGACAAGAACCAGACGAGTATCTACAGAAGACAAGAACCAGAAAAGTACCTATAGAAGACAAGAACCAGACAAGTATCTATAGAAGGCAAGAACCAGACAAGTGTCTAAAGAAGACAAGAACCAGACAAGTATATATAGAAGACAAGAACCAGACGAGTGTCTATAGAAGACAAGAACCAGACAAGTGTCTATAGAAGACAAGAACCAGACAAGTATCTATAGAAGACAAGAACCAGACAAGTGTCTATAGAAGACAGGAACCAGAAAAGTATCTATAGATGACAAGAACCAGACAAGTATCTACAGAAGACAAGAACAATACAAGTATCTATTGAAGACAAGAATCAGACAGGTGTGTTGTTGAGTGCGCATCATGGGGCATAGCGATTATGTTAAAGTGGAGTTGGAGAGAGATCGCTTTGCACCATGCTGTACACTCACCAAACACAAAATAAATGCGATCATTAACTATGACTACGAAGTAGCGTAAAATGACGTAGAAGACATAGTTACAGGATTCCATAGTGTCGGCTGGTGTGGCAAGGTCCACTTATTGCAGTGTAGTTGATTCTACTTTAAAAGTGCTTATATTGGATGTAGATTTCAAGCAGAAATCTAGTGTAATTCTAATTCAATTGAGGATAAACCCATCTCGCCAGGAGTTATGAGATTTCGGGTAAGATTTAGGCGAGTATAGCCAAAAAGACATATTTGAACAGATCAAGGTTATCGTAACCGTCAGAGAAGGGTATGAATGCCCGAAAATTATATATAATGGCCGAATAGAAGAAGATGTGCAGTAAGGCACCGAAGTGAAATATTACGTATATGAAAAGAAGACAAATTATGTCTAGAGGAATTCCTAAGAATATAATATATGAAGGAAATAATAATTATGCTATGGAAGCACTCAAAGAAAGATAAGTCTTGATAGCCTAAAGAATTGTGAAGAAGCATAGACTTATGCAGAAGTAATCTATGAAATGAAAGAATCGATGATTTAAATGAAACTGTCTGACAAAGGGACTCAATTTATGTCACAGTTAATGAAGCAGATTGAAGATATGTTGGGGATTAAACGTGCTTTTACCAGTCCATACAGACCTTGCTCAAATGGGGTGTGTGAGCGCTACAATGGGACTTTAAAAAGAATGTTAGGGAAGGTTACAGAGTCTAATCCTCGTGATTGGGACAAACTGTTACCGGCAGTTTTCTTTGCTTTTAGAGAAGTACCACACGAGAGTACAGGGTTCTCTCCGTTTGAACTCGTCTATGGGGCCAATCCGAGAGGTCCTGTACACATATTAAAAGATTTACTACTTGGCTCTACCAAAAACGAAGAAACTCGCAGTAGTTAGGAGTTTGTTATTGATCTCAGACAGCGTCTGTCTGATGCTTGTAAGGTCGAAGTACAATCAATTCAAAACGCCACCCAGAGATCGAGGTTGTTTCACAACCAATCTCGAAAGCTAAGAAAATTTTCACCAGGTGATGAAGTTCTTTTACTGCTTCCTACAAAAGAAAATAAACTACTAATTTCTTGGCAAGGGCCACACACAATAAACAAGAAAATAAATGATGTCGATTATGCTATAAACATCAGAGGAAAATGCAAAACATATCATATAAATATGTTAAAAGCATATACTCAACGTCCTCCTGAATTACAGCACATTTGTAACACTATTGACGATGAGACTATTTCTTCATCTTTTGCAGTGGTCCATGCAGAGGACACTGTTTCATCTATTCCTTTGAGGTTTACTTTACCTCCACTGAAATCAGTTGAATCTTGGAAGGATGTTTCCATTTCCCAATCACTTCATCTTTCTTCACAAGAACAAGTCAGAGACATTCTTAGATCTTTTAATGATGTATTAACGGAATTACCTGGTCGCACTAATTTGATTACACATAAAATCATCATTACCAACCATAAACCAATTAAATTACGACCATATCCAATTCCTATTCACTATAAAGAGCATGTTTATTATCTATAACAGACAAGAGCCATACAAGTGTCTAAACAAAACAAGAACAAGTCAAGTATCTATAGAAGACAAGAACCAGATAAGTATCTATAGAAGACAAGAACCAGATAAGTATCTATAGAAGACAAGAACCAGACAAGTATCCATAGAAGACAAGAACCACACGAGTATCTATAGAAAAAAAGAACCAGACAGTTATCTGTAGAAGACAAGAACGAGTCAAGTATCTATAGAAGACAACAACCACACAAGTGTCTATAGAAGACAAGAACCAGACAAGTGTCTATAAAAGACAAGAACCAGACAAGTATCTATTAAAGACAAGAACCAGACGAGTGTCTATAGAAGACAAGAACCAGACAAGTGTCTATAGAAGACAAGAACCAGACAAATGTCTATAGAAGACAAGAACTAGACAAGTGTCTATAGATGACAAGAACCAGAAAAGTATCTATAGAAGACAAGAACCAGAAGGGTATCTACAGAAGACAAGAACCAGACAAGTATCTATAGAAGACAAGAACCAGAAACGTGTCTATATAAGACAAGAACCAGACACGTATCTATAGAAGACAAGAACCAGACAAGTGTCTATAGAAGACAAGACTCAGACAAGTATCTATAGAAGACAAGATTCAGACAAGTATCTACAGAAGACAAGAACCAGACAAGTATCTATGGAAGAGAAGAACCAGACTAGTATCTATAGAAGACAATACTCAGACAAGTATCTATAGAAGACAAGATTCAGACAAGTATCTACAGAAGACAAGAACCAGACAAGTATCTATAGAAGAAAAGAACCAGACAAGTGTCTACAGAAGACAAAAACCAGACAAGTAACCATAAAAGACAAGAATCAGACAGGTATCTACAGAAGACAAGAACCAGACGAGTATCTATAGAAAACAAGAACCAATTATTAGCTATAGAAGACAAGAACCATACAAGTGTCTATAGAAAACAAGAACCAGACAAGTATCTATAGAAGACAAGAACCAGACGAGTATCTATAGAAAAGTAAAACCAGACAAGTATCTGTAGAAGACAAGAACCAGACAAGTATTTATAGAAGACAACAACCAGACAAGTTTCTATAGAAGAGAAGAACCAGACAAGTATCTATAGAAGATAAGAACCAGACAAGTATCTACAGAAGACAAGAACCAGACGAGTATCTATAGAAGACAAGAACCAGACAAGTGTCTATTGAAGACAAAAACAAGACAAGTATCTATAAAAGACAAGAACCAGACAAGTATCTACAGAAGAGAAGAACCAGACAAGTGTTTATAGATGACAAGAACCAGACAGGTAACCAGAAAAGACAAGAACCAGACAAGTATTTACAGAAGACAAGAACCAGACGAGTATCTATAGAAGACAAGAACCAATTATTATCTACAGAAGACAAGAACCATACAAGTGTCTACAGAAAACAAGAACCAGTCAAGTATCTATAGAAGACAAGAACGAGATAAGTATCTATAGAAGACAAGAACTACACGAGTATCTACAGAAAATAAGAACCAGACAATTATCTGTAGAACACGAGAACCAGTCAAGTATCTATAGAAGACAACAACCACACAAGTGTCTATAGAAGACAAGAACTATACAAGTGTCTATAAAAGACAAGAACCAGACAAGTATCTATTGAAGACAAGAACCAGACGAGTGTCTATAAAAACAAGAACCAGACAAGTGTCTGTAGAAGACAAGAACCAGACAAGTGTCTATAGAAGACAAGAACCAGAAAAGTATCTATAGAAGACAAGAACCAGACAAGTATCTACAGAAGACAAGAACCAGACAAGTATCTATAGATCAATAAATCATTAACACAATCTATTTTACTGTGAATACAAACTTTCTCCAATTCCTTGGTTACAGCTATCTGTCCATGATTCGCCTCCATACAGTTATTAGGCCTTGTGGAAAACACTATGTAATACCTTAATCAATACAGTAATTCAATTACTTTCATTCTTTCCTTCGTTCCTTGTGTGTGGTCCATTTCTTCCAGAAATAATTCTTTAACTACTATTCTAAAACTATCAACACACTTTCCGCTTCCTTTCTCAATTTATTTGAATATACACAGGCTTCGATTGCTTCCAATAATTTCACAGTGGTTTATAACACACTTATACACTTCCTAAGGCACAATTTGATTAATTAATTCGAAATTTAAACATTTTTACATTCTTTCTTACCCTCAAGTACATACAGTCATGCTGTTAATGGCTATTCAGTCTGCTCTCGATGCAGAAAGCAACGGAGTCTCATTGACAGAACTGGCGCTCTCGCTGTAGTTTGAATTTTTGTGGCAAGCATTTGACGGTGGGCTAGTCCTTACTTGGGTCATGGCCGAATGTATTGGAGAACACACAGACTGAAGTATGTTCGCGTCCTCAAATGCAGGAAGAATTTGGTCAAGTCGGGCATATATGGAAATCTAGATATACACTTTTCAGAAAAAATAAGAAACGCATAGCTACTGAAGGCACACACATAGCCATAATTTTGACATTCAATAACTTTTTTAATTTAATGAGTTAATTGCTCAAATTGCACACAAGAATACCTTAGGATTCAGCCAATCAATTGACAGTTGTTTTGCATCTATGTCACGAGAGTTTTTTGGTGTACGGGCTTTCCCGTTAGTATGGTGTGTAACCTCCTCTTGCATCGATCAGCGACTGGCATCTCCTGGGCATGGATGCAATCAGACGTCTGATGTGGGCCTGTGGGATGGCTGCCCATTCTTCCTGGAGTGCCAGGAAAAGATCACGATGATTGGCTGGAGCAACGTCTCGGCGACAAATACGTCTATGCAGCTCATCCCACAGGTGCTCAATCGGACTCATGTCTAGAGACAGGGACGGCCAGGGAAGTGTGAGACTGTTGTTGGCAGTCAGGAACTGCGTGGTCAACCGTGCAAAATGGGGTCTGGCGTTGTCCTGTTGAAACACAGACCTTTGGGCAGCCAAAAGTGGAAGGACATGGGGTCGAAGAATTTCAATGACGTATCGTTGCGCATTCAAGCCTCCTTCAATGTGCACCAATTGACTCCTTCCCTTGTAGCTGATCATTCCCCACACCATTGCACCTCCAACACCGTGCGGCGGAGCTTCATCAACGCAATTTTTGGCAAAACGTTCATTTCGCCTACGGTAGACCCTACGCCGTCTATCATGACACTGCAACAAAAAGAAAGATTCCTCACTAAACCAGACACGTCTTCTTTGATTGTCAGCTGCCCAGGGACGATTCTGGTTGGCCCAAAGAAGTCGATTTTGGCGATGGCGGAGCGTAAAGACAGGTCCTCGGTGAGGTCGTTGTGCCCAAAGTCCAGCGTCATGCAGTCTATTCCGGACCGTTTGATCAGACACATGACGTCCTGCAGGCAATGACTGGGCAGTTGAGGAAGCTGTTGTAAACCTGTCTCTCAGGTGACGAAGCCGAATAAAGCGATCCTCCGCTGCTGTTGTCACTCTGGGTCGTCCACCGCGATGCCTGTCTTCAACTGAGCCAGTGGCTTGGAACCAGTGCCAAAGTCGACTGATGGTACTCTGATGCACGTTTAGATGCCTGGCAACCTGCCTGTGACTTTCGCCTGCATGCAGTCGGCCAATAGCAATGTTCCTTAAATTTATCGATAGAGACGCTATAAATGTCTGCTTGAAAATGGACTGAATTTTTTGTGTGTGTGTAGCGTTATCCTTTTATAGGGTTTCAGTTGCGTAGTCAGTGAATAGTGTTCACCCAAAATTTTGTTGCTTTCACGTGCGCGCAACATGAGCTGTGGTCAAAAATTGCGTCATAAACACGATTGACCACTGCGTTGTAACGATTACAAAAACAAACGCAATTCAGGTCAACACGTGCATTTGACACTGTAAAGAACATTTGAGGCTGGTTTTATATACCCTAGCACCTAATTTTACTTACAAACTCAGAAACACGCTCCCCGATAGCTATGCATTTCTTTTTTTGAACAGTATAATTATATCTTCTTTATTCCTGGACCGAGTTCCTTCATCTTAGGCTTAATGTACTCCCTTGCTTATTCTTTATCTATCTATATATTGTCTTTTCCGTTACTTCGTCCATCTTTTCATAGGCGCAGCCAAAACTGCAAAATTTTCGACTTGCCTGATGTCTCGATCCTTTCAACTCATAATTTCTCCGTTAGTATAACACTTTCCGTGAAAATCTTTGCACATTCTTATAAAGGAACCATCCAATTATCTAATTTCTGACCTCTTCCATGCTGTACTTCGCTCATAATCCTACATTTTATGTCCAAATCCAACTCGATACCACAGATTTGAGTCCGGCCATGCAAGATGTCTAATGATTTGTAAACATGCGTTTCACTGGTCCGTCTAGCATACACTTTTATTAGTATGGTGTACCGATTTGGTATGAATGGCGCGTTGTGATCCAGACTTTACGACAAACGATATGACTAATTACGGATTACTGCTAACTGACCGTATTCTTATATTATGTACAAAAGAATGTTTGGGCCATTTATTTTCTGGTGTCTTTTTATGTTTATTGATTCAGTAACAACAATAAAAATGATCTCTTAAACGTATTTTTTTTTAAAAATTCCGTTACTTGTTTTCTTTCTTACTAGCTCCTGGCATACCGAGTCAGCCCTATACATTTGTCAAGGTAGTCCGAGGTCATGAATGTACTATTACGATACTCAATTTCATGCCATTGAGTTGGATGACATTGAAATTTCCGTAAGTGATGTTTGCTGTAGCATTTTACAAAGACATTTATGTTTTTAAATTCTTATTGTGGGTAAATCTTTTTCGTCATTAATGTTCAAGTGCAGGTGTGCTCTCAATGCGCTTGTTTAAAATTTAATTTATTTTAATTTTTTTTTAAACATTAGTAAACCGATCAGTTTCACAAACTTCTTTTTAATAGCGAAAATGTTCTACTTCACTTTTTTTGTTCTTTTAAAATTTTACTGTCTTTATTTCATCATTTTCTTTTATACATTTCGGCGAATGCCCGAGGTCGGTTTCTTGTGCGCCACGCCACTGGCACCCTCACCCCCAAAGAGCTGGGTCTTCTGCCGTGCATCTATTTCCATTTATTGATATATATATATATATATATATATACAGGGTGTTTATAAAGTCGCTGTGCAGTGAATTTGAAAAATATTTTAGCAATTACGTCACGAATGATGCAAATTTGCGTCATGATATTCTGTGTAGTGTCTAGATGAATAATAAAATCTACGTTACAAATTTTTGGGCGTCTTTAAAGCCCCAATTGAAAACCACATTTCTGGTGACGTAGTCTCGCCCGGGCGTAAATTTCACTGCACAGCGACTTTATAAACACCCTATATATATATATATATATATATATATATATATATATATAAACACAGCGAGGCCCAGAATCTATACCTAAACACCAAGAAGACCAAAGTATTGACAACAGACAAAGTAAAGACCAAACCAGAAATTGAAATTGATAACGAAGAACTGGAAAGTGTTAATGAATTCGAATACTTAGGATCAATCATCAACAGCTCTGGCGACTGTGCAGTAGAAATTAAAAGAAGACTTGCAATTGCTTCACATAAACTAATACAGATGAAAAACCTATGGCAAGGCACAAGCAAAGAAACAAAGTTACAACTGATCAGAGCATGTATATTCCCAGTGGCAACATTCGGCTGCGAGACTTGGACACTCAATAAAACAGTTGCAAAAAAGATTACATCATTCGAAATGAAATGCTACAGAAGGATGTTGAGAATACCCTGGACAGAAAAAAAGACCAACAGAGAAGTACTGCACTCACTAACCGTACAGGAACATTGGTTCCTAAATACCATCGCAATAAGGAAGCTGAAATTTTTCGGTCATATAAAAAGACATAATAGTCTGGAAAAAACAGTGATGGAAGGCATGGTCCCTGGAAAAAGGGGAAGGGGTCGACCTAGACGACGGTGGACCCAGGACATCACAGAGAGTCTGAACTTGTCTTTGGCTGATGCAGGTCGACTTGCCCCCAGAATCGTGATGCGTTCGGAGCAGCTGTAATGGAGACAACGTTCTGGAAAGAATACGTCACATGATGATATATATATATATATATATATATATATATATATATATATATATATATATATATATATATATATATATATATATATATATATATATATATATACATGACAGTTAGTGCACGAGACGGGGGGGAGAGACAGAGAGAGAGAGAGAGAGAGAGAGAGAGAGAGAGAGAGAGAGAGAGAGAGAGAGAATTGAAGAGAACTAATTGAGAAGGTCTAAGTTAAATTTCTAACACACCTGCACCATTTGTATTTCCTGCCCGAGGCCCTGCTCCGCTGTCTCCATGCATGACTTCCCAACGAAAAATGGGATTCCTGTCCTGAGTGAGTGAACACAAATCGTTCGCAAAGTCACACTTGGCCACGCTATCTGAAATAAACAGGTTATACGTCACGCGCTTAATCAATTAACCTTTAATATAACTTTATTTAAACTCGTTATGACTGGTTGTAGATGTGTTTTTCATGTTCTTGTACGTGTATGCAAAGGCGGATCTACTGTGAAAGCTAAGCACATTTGAGCTTCATGCCTCCAAGTTCACTTTTCTCTATAATACGTTTCTTTTGCATCCACCAACAACAGCCATTTTTTTAATAAAAGGGGCCCCTAAAAGAGTTAAAGTTTTAGCCCGACACCCCCCTCCCCCACCCACCCCCCACCCCGCCATGTAGATCCGCCACTGCATTTATGAACTGAGATACCATTTGGCGAAGCAACGTTCATTCACCATCTTAATCCTGTCCAACGCTAGTCACCCCTGTTCACATTCCATGTCTTTCCATCTGAATGGTTCGTCATGATGACCCAATTTACCTGTTAAAAAGGTTCTTGTTATGTGCTCGGTACCTGAGGAAAGAGAATGGGAATATGACAAAATTATTTTAATAATTAGGCAAAAAACAAAACGAAAAAGGAGAATAAAAAGTAACCAGCGAAAACAATTTGTTTCGGTAACGGAAAAAAAGCCACCGAGCTTGCAAAACAATTAAGACCTTATTAATCCAGTGGTTGGAAAATAGGAGTAAATTATCCAAGCGGTTATTCCGAGTTTTCTGTGGGTAAAGATCAACAGTGAAAAGTGTCAAAGTATCCATTAGACTAGCTAGAATTAGAATTACATTCTGTAGATAAGAATCAGCTTGTGTAGTTTTACTCAGATTAGAGTTAAATTATGTAGTTTTACCTAGATTAAAATTAGATTATGTAGTCTTGTATTAAAATTTAATTCTCTAGTTTTACCTAGATTAGAGTTACATTCTGTAGTTTTACCCAGATTTAAATTAGATTATGTAATTTTACTCAAATTAAAAAGAGATTACGTAGTTTTACTCAAATTAAAAAGAGATTATGTAGTTTTACCCAGATTAGAATTAGATTCAGTATCTTTACACGGATTAAATTTATATTTTGTAGTTTTAACCAGAAATTAATTAGATTATGTAGTTTTACCCAGATTAGAATTAGGTTTTGTAGTTTTATCCCTATTCGAATTAGATTTTGTAGTTTTACCCATATTATATTTTGTAGCTTTGTCCAGATTAGATTTAGATTTTGTAGTTTTTCACAGTTTGTCATATACCTCGTCTTTCGTTGGGTTTGTTCCCATGAGTATAACAACAATAAGTAATATCCGTGGGCCGGGGTAACCGCGATGCACAAAGCTTTGACACGGAGGAGAAATAGGAGGGGGTTTGAACATAGTTGCTGACCGCTGCATTCCTATTTCTATTTTAAGTCCTTGTTTTCTAATCATTCAAAATGAATCAATGAATAAACTTAAAAAAAAAAACCAACAGCAACAACAACAACAAAACAAAAATATCATTAATAACACATAATGAAATATCATTAACGTGCCTATGAGACAGACAAAAAGACGTACGTTATCAACTGTACCTTCATTACAGCCATACCATCTCTGGATTCTTATCACGTCCCAGTTAGACAATGCCATCCGTTGACCTAATTTAATTCCGTCAGCATGGCCAAGCTTTTGCGTTATAACAGGAATTGTTTTGTCCTTGGTCAGTGTATAAGGACCGTAATGCATGATGGAGCCAAGGTCGTATGGTGTATCAAGAGTATCAATCAAAATTGCAGGCAACGTGTTGAATTCGGAATGCCTATCTGGTCATTTGATTGGACAATATGGATTTTTATCATGTGCATTTAAAAACACATTTATCAGAATGATGAAAGAACGAATAAATTAACCTGCATTTAGAAAAAGAATATCTGCCAAGCTTAAAATATGCTACTGCTTGCTAGAATACTTCGGTTAGACAAGGCTTCTTAACTTTTTTGTGTATCAAGAACCTACTTCATTGTCCGGTGAAGTTTACGTACTGTTTCTTAAACAGAAATGTGCACAAATGGATCCCCTAGAATCCATTCACCAACCCAAGTGGACAACAGTTCAAAAAGCCTTGAGCTAGACAAAGTGGCCAAGAAAATTTTTAAAATGGTTACTTTAGACTTATTATTTGTTATTGTGTTGAATCATTCCCTTCTAAATACAGTACTAAATTCTTTTATCTCACTCATTACCTAGTGTTCTGTTGTTTCACTCATGACGTCTCTCTCACCACTGCGTACACCTTAGATGGTCTAGCAGATAACCCAGCAGATCTGAGCGTGGATAATAGAGAGTGTAAACCGTGAAAGTGTTCTTCCCAAGTGTTGCTAAACAAACAAATATCATCTATGTACGAGATTATATCTTGTCTATGCGAGAAGAGAATTCTCATCATTCTAGTGAACGTAGCAGGTGCGTTCATCAGTCCAAAACACATAAAATTGAACTAGAACAACCCTCTGGGAGTAGCAAAAGCCGTAAAATGATCTTTCCACCAACGGGACCTGCCAATAACCTTTTGACAGATCGAACTTACTGAAATATACTGCATCTGCTAATTTTGGTAAAAGGTCATCCAATAATGGTAACGGTTCGGCGTCAACAATTGTGACCTGACTTAATTTTCTAAAATCAATGCAGAGCCAAATGTTATTGTCTTTTTTTCTTATTACAACCATGGGAAAAGCAAAATTACTTTGAGAAGAACTGATTATACCTAATTGCAGCATGTCATCTATTTCTTTGTTTACTTTGTCTTGAAAGTGTAATGGTATCGGGTATGGACGCATTCTAATAGCATTTTCATCATTTAAAATGATGTCATGTGTGATGACATTTGTTTTGCCTGGTGTATCTGTAAGTACATCATGAAACGAATGTAATAATTCGGATATATGTGTTTTGTTCTCAAGTGTAAGATTCGGACAGATTGTCACGTCCTCCCAAGTTTCGGTAGATTGAACCGGTAGACTAGGAAACGTCATTGATACAGCTGGGAAAGAAGATTCTTCTTCCTGAATCACTGATAAAGACGCCCAGCTCATTGGATGTGAACCTACATTATCAACCGCGTGAAAGACTGCCTGAAGATGTTCAGGTCTTGAGTGAAACTCTTTCAACATGTTAAAGTGAAAAAATCTTTCTTTGTCCCTTAACATCAAGGACATAATCGACATCTGAAATACGTGACAGAATCTTGAATGGACCACACCAAGTTATCAGTAGTCGATTCTGTTTGCTCGGTAAAAGCACGAATGCTTCGTCGCCTGGTACAAGAAGACGAAGACGTCTTGAGTGATTCTGTAACATACGAGCTTTTTCTTTAGCTCTTTCCGATGCATCTGTTGCCAGCTAGCATGCATCCATGATTTTTTTCCTAAGATTTACAACATACTCGTAAGACGATTGAGTTTCTTGCGACAAGGAAGAATCAATCAACAAGTCTTTGATCAAGGACAATGGACCTCTGGGCTGAGCACCAAATACAAGTTGAAATGGACTGAAATCTGTATGCTCATTCGATATTTCACGATATGCAAAAAGTACCGCTGGTAAAACTCGGTCCCACTCTTTAGGAAAATCGATTGTAATCTTTCCTAACATCTGTTTTATTGATCGATTTAGACGCTCCACCATCCCGTTTGAGGCGGCGTGATATACGGAACTCAGTGATCTGTCTATATGAAACATTGCCATAACCTCCGTCACTGCACCTGACACAAACTGAGAACCTCTGTCCGACAACAATTTTCTCGGAAATCCGATTCTAGTAAAGATATGAAACAAAGCATCAGCCACATCCTGCGTAGTAATGTTCTTGCGTGGTATGGCCTCTGGCCAACGCGTGCACAAATCTATACAAGTTAATACATATCTATGTCCTCTCGATGACATTATAGGAAGTGGGCCAATAATGTCCACGGCCATCTTCTCAAATGGACGCACCGGAATATCGGCTGCTTGAATTGGAGCCAAATGACGTGCCCCTCTAGACTTCACCTCCTGACAAGTAACACAAGAACGACAAAACATCGCAATGTCTTTCGACATTCCCGGCCAGAAAAAATATGCCAGAATTCTAGATCTAGTACGAGAGTATCCCATGTGACCTGTACAACGGGAATCGTGAGCATGACTCAAGATATAGGATCTCATTACCTTAGGCACCATGATCTGAGTAGTAATATGACAAGATTTACTATCTCTGAATCTTCGCACTAATATGTCATTTACGATAGTATACCATTGTTTGTGAGAAGTATGACCATTTGTATCATCCTGTTAGACTAAACTAAAAAATTTCTTTAATGAAACATCACTGGTTTGTAAAGTAGAAAAAACTTCTTTGTTTATGTTACTGTGTAACACATCATCATTAACTAGTGGCACAACATTATGTTGAGACTGCTCCTGTGCTCGAGTAACCACAACATTAGCACTGTGTACGTGTTCTCGTTCCCAATCATTTATTTGCTCTAGAGTACACTCTTTAAAACCGTGAATGCGACCAAGAACTAAATCGCAAACTGGATTCGGCAACAAACATACTTTTATTTGTCCCGTAAAAAATGGCGTCGCGATATGAACCACCGCAGTTTGAAATTTCTCAATTCTACCACCAAACGTAATGCACTTAACCCATGTGCCTGTACAACAAGAAGGATCAACCAAACATTGTCGCACACCTACCGTCGTGCAACCTGAATCCTTTAATAAAGTTACTGGCATGCCATTAAGTAAGCCCTTGTGAAACTCTAAAGACCCGGTTCCTTCATGAGCTGACATTGCAGGTAACGCCGGCAATGGGTGTCCACATCTCAGTCTGGATACCACGTCAGGCTGAGATAGATTCTTGCACTCAAAACATTCTTCCGCATTACCAAAGTCAAATGAACAGCAAGCATTTGCTTGACTAACAGCGTTGTTATTATTATTTGTAATATCATTTTCTGCTCTCTGTACCGAATTTCCATGATGAGCAGACCGATGCGAACTATTTGAACGAAATGCACGGCCATTATCTTGATTATTGCCATAAAAATTTCTTCTGTAATTCTGAGAATAACTAGATCTATTATTAATATTACCATGTTGATTATTTAGTTGCCCATTTCCTCTCTCTCTGTGTCCAAAATAATCGTGATGACCATTATCAGGTCGTTTATTTCTCCATCTTCGGAACTCTGGTGATTTATTTCTATTTCCAACTTCAAAATGAGAAAAATTTCTTTGATAACACTGACAAACAACATTTTTCTTTCTTATATAAGAATAAGTGTTCTTAGGTCAGTTTCTTGCGCTGATTTCAAATCTGAAATCCGTTTATCTCTATCACGTCGGGTTCTTAAGATATTTGTGAATAAATATATTTTTGGGAAACCGTTATTTGTTCCGTTTCATTTTTACTATATAGCTTATTAAAAATTAATAAAAAGCAACATAATTCTACTTCTTATACTGCTAAAAGATGCATGACATATGTTACGCGATTTTTCAAATAGTTACTGTATTTTGAAATAATTCTGAGCAAAATATGGCTTCTAGAAGTTGTAGAAATTCGGCTGATCTGTTCTGTTACGTGTGCGGATATTTTACCGATCGTGTTGACCAGAAAAACTTTACACCATTACTAAAGAAAGCATATGAACTTTATTTCGATTCGAAAGTTGATGATGCAAATAAATCTTGGAAGCCAAATGCAGTTTGTTCGATACATTGGCAGGTTGGTTACGAAAATCGCCGAAGCATAAGTCGATGCCTTTTGGAATGCCAGTAATATGGCGTGAACATACAAATCACACTACTGATTGTTACTTCTGCTTGACAAATATCCATGGTTTCACTTTTAAAACTAGAAAGTCTGTGGTTTATCCAAATATTGAATCGGTTTCGAAACCAGTGCCTCATGATCCAATCACGTGTCCGATCCAAGTACCACCAGAACAATATCCGTTGGACGTAAATGAACCATCAGAAAGTGATAGTTTACCTGCTTTAGAAACTAATTCTGACTCAGATTACATACCGGTGAATGATGGTGTTTACTTAATTAACCATTCAGAACTTTCAGATCTAATACGTGATCTCGCTCTTACCAAAGGACAAGCGGAATTACTCGGTTCGCGACTCAAAGAATGAAATCTTTTAGCACCCAATACTCCGATATCTAAATTTCGTCATAGACACAGAGAACTTGTTCAATACTTTGAGATGTGTGATGACATTTGCTATTGCAAAGATGTAAACGGTCATGAGCACATAGTCAACGAATGGCGATTTTTCATCGATTCTTCCAAGACTAGTCTAAAAGCCGTGTTATTGCATAACAGAAATTTTTTTTTCATCAATTCCAGTCGCCTACTCTGTTCATATGAAAGAAACTTATGACAATATGGCTATACGTTTGGAAAAAATAAAGTACAATGACTACCAATGGCGGATTTGTGGAGACCTAAAGGTCATTGCAATTCTCACGGGCATGCAGACTGGGTATACTAAATTTTGTTGCTTCCGATGTGAATGGGACAGCCGCAACAGACAGGAACATTATGCAAGAAAGGTGTGGCCTATCCGGGATCGTATGCAGCTCGGGCATAAAAATGTAATACGCGAGCCATTAGTTAACAAAGACAGCTTCATTTTACCACTGTTGCATATAAAGTTGGGGCTCATGAAGAATTTTGTAAAAGCGTTAGATAAAACGAGCAAAGCTTTCACTTATCTTCGAGAAAAGTTTCCGCAAGTTAGCGATGCAAAGATAAAGGAAGGTATCTTTGTAGGACCTCAGATTAGGAAAGTTATTGCAGACAAACAATTCGAGAACTTGTTACATGGTAGTGAACTTCGCGCATGGATGGCATTCAAATCGATCGTCGATAACTTTCTGGGAAATCACAAATCTGTCGACTATGTTGCATATTGTTAAGCAGTGCATAGATGCATACAGAATTATGGGCTGTATCATGTCCCTCAAAATCCATTTGCTCGATTCGCATCTTGACTTTTTCCCTGACAACCTTGGCGAATTCAGCGATGAACATGGAGAACGATTCCATCAAGATATCGCCGTAATGGAGTCACGTTATCAAGGATGGTGGAGTGTGACCATGCTTGCCGATTATTGTTGGATGCTTCATCGCGATGTACCACATGCCATTCACCGACGAAAGTCGACTGCAAAGAAATTAAAGCCTACATAACTGTTATACTTCTTGTACGAATGATGTTGTAATACTGTATGCGTTGTTAAAAAACAATTGCATATTTCTAGAGAACCCGACCTGATAGAGAAAAACGGTTTGCAGATTTAAAAACAGAGCATTAAAATTGACCAGAAAAACATAGAAATGTTAGAGAAAGAAAAAAAAAGTTTTTTTTTGTTAGTCAGTGTAATTATTATTTCGATCTGAACTGGCACTTCTATAACGAAACTTATCTCTGTCACCACCATTCGATCTAAATTTTCCCTGTCTGTTATTTACAGTAGCAACACCCGCTGACTGTAACGATTCATGTAGTTTAGTATTTCTGACATTCAAGTTCGGATGAGCAACCGAAAACTGGCGCCCGAGGGACTCAACTTCCGATAACGATTTGAGATTCCGCTCCTGTAAAAATGCCAAAAACTTATCACTTACTGAGGATAATACCTTATCCCGTAAAATTAAATCGGCAAGATCTTCAAAATTCCGTTGTACCTTTTCAAGTTCGATCCAACGATTAAAAGTTAAACGAATATCCGAAATGAATTGTGCGAACTCTTTTCCTGTTTCCGGCAACAACTCTTTAAAACGCCTTCTATAACCTTCAGCTGTAAGCTGATATTTTTTTAATAGCGTAGCTCTAGCTTCCTCATAGTTTTGACTATCGCCTTCTAACGAAGCGACTGCACTTAACGCCTCTCCTGATAAAAAATTCATTAGTTTGCTACACCACTTACTTTTATCAATTTTATATTCTGTGCATACCAATTGGAATCTTGACAAGAAGAACGTAATATCGTCGACCCCTGGTTTAAACATTGGCAGATGAATTTTAATGTCACCTTTCTGCCCATCATTCTGAGTGTGTGATTGACTAGTAGCATTTCCATTTTGCAACTTCTGCCGTTCCATTTCCAACTCCTTTTCTCATTCTCTTCCATCTCCAAGAGTTTAATTCTCTCTTCGTCTTGTCTCCTTTTCTCTTCGTCTTGCCTCATTTTTTCATTATCTTCCATTTCCAACCGTTTCATACGTTCCTGGTTGGCTAATTCTCTATCTTTTAATTCTAACTGACGTTTCTCTCTTTCCTGCGCCTCTTTATATTCTGTTTGAGCAAACTCTTGTAATTTGTCTCTTGATAAACCAAGAATTTTACCCTGTTTAATAAAGTATTCCACCGTCGACATTTCAGAATCTGAATTAATATCTTTACCTCATCCAATAAACTGTAGTACTCCAATTAGAATCCTATATTCGTCACCTTATCGATACTCATTACTGGAGATCGATCATCTTTTATTTAATAAAATATGCAGCTTTAAATCAATCAACTAAGAAATTATACAAGATAATAGTACTACTGAAAACCTAATGATCCATGACGAGAATCAATTACACAGAAATATACACGTTAGCAATGACCATCACCGCACCTAAACAATTAAAGAAGATATAATATCGTAAAGAACCACGGCGTCAACACAAAAATCTACGACATTTCAGCAACCCCAAAGAAACTGGCTATAAGCTTTTGCGATTCATCGACCTGAAATCAACCTAGGAAAACACCCCAGGACACCTATGATGAAGAACAAGCATCTTACGAGTTAAAATGACAAAGCAAGGTGCTCACTAATAATAACCAGGGTACTGACACCATAATAACAATGTCTACTTATCTGCGGGAATCCCAATACTCCTCGTACATATTTCGATCCAACACAGGTTATGAAATTCATACAGCTGAATTCAAGGTGAGCAATTCTCCAAAACGAACAGTAATTTGCTCTGGTTGAAAGTATCTGTTACCGAATGACGTCACTCAACGTAACCTCCGCAGGTACACAGCAGGACTTGAAAATGGAAATCGAAAACTGTAGCATCATTTCCCCGGTACAACTATGATACTTCTCTGGAGACTTGAATATGTACATCACACGAACGTTGACCTTCCAAGTCAAGGTTACGACTTTGACATAACGATCGATTGATTGAGCATGCAACAAGTGTCATTGTTCCAAAATGCGTGGCAATTAATTGAGCGCCAAATATCTGAAATTTTATAGAACGGGAAGGTACATTATACTGGCCACCATGTTAAGGTATGTCCGCCCGTTCGTTTATTCCAGTGTATTCAAAGAGTTGGTCTGCATTTGATATATGCATACCATCATTATTCCCATATTTGTCTGTATGAATGTTAGAACATTTGTATACCACAAAAGTGTCGCGCGAATGTTTTATTCGTGGGTATGCAAAAAAATGCACTGTATCGTCCCTGTATTATTTATGCAGTGTTCTCTCTCAAGGGATAACGAATTAGTAATGTCTCAGATATGCCCAACCGCTCAAAGATAACCAGGTAGGAAGCCAATACTGGTCCGGTAACATAACAACAAGGTTTATTGAAAACTCATGATCAACGAGACATGATGAGCCGTCATTAGTTAATGTCATTCTGTCTATTCGTAACCTAGTTTTATACTCTTTGACGGTAATACATCGTTTGCTTCTCAGTCCCAATCCATCTATACATCTCTATGGATTGATTATATCCGTGCCCTTCTCCATTAATTTCTTTTCAACTCGTATAACTTTATTAACATTATTTTCCCCAAAAATCAGCACACCTCAGCGACAGAGCAGGCAGGATCTTTCCGACTCCGATTTTTACGGTGTATAGACCTGCCCGTCAAAAAATGTATAAGCATCAAATTATACATTATTAATAGTACTCATCCTGGTATACATTCCCATTCATGGCACGAATCAATATAACCCTTTTCTACGGGTTTTCAAGCAAACCAGCACACACAAGTCTGTTCACGTCTTGTTTATTTCTTGGGTCCATTTTTGTTTTTCACGTCATTGTTTCAACACACAAAAACTCCTACGTCATCCTTTTTTACTGCGCGCATGAATAATGCACCTAAGTGTACTATTCACATATCTTCAAATATTTTCACCAAACTCAACTCAGCGCTCTTTGATGCGCAACAACAGAAATGTTGTAAAAAAACCATACACAACAGCTTAGTATTAAATAATCTCAGTCATGACATAGTATTCTATTTTCTCAGTCATGACCTAGTATTCTATTAACTCAGTCATGACCTAGTATTCTATTATCGCAGTCATGACTTATTATTCTATTATCGCAGTCATGACCTAGTATTCTATTATCTCAGTCATGATTTAGTATTCTTTTATCTCACTCATGACCTAGCTTTCTATTATTTCAATAATTACCTAGTATTCTTTTATTTCTGTCATGATTGTAGCGAGATTTGGTACCACTTGTTTTGTTTATGAAAACATGTGTAACGCAACACACACACACACACACACGCACAGAGATATGAGTGCATTGACAACGCGGTGGGACTTGCTTTGAACTTTGAAAGTGGCTGAAAAATGTGCGCTTCGTCTAGCCGACCAGCATTGAAGAAGGTAGGAAATATCGAATATATAAACATGGCCGACCTTAAAAGTTTGCATTAGCTGGAAAGAAAATCTAAAGCTACAAGAGCAAGCCTGGCTGAAAGACAATTAAATAATAATAATGATTAACCAAAGGAGATAGAGTATGAATGATATCCAAAAGGATATTTTTCAAATATAAATAGTTTTAAAAATAATTGATATTTTTCAAAATCATCACATCTGCAAATAATAGTTAGCTCATGATCTTTGAAAATTTATTAATAATACATACCTCCACGGATTTCGATAAAACTTGGATAGAATGAACGTTTCATATTGGTAAAATAAAAGGATACATAGGAAGGAAGGAAGGATATAGGTATGTATTGACAAGAAGAAAAAACAAGTACAGAAAAAGCACAGATCGCCTCAAACCAAGAGATTAAACGAAAATTTTATCGAACTTCAGACGGTGCTTTCTTGGACGGGAGAGTCGCCCAAATATAAGGACACAGCGGCGCGTTTAAAATCACACATACCAAATCCAGAAGCCAGAGTGAGAAACTGGAAGACATCATCTGCAAGAAAAGTTTTTTTTCACACTGCATGCAGGGCAAATAGACTTCAACAAATACAGCCTCACCGTGCGCTTATTAATCCTAAGAGAGTATGTAGGTTTATTAAAGATATATGTGTGACTAATATCATTTTATATCAGATTTTGTTTACGACTTGATGATATCAGAAATAATAAAAAGGGTGTACAGGAAGCCAATGACGCTAACCAGCGATAACCTCCACCGGCATAGTCAGGAAGCATAACCATTAATTGGTTAGCCATAGATTTCATGGCTAAGTTCTTGCCTGGAAGCTTACGACATACCAGCAAGTACATACAAGTAAGTGACTTGGCATCCATAAGTGGAAGGCGAAGGTTATATTTTACCCATGTATCATAACATGTGATTTATTCATGTATTTTGTTATCTTCTGCACAGTAGACACTATCTTATCATGCTATCTCTGTAACATACTACCACGAATCATTCATTTATATACAAACACTGAAGACATGGTCGTTTCATGAACAACAGTGGTTGGTGAGATTGTTGGAACACCATGGCCACCTATTACCTTTTGTTCCAGGTTTTATGATCGTTCCTGATCGAGCTCATGATCGAGTTCGTGATCGAGTTTAAACTAAAGACTTGAGGACCTTTGATCCTGCTAACTGACGCCTAGTGGTCAAACAATATTCAACACCTTAGTCCCCCGTAGTTATAGGGCGGGCTGAAGGAAATTCTTCCTGATCATCAGTGTGTCTCAGGAACCTCGAAAAAACACAAGATGAGTCTTTCTGTATCCCATCCAACAAACACTGTGCGCAGTTTCTAAAGCTAATGTCGATGATGATAACAGCAAGAGACTAGTATTGCTTCCATGCCATTTTCTTCTCTCTTATTTTCTCTTTGACTTCCCCTGTCCACCAAGGTTATAAGTTCACGTTAACCAACATTGTTCATGTGTCCAACGTGATAGAGAATAATAATCGCACTTTAGGATTTTTCTAGTTATGTCCCTTTGTCTATGATAGACATTATTGAGTTAAGTCCCTTAATATTCAGACGCAGTTCCGATAATATAATTAATCGATTTTTTGCATTCAAACTATTCAAAAGTCACATTATTTCGTGTATGGAAACAGTTAATAAGGTCCAAGACATCCATGTGATAAGCTGGGTAAATCGAGCTACAACTTGAAATTAGCGATCGCAGCATTCATCATCATAATGTGCTGAGTGAACAAGTTCAATAACTGTAAGCACTGTCAAAATAGTTATTGAGCGATTCCCTTCACTTCTTTGATGAAAAAGTCAAGATATTCATCAGCCCTGTTATTCATTACAAGTATGCAAATATCATCTTCGCATTTAGTAGTAATAAATCAGGAAATTTATGTCAGAATAAGCCCTGTCAGCAAAATATGTTCATATATGGTACAATGTGTATTGGTCAACCTGCGGAGAAGTCAGTTGATAGGATTGCTGTCACTTCACACGAAACTTGCATTTGCAGTGTTGTGAGCTGACTGTGGGTCTTTCACGCAATGTGATAATACATCCGCGACCACGTTGTGACAGCCTTTGATGGCACGAATTTCATATTCGTAGGGCTGGAGCGCAAGTGATGCTCTGGCAGCTTTCTCGTTACGAAATTTTGCAGTTTTAAGAAAGGTCAAGGCGTGCTGATTTGTCTCTAAGACGAATTTCGCACCAATAAGCTAGCGTTGCAATTTTGCAAAACAATACACCACAACGAGTAACTCATTCTCGACGACAGGATATTTTGTTCCGTACGTGTCAATTTATGACTAACATACATAATTGGATGTAGACAATCATCGAATTCCTGCAAAAGTGTACCGCCGTTCCCCGAACCAAGGCGTCGACTCTAAGGATAAAAAGAAATCGAGTATCAGACAATCTTAATATTTGTTATTTTGAAAAGTAAGATTTCAATAAATTTAATGACTCATTACAAGAATGCGTCCAAACAATCTTATTTCTTCTTCTTCTTCTTCTTCCGTCCTTAGCCACCGACCGTCAAAGCAGTCAGTGGCCATTACGCCTAGTGGCGTCTTAGGGCAACAGCAGATAGGTTTTCTTTGCCATTGTTTCCCATCACGCCTATTGGCGTCTTTAGGGCAATGGCAAATCAATCCATCTGCCGTTGTTTCCGTAATCGAAGTGACTGGCAAACGGGTGATCAGCCCGTTGGTAACAATCTTATTTGGAGAGTTCTTTTTTAATAACGAAGACAGAACTGAAGTAATTTCTGAAACATATGGTAAGAATTTTTTGTAGAATTCTACAAGACCTAAAAGTCTGTGAACCTGTTTTTTTTTCTATAATTCTTATGAATTTCTAGATTCAGGATCAAGGATATAGTTGAATCCTCAGGCTTAAAACAAACCGCCTCCTACTTTGTAACCAAGAAAGGGAATTTCAGTGAATCCTATTCTAGTTTTCGAAGGTCTACCAATTAGATGATGGAGACGAAAAGTAGTCAATAAAGACTGAATTCCAAGAACATGTTCATCCCAAGATTGATGAAAAAGGCAAATATCATCAATATAGGTGATGATGTCATCACGACTAGAGAAAATGTCAGTGTTGCATATGATTTGTTGTATTTCGTTACGTCCCGTATTTGCCTGTAGAGTCCATACCTCATCAGACTCACCGTCGCACCTGAGCCGACTAGTGCTCTATATTTCTTACCATGTAATTCGATGACACATGAGCATGGGTCCGACGTGTTTTCCAAATCAATGACAATTGCCTCTTGACCTTTGTCCTTCTTTCGTCGAATGCTCCTTGTGTTTTGTGTTATGTGGTTGTTCCTGATGGGTCTCCCTCTCTTGGTATTTACTTCATTCCCTTTTCTATTATTATTTTCAGAATGGTTGTAATACTGTTGTCCATTATTTCGTCTTTGCAAACTTCTCCGCCTATGACCACATGTGATTGTCTTCCACTTGATGTGTCACCATATTTGTCTGTGTCTATCCGCAGTTGTGCTCCACCACCATCAATATACTGTTTGTTTCTTCCCTTGTCGGTGTCTCTTCTCCAACTCCCGTATCGTAACTGTCTTTGTTGTTGATGTTTTCCTAATGTCCTTCCTCCTGTACTACTATTTCTGTCTGCGATTCTATCCTGTGTTTTATTAAAGCGTAGCCAGTGGCTTGGTGTCTTATCCACGTTGCTAGTGTTAACACTGTTCACTTTGCATCTTTGGGCAGCTTCGAGCTGTTGTTGAGATCTATTATTCACCCTAATCACATTGGTCTCCCTTGGTGATCGGGTCTGTCTTTTCCATGTGTGCATATGTTTGTGTGTCGGACACTGCCAAAGAAGTTTATGGCGTCCCGGTTATGATTGCAAGTGTTAGGTATTGATGTTCGAGTGTGATTATCAGTCACCAGACAATGTGGCTTTATGTATATTATGTGTCCGGTTAAAGGTCTCAACTCTCCTTACTGAGTGCTGCGGCTCTAGTGGCCTATAGTTACACGCATAGGCTTTATGTTCCAGCCTATTGCAAGCATAACACACGTTTGGCTTGTGGTCCACCTTTATTGACATACAAAACGTTTCCATTCCTCTCCCTTTTCTTGCAATTCTTCTCTGTAGACAATGTCCTATCTCCATAGGTTCTTCTTGTGTTTCTTCGTATGGGACTGCTCTACCAAGCCTGAGGTCCAATCTTCTTCTGAGGTTCTCTTCTGCTGTAGCTAGCGCAATTACCTGTGACACGTGTTGTGAGTCTTTCCTGAGCAGATGTACCTTAATTGGTGTGCCATTTAAACCATTCACGTATATACCCACTAACTGTTTCTCCACCTACTGTTGGTTGATTTGTTGACCCAAGAAAGCTTCTTCAGCCAGGTTCAACAACCTATTGCTAAACATTTGAACGGGTTCTCCTGCTTGCTGTTGTATGCTCATCAGAAGTGTCCACACG
This sequence comes from Oreohelix idahoensis, assembly GCA_024509875.1. NCBI lineage: Eukaryota > Metazoa > Mollusca > Gastropoda > Stylommatophora > Oreohelicidae > Oreohelix > Oreohelix idahoensis. The sequence goes on along the minus strand of JAMPIV010000267.1, from coordinate 361,451 downwards.
CACGATGAATCCGTAATTAATGAATAGCTCTTTATGAGTTCTTTCTGAAAGTCCTCCCATGTCTCATGTGGAAAAGTTTCAAACCTTTGTCTTATAAAATCTACCACCAATCCATTCGCGGAAAAGTATGCAACTTTTTGGTACTCAGTTTGGACCATATTGACAGACGTTCAATAACTCTGTATCTCAAGCAACCATTTCCTACATAATCTAGGATTACTTGAGTATAGCGTTATGCTGTTCCGAATGTTCTGCAACTTACTATCATTTCCAATTGCAGTCATAGCCTTGGCTACCTGCTCAAGAGCAGCCACATTGGGATCTAAACCCACAGTAAGTTGTTGTTCTTTCATCTTGACCGCACCTGTGAAGTGTTAGTATTAGTGAAACCCCTGGAAAAAACCAATATTAATATCCCAGCTGACCTGCAAAATAAATACTAACGGTTATCTATGCACAATTCATCATAAAATATTTGAACCACAAAAAAAATATTTTTTTTTTGCAACACTGATTGTAAACACAGAACATAAATACCAATCAAAAATCTTACAATTTAACTTACTACTATAATGATTAACTTAACTTGTATCTAAATGTTTATGTGCTACCTAATCTGTTTCTTGCTTGAGATGAACACTTCGCTACTCGAGTATTTCAGAACTTTTGAATTATACGGTTGTGAACTACGTTATTTCCGTGTGTTGGGCCTCTTAATAATTCAGATTGTGCTCTCATGCATGAGTATCTGTACTCTGACGGTTGTTGGGTGATGTAGACTGTTTGTTCTATTTTTCCTTGGTGTTGATTTGAATTGGCTTGGCATTCTTGATGCCTTGATTTGATATCGTTTTTCTTGACGTTGATTTGCTTTGACTTGAGTAATTCTCCTGATCGCAAGATTCGATTTGACTGTTTTCTCCGCAGTCCAATTCTCGTTCACATTCAGCGTGTTTTCAATGATCCTTCTGTCTTGTCTGCAGTATTTTAAACTATCGAAGCCGTAGAGCATCATAGAAAGGATAAGAATTTATAGTAGTTAGAAAAAGTAGATATAAATTAAGTGAAGTTTTTCCGGGATCACCCCGAGGAAGATTTGGCTAAAGAAGTCCTGTTGGGGGTCTCCACCGGCTGAAGGGAGACAAAGAGTGTAAATTCTCCTAACTAGACAAGGCCTGGAAAAGTTTGTAAGGAGATATGTAGTCTCTCGCTACCGTAGTCCCCATCTCAGTTATCTATTATTATTATCCTTAATTATTACTGGGATTATATGTTATATTTTACAAGCCCCCTTCCCTTACAAAGGAAGATAAACATCAGACAATATGTAACATCTAATAGAATGAACAAGGCATGGGGTACATTACATACACCCAATTGGTTTATTAAAATTAAAATGAATGGATGGTGAATGGTGGTATTGTCGATGGAAATTGTGTGTATTTTTTTTTAATTAATGAAGAAAAATATCCCGTTCAACCTCTGATGGGTTATAATTAGGATATATATTGTTTTCAATTCCAAATAATATGAACAACTGCCAATATGAGAAAGTGGCATCACATTTGTCAAATCATTGTAAATAGGGACAATCACAATTATGCTTATAAGTTAAATAAATAAACAAACAAACAAACAAAATCAAGAAGAAACTCTGAACAAGAATAATATTAAAGTGGAGAGGTGTAAACGCCTGGTGGTTCCAGTTATATAACTGACTTTAACAGATATTTAATTGACTTTCATCTGTTAAAAAATGCATTGTAAGAACAGCATCAGACCTTCACATTCCCAACCACTATATATTAACATTTGTTTGTGTTAAATATTGTTTGACTATATTATGCAGTTCCCTAGGTCTTTCTATTCTTAACACCTCTTCTATATTTATAGGTAAGTTGGATGCTTGCAAATAATCTAATATTGGTATTCTCATTTGTTCATACCTCTTACATGTTAACAAGAAATGTTCTATATTATTGTCTTGAAGACATCCTGCACAGTAAAGTTCTTCTATTCTGAAATAGCCTTTTCCCAGCTGTAGTCTGAGAAGTTTCTTATTACTGGGAATTTTCAATTCCCTAGATATCTGACATTTTCTTGTTGGAGCCTTGAACATCTTATATGCATGTCTTCCTTTCAGATTTTTATCCCACTCTGCTTTCCATTCATCTGTTATTAAATCTTTAATTAAGCTCTTAATCTCTGATTTACTCGTCCCTACATTTATTAGATTTATATCAAATCTACCTTTCTTGGCTTCTTTATTTGCCTTTTCATTTCCTTCTATGCCAGCTTGTGAAGGTATCCAAGCAATTAAGACTAAACATCCTCTGGAATATAAGTATGTACGAGTAGCCAGAAATATATCCTCTTCTATATCAGGTCTACTACATTCTCGTAAGTTTCTAAGTGCTTTAATTGTAGAAAGAGAGTCAGTTAAAACTGTAAGTTTTTTGGGAGGGTTATTAGATAATATTTATAGTGCTTTTAGTATTGCCACCATCTCGGCAGTGAAAATGGATTTTTTTTCCGTTGTGCTATATTCTTTTGCCATTTTCCATATTGGAATATATATTCCTATCCCCAATTTGCCATTCTCTCCCTTGGATCCATCTGTGTACACAGTAATGCCGTCTTTTGATATTTGTTGTATATATTTATTGGCTGTGTTTTTAATATTTTCTATATTATTTAGTATTTCTGCTAGGTGGTAGTCTGTGTCTGGTTTCTTGATCTCCCAGGGTGGAATAACTGGCTTGTATTCACAACTGTTATTAATTGATGTAATTAATGTACCCAGATGGACAATTTCCTCCATACACTTCCATCCTGTAGAGTATCTAGTGGTATTCATTGGCTTGGCCTGAGTTGTTAGTCAGCATCTGGTAAAAGCTGTACGTGCTGGGTGAGACTTAACTAACATAACTCTGTTCATTTAATTTAGTCTTAACTCCTTTCTCCTTAATTCTAAGAGTAGAATTCCTAAAGCTACCTCAATAGCTCCCATTAATGTTGATCTGATTGCACCTGCTATTGTACATAAAGCCTGATGCTAAATTCTGTCTAATTTAATCTTGTTACTGTGTGCAAAAGAGTCGTATATTATATTTTCATAATCTATTTTTCCTCTAATAAAAGATTTATAAAAAGTGAGCATTGTCTTAGTGCTTGCACCCCATCCATTACCGTTCAAATATCTTAATAAGTTAGTCAAGCCTCTGCAAGATTCCACTAGTTTATCTATGTGTTTATTCCCGTTCAGCTGTTGGTCCAATATCATTCCTAGATATCGAGTGGTTTAAACTGTATTAATGTTTTGCCCTTGGATATTTATATCTATAATTTTATTTTTTACAACCCTACCTTTACTGAAGATCATTCCCAATGTTTTATTTGTATTCAGCTGAAAACCCAATTTTGTCATCCATTTACATACTTTATTTATTTGCTTCTGTAGATCCTTATATAATTTTGGCAGATGTCTCCCAGTCCTCCATATAGCAACATCATCTACAAACTGTGACAATTTATTTGTTATATCATTAAATTCCTCACCTAAATCATTTACCATTATTGTAAAAATTGAAGGAGACATTACTGATCCTTGGGGTATTCCATTTTGTTGTTCATACAGTTTTGATCTATCATTGTTTACCTGAACAGTGAAATATCTATCTTGCAGAAAATTCTCCAAATAATTATATATTTTACCGGTTACTCCTATCTTCTTCATTTTAAAGAGAGCACCCTCTCTCCAGCATTCATCATAAGCCCTAGCTATATCTAAAAATACTACCACAGTTTTTCCTTTCTTTTGAAATCCTGAATGTACTTCATGTTCCAATTAATTGAATTATCTGATTCATAGTGCATCTGTTCTTCCTAAATCCTGACTGAGTTTGATTATATAAATTATTCTTTTCCAAATAAAACTTTAATCTTGTATTTACTATGGTTTCTAATATTTTACCTAGATGGGAAGTTAAAGAAATTGGTCTGTATGAACTGGCATCATGGACATCTTTTTCTGGTTTTAGTATTGGAATAATTACTTCTGCTTTCCATGTTTTGGGAATTTTTCCTGTATTCCAAATTTTGTTAAAAAGGGATGTAATAATTTCTATGGTACTTTTTGGTATGTGTTTCAAGATTTCATAGCTCAAGATGTCATGCTCTGCTGATGTATTTGTTTTGTCCTTTATTGTATTTTCAACTTCTTCCATTGTAATATCTGTATTTAAATATGATAAATTTTCAATATTATAAGGTACTTCTTTACTGAGCTTTTTTAAGAAGTGTCGCTCTTCTGTTGACTTCAGCCTGTCCTATATTTTCCTTAGAACTAACTCTATTATAGTACCTGGCCAGCACCTCTGCTTTCTGCCAGTCAGTCTCAGCCCTTTCAGGTCTTTTTATATTAAGTATTATCAAATGTTTAGTTCTGCCTTTAATGGCTTTTAACTTATTCTACACATCTGTTGCAGGGTTAATTGTGGGGTTCAGTGTTTGGCAGAAACTTCTCCAATGATTTTCTTTTGCCTTAAGTATTATTCTGTTTGATTCATTTCTTATGTTCTTATAAATATCTAAATTATCTTCAGATCTATGCTTTCTATATCTTGTAAAGCTTGTTTTCTTTGTTTTTGAATTTCTGTACATCTAACTGTCCACCATGGTACTGGGTTTTTTGTTCCAATGTTCATTCTTTTTTGTTTCTTTAATGCGGTGTGGAATTATGTGTTCTGGCATTGTGTGTATGCTGTATGTCATATACGTCTCACAACTCAAGTATTTTCCTCATCTACTGGCTCGTGCTAAGACATTGATATAATGAATTCTCTTTGAAATAGGGAACTTAACTTTTCAGCCCCTGGCTGATAGTGAAGCGTGGTTGGTTGTCCTGTCTCCTTATGAGTGTTGCATCGGGTAGGTCTCTAATGGTTTGGATCTGCCTTCACTGCGCACGACTCCGTATTCTTCTCTGAGATTGGACTGTCGTGTAAGGCTCCCCCATAGACTGAAGACAAATATGGCTTCATTAAATTCTTAGCTTGAGGAAGCCGTCTTTCACTCAGCCGTCAGTCTGCCAGTCATATCAGATTTTAGTCTCTAACATCATATGTCTAGAGCCTAATCTTGAAATCAAGTTTCCCCCCTTTTTGCCTTTTTTATTATTATATTCCCTGCCCAAGTGGCAGTAATATAATTCTTTACCCATTTATCGTCATGGTAACACGATGAAGTGTTATACAAAGGCCTGTTAATCACACTGAATTATCATAGAAATGTCAGTTAAACACACTGAATTATCATAGAAATGTCGGGCGACAGTATTCTAGTTCTGTGCTTCGTCCTAACCGTTATGTAAATTATGAGGAATTATTATATAATTGTCGGACACCAATATTATAGAATATATATAATATATATATATATATATCACAATCTGTCAACGTTATTTCTGATATTAATTTCCTCTTGTCTAGTCGTCGGATTGAATGCGATGAATTAATAGGGAAATTAATATATAATAAAGTTAAACTTCTCGTCCAAACGTCGGGTCCAATACAATGAATTAATATAGAAATTCATAGAGAATATATTTAAAATTAATATGAACAAATTGTATAGTCTCATCCCGTTGGATAATAAAATACACCAGATCACATTGTAGCCACGTGGCTAGATGCGATCGTAAACAAAAATGAATAAAGCTAAACAAGTTCGTACCAATCTCTGCGTCGATTTTGCAAGGTACTACACATTTCACCACAATTCTATTTTCTAACAAGATTTCACCTACCGAATCAGAGATTGGACTCTAATCAGCAGTTTAGACACGGTGCTTCATGGTGCTTTAACGCGTGAATTAGCAGCGGTCTAAGATTAGGTCTGGCCCCGTTCGGCTGTCTGAGAATGACGTCGTTAATCTAAAAATAGTACTAGACGCTAGGAATATTTACCAAAGAGCAAAATTTGCCGCGTGTTTTTACTGGCTTTTTGATCATGCATTAAAGATAAATAAACAAAAATGGTGTCTCGTAAATTAAATGAAGAGAAGATTGGACCAGTCGTCACAGCAGTATGGGCTGGTCACGTGCACCATTCAAATCTCTTTTGTGGCCGTGCGTGTTGATGTTTTCGTATTGAGGTTCACATCACTGCCCTAACCAGTGGATAGTATGTGTGTGTGTAGACAACGTAAACACTTTGATGAAACAATGTAATGAATTCACGGCTAGACAAAACGTACAGATGGTTGATAGTTTCTAAACTCTGTTAACACACTGTACTCGAACAGTAGTAAAACGTAACTTCAAGGTTTATTTACATTCAGTAGAATCCGCTTCACTCTTCTGCGGATTTATCTCAGAGATTTCACATTCAACTTGATATTCTTCCAGTCCGTACAATTCTCAATCAACGACATCCGTAAATCATATATTTTCGTAAATTTCTGTCACTGCTTTTTTTCTCGTGTAGTTTCTCCACTATCGTCTGGGTATTCTTCTAAGAACGTTAGTTTATCTTTATTATGTTCTTCTTAGTGAACTTCTAGTGTATGTTTGCTTGACGACTGGCCTAACACTGCCAGGGATGTTGATTTTCTACCAGAGTCTACTTGATCACTAAGTCTGTCTCTGTTTTACCTGAAAGTCTACCTTTGAATCAAAACTGCAATTACCTGCTCACAATGAAACTCTGTCTGTCTTGCATTATGTCTTGCGTAAACCCCTTTTGCTCCAAAATCTTGAAATCCACACAGCTTGAGATAAACCTTGATTAATCTACATCTAGTTTTCGCTCCATCAGCATTTTCACAATCAACATGGCATATGAGCACTTAGGGAGCTAGATAGCATTAGCAGTACATAATTCTGTGATCACAGAAAGCTACCCGATTCTGGCGTGTTATCTCATTTGCACCACTCTAAGGTCTTCGCCATGAACAACTGTAACACTTGGGAGAAAACCCTTTTCTCTACCTACGCCTTGCGCGTCTCAATCTCAACTCTATAACCTTCAAACCTCGAATTACAATTACAATTCTTTGACAAGGAGAGTTCACCTACTCCGACTCCACACACTAACTCCCGTGTCAAACTTGCTTAGTTCGCACTATTTTCAAAACAACTCCAGGGACATAATAACAAGTAGTCTCCCTTTGTTTAATAATACTAAAAGTCCCCGTCTCTTCTTTACTACCATAACTTACACCGTACTTATGCAAAACAGTTAAATCATTTTTAAGAACAGACCTTATCTCAAAGCTTAAATCCCCGATTAATTTTTACTTCCCCTTGTCTCACACCCGAGACTCATTCTTCCACACGCTCCCTGTCACACCATATAGTTCAGAGCTTTCGATTGGATTTATTTGAGGGACGGGATATACAATGGTTTTCATTGGAAAATTCGTCGGAAGTACAATCTGGGATTTTAACTGAGAATGAAAGATATAAGATAGCGAAATTAGAGTCACAGATAGGACTGCATTGCAACGTCAGAATAGCAACTCCCAGGAGCTAAACGGAGTTGACTACGAATTCCAAAATTATAAGGGACAGATCAGAAGTATTTGGGCAACTTTAAAACTAAAAAGTAAACTCGTATTTTTAATACAAAGACAGGAGTCCTAAGGAATCAGATCACCCGTCATAAGTGGTAATTCCCAGACCAAATGCTTCGAAGCATCTAATAAAGTGCTGTCTCCATTCTAAACTGTGCGAGAAGATTGTATTCCCAAAAGTTACTTTGGGGTAAGTGTAAACATTTATTTTACAAAAGTGAATTTGACATGTTTTTCTTGCTAAGTGGTTATATATGATGCTGGCAACCTCAACCTGTGAAAATAGTACATTAATAAACCGCTACAGCATGCGCTGGTGATTTCTTCTTGCAAGTCGTACATCAAACCATCAGCCGAGGTGACCCCAGACTCCGACTGGAGCAGTGATGAGTGATGATTACATCACATGTGCATCAAGTGTATCATATCATTTTGTGAGATATATGTACATTGCTAATTTTAATTCAGGCAAATCATTGATTTCGCAATATGTGTCCAAGAACATATTTTCTCCGTTTAATACCCATACGACTATTGGTGATTTCTATGCATCTTCCCGAGGTACGTTGTGTCTACTCAAGAATAATTATTCAGAGAGACTAACATTGGTGGGTGGACATCGAGACAATGCACCTGTTAATATGCAGCACACAAATGTACTTAGCAGAGGCATCTGTTTTTATTTTTGTCTAAAAGATCGCGGTACTAAGCTATCAAAACGTTCAAGGAACCAAGCTATCAGACTGTGAAGTGTCATCATCACAAAAGAATTGACGAAACCAATGCTGTGGGACTCGCTCATACAAGCTAAGTGCTAACTAACAGGCACTTGCAAACGGACATTAAATTTTAATTTTTAATTTAAATCCTCAAACCACGTCTCCGTGAAGACAACTTTAATTTTTCCATCTAAAATTCACCATCATTCTATTTATTTTAACCTGTTAAAACTAATTGATTATTAAATGTATTACATGTTATTTTAAAACGTAGCAATCAAAGCGCTATATGACAATGCAAGATGTTGTGTTAGAACAAATAAAGGGAATACAGAATGGTTTACAGTAGAAACAGGGGTGAAACAAGGCTGTATTATGTCACCACTACTTTTTGGAATAGCTATTGATTGGGTTATGGGAAACTATACCCACAATGAACAATTGGAAATAAAATGGACAAATGGAAAATTCCTGGGGGACCTGGATTTTGCAGATAATGTAGCATTCTTAAGTTCAACACCAAGACAATCCCAAGAAGCAATAAATAATTTGTGTCATCTCTCGGTTAAAATAGGTCTCCAAATAAATGCCTCTAAAACTAAAGCTATGAACTTTTCTAACGAGACCTTTGATATCATCTTGAACGGGAAAAAACTACAGAAAGTTGAAAGTTTCAATTATTTAGGCAGTAAAATGACTCAGGATGGTGACACAACAAGAGAAATCCATACTAGAATTGCTTTGGCAGCTAGCGCCTTCAATAGATTATCTAACATTTGGAAATTACGATCATTGAATATACATACCAAGCTTCGTCTGTTTAATTCAAATGTTATCTCAGTGTTAACATACGGCTGTGAGAGTTGGAAAATAACAAAATCATTGGAGAACAAGCTGAATACATTCGAGAACAAATGTCTTAGAAAACTCATGAACATCAGTTGGAAAGAATTCAAGACTAATTGACAAATAAGAGAAGACTCTAGGCAGAAATATGTCTCCGACTATGTAAGGAAAAGACGATGGTCATATATCGGTCATGTCCTACGAATGCAAAACAACAGAATACCACTACAGGCGCTCACTTGGGTTCCTGAGGGTAAGAGGAAAAAAGGAAGACCAAAAGAAACACTCAGAAGAACAATAATAAGAGAAGGAAGAACGTTGGGCCTAAATAATGTGCAAGAGCTAAGAGGAGTGGCGTCACAACGAACAACCTGGAGAGCACTGGTTTCTGCCTTATGCGCCGTGTTTGGTGCTTAAAGAATTTATTATTATTTATTAATCATAGTTGATTCAAATATTATAAGTGTGAAAGCATACGTATGAGCAAGACTCTTTTATTATATGTATACATACACTCAGAGATATATATTAAATCTATATAGCTACTTCTTGTAAAAGGGAAATTCGCTGGAGTTACACTAGCAGGGGGCTTGAACGGGCTATAACTATTGCTTAATTCTTCATAAAAGGCGGCGGGCCGATAATAAGTTAAAAATTGCCCAGCCAATGCCACATTGTTCTTGACTTCGGAAATATCTTATGAACATTAGCTTGGGATGGAAGGGTCATTACCTTTCTATCTACAACTCTGCCAAATGTAATCTTGCGCGAAGGTAGACACTTTTGGCAACCCATTTTAGATACTCGTGCGTTTTAGCTACTGGTGGACCACTACTGCAAAGCAGGGGAGGCAATCTGCGACAACTTCCTTGACTAAAATTGCCTATTCGTATATTCTTAAATTGTTCAGGTTATTGATTGTTAATACGGGGCATCTCCGGGGATTAAAACATTTCCTGACTTCTAGTTATCACTGGCCTTGCACGGCTGACCCACTAGACTTCTTAGCTATCGAATCTCTACATACCTCGTCAAGATGATCATTTCTCCTGGTAACGAATATGCTTCATAAATTCGTTCTTTACTTATCGGCTTACTGTAGCTACTTTCTTCTACTGCATCATGCCGCTGTGTCTGTTTACCACAGATCATCGAGTAGTAAACTTCGATGAGCAAGCATATGTCTGTCAAGATGACTGGTCCACCTTGCACACCCGCTACCTAGGTTCGTGGTATGTTTCTGTGGCGCTTCCCGAATCAATCTCTTTTTCCAACTGCCCCCTGGGAGCATGCGCCGTAAAATATATTCACTAGTCAAGCCTTCTTCCGGGAGCTTTTATGAGCTGCTTCCTCGGACAACCTACTTGCCCTTTATCTTACTGCATATACCTAACTGCCCTAGCTTGAACCATCAGTTGCTTCCCCTGCAGTCAAAGAGTGATTGTCTCAATCACAACCTATAATTCTATTGTACAACTTACTACCTAGCATTCATTGCCTCAGCCACATCCTATAATTCTGTGTTCCATTCACGACATAGCATTTATTGTCTCAATCTCAAATTAGCGTGTCATTGTCCCACACAGACCTAGCACTTACTGTCTCAATCTCAACATAGAATCCCATTGTCCTATTCACAACCTAGCATTTATTATCTCAATCTAAACCTAGAATGTCGCTATCCCACTCACAACCTAGCATTTATTGTTTCAACTACACTCTGGAATCTATTGCTTCACTCACATCCTAGCATTTTTTAAATAGAAGTTTTGCCCCGCTTTTTGGCGTGGCGCTGGAAAGACAACACAGACACAAGATCCGTCATTTATATCAGGGCGCATGATTAAATATAGAAGAGTTTATGATCTGGTAGATTTTTAATTTATTATCTTCATCCCAACCTAGAACTCTGTAGCCTCACTCACAATCTAGCAATTATAATCTCAATCACAACCAAGAATTCCATTGCCCCACACAACCTAGCATTCATTGTCTCAAGTAATTTTAATTTCAAAAACACTTTGAGAACTGTATTATTGCAGGCTAGAAGTGATGAAATAACGATTTCGTTCATTCGTTCGGTCAGTCCAACCTAGAACTCTATTTTCCCACTGAAAATCTCTAATTTGTCGTCTCAAACACAACATATAATCCGACTGTCCAACTCACCAGCTTGGTTTGGTTTAGTTTTAAGGACTATTCTCATTGCACATGGACAACTCCAGTGCTCTGATCTCCTCAATCAGATAACACAAGGAGGATCTCAACACAGTGCACGAACTCTGTGGCACCGGCGAGAATCCCAATGAATGTTTAGAGGAATCACACATTCTATAAATATATTTGGTGGGTAGAGTTCTAATTTTTAAATTTTGTCAGGCCAGCTGCCGTATGGCCTACTCACGATCTTGTATTCTACAAATCACTCAAGTCATAGTATTTGAATCTGACGTCCCATTTTTCACCAGACTACTGTATCCCGTACTTACTATCTTCGATGTTAGTCGTGTTTATATTTATGTAATCGTTCCGGTCATTTCGACTATGCTCGTGCCAGAAGCCCAAGACATGGATCAGCTCGTGCATGATGACACCTTTGTGCTCGCAATGTGGGCCTATGGATACATCTTGTTTGCCTTTGCTGAACATGCCAATGTCCGCGCTGCAGCTGATGCGTGTAGAGAATGTATAAGTTACGTGTGTCAATTTATTAGCATGTGTAGTAGGAATAATAGGTAGGAAATAGCAAGAAAAAAAAAAATTGTGTAAGTGGGTTAACATGAAGGTGATGGGACGTATGGTCGATGGGATCTTCAAAAAACAATTCAGTCGGAAATTATACGGGTAACGTCTAAATTAAAAGAAACATTTTAAATGTGAGTTTTGTTATATACAAATAAACAATTCTTTTATTTTATAAAATGTATGGTGTAAATAACAGTGTTTTTGTAACAGCTTCTGTCCAGAACAAATATATATATATAAAATATATATATATCGATAATGGCGGAAAATATACAAAAATCGATAATGGCGGCATAAGTTACTAAGAGAGTTTTTTTAAGGGAGAGAGTATTGACTTTGGCTGGCGGGGGTGACGACTCATGTGTGTGTTGGGGTGTAGTTGGCGGGTGTGGGTGGTATTGTTTTGGTATTTTAATTGTTGTGTGTTGTTGTAGTGTGTTTTTTGTTTTATACACCGTATATACATATTTTAAAACAGGTACACAATATATATATATATATATATATATATATATATATATATATATATATATATATATATATATATATATATATATATATATATATATATATATATATATATATACATACATATATATAACATACATAAAAATCGATAAAATCCTGCACTCTTTAGATAAAGAGGAAAATATAAAAAATCGATAAATTCTCTTAGTTTTAGTTTTATAGAGGAAGATGGCTAATGAGCGGGGTGTGGTGTTGATTTTTGAGTGCGCGGGGGTATTGATTTTGGTTGGTGGGGGTGATGACTCATGGGTGTGTGTTGGGGTGTAGAGCCGGAGTAAGACAATGTATAAGCGGTGTGGTGTGGGTGGTATTGCTTTTGGTTTAGCTGGGGTGTTGTGTGTAGGTATTTTAATGGTTGTATGTTGTTGTATTGTGCTGGTAGTGTGTTGTTGTGTTTGTTTATACAACATATATATACATATATATATTTTACAACAGGTAGTATTTGAATCGTTCCGGTCATTTCGATTATGCTCATGCCAGAAGCCCAAGACATGGATTAGCTCGTGCATGAAGACACCTTTGTGCTCGTAACTTAGGCCTATGGAAACTTCTTGTTTGCCTTTGCTGAACATACCAATGTCCGCGCTGCAGCTGATGCGTGTAGAGAATGTATAAGTTACGTGTGTCAATTTATTAGCGTGTGTAGTAGGAACAATAGGTAGTAAATTATATATATATATATATATATATATATATATATATATATATATATATATATATATATATATATATATATATATATATATATATATATATATATATATATATATATATATATATATATATATATACAACATATAGACAATATATATTTATACAACATAGATAAATATAACAAATACCAATGTTTATAAATAGAAGTATATATTGCGAGACAAAGTATGAATTAAGTTAAAAAGTTACATGGAATGTTTTGGTTTAAGTTAGGCTCTTGGGGGTTGAGTGTGCAATTGGAGTTAGGGTAGTGGGGGTAGATGGTGAGGAATGGGTTTATATTAGGAAATATAACTCCAAAACCTCGATAAAGTGGCGAGACAAAGGCTTATATAGGAAAATATAAAAACTGATAAATTCGCATAGTATGATTTTTATAGAGGAAGATGGCCAATGAGCGTGGTGTGGTGGTGTTGATGTATGTTTTGTCTGGTATTTGTATGTAGGTATTGATGAGAATATAGGGGTGAGAGAAAAAAAACCATCTAAGTTGTAATCAGCTGGTCGGTGGGGTATTTAATGGAGTGCGCGGGTGGTATTGATGATGACTCATGGGTGTCTGCTGGCGTGAGGAAAAAATTAAGTCAAAAACTCGATTAAATGGCTGGGCAAAGGCTTATAGAGGAAAATATAAAAAAATGATACATTTTATAGAGGAAGATGGCTAATGAGCGTGGTGTGGTGAGGGTGATTTTGGTTTTTGTGTTGTGTTGTGTGTAGGTATTGATGAGAATATAGGGTGGTGAGAGGTGAGGTGGTGTAATTATCGGAAGCAACTATTCTTGTGATGTAAAAATATGACAGGGAATTTCCGTTTGTTGGGTGAATGTAATTACATATTGATATGGGCTCTGGTTCACGGGGTAGTTTACTTTATTATTTATATTATATCATGAGTAAAAAGTCTACTCACCCCAATGTCTATATAGTGGTATGTAAGTGACCCAGCACACAGCCGTATTCTCCACATAAAAAATACTATCACAGGCCAGCCTGAACAATGCCAAATAGACAGTTTTGTTGAACACAACGATTCTCCGTAGAGATATATCCCATATGCAGTATTGATTATGGCGTCAACTTGACAATCCTTATTGTCGCTGTACAGGCTGCAACAGTAACCATGTCGAGGCCATTTTCATCCCTTTTTAATAAAGTTCAAACACGCACGTGCTTTAACCGCTAGTTATAAAACCCGATCGATCGTCGGCGCAAAACTTCGCGAGGAAACCATTGATCGTATACTTTATAAAATTCCATTAGCAAAGAGATCTTTCTCGTTGCTTTTTTTTTGTTTGATTCCCTGTCTTTTTTTACTTCAGAGTTCACTTTTATTTTGTCCGTGATGGTTTTTAATTTTGTCCTTAATTTCTGTGTTCTTTAGACCGGGGCTTTTGTTTCTTTCATTTTCTGTCCATTTTGATGTTCCTTCCTTAGTGTGTTGTTCTGTTGTTTTGCTCCAAGCTTTTCCCGCCCATGACTGCAATCTGGTTAGCATTATGTTGGACTTATTTGCTCCTATTGTGCTACAAATAGGTTGTTGTATACGAGTTGTCTTTACTATTTTTTAAATATTGTCTAATTCCTCTATCTTTATTTTACACATATCACCGATGACTTACAATTAGTATTTATGATGTATCTATGCCTAATGCTAAATTAACACATGACAAGCTATTAATATTTTGTTAATATATAATTTTTTAATTATGTTTAGATATCAATAGTTAAAAGCTGACTAGGCCTACTACGAAGCTAGTACATTTGAATTAAATTTAATTTTGTTCACGCGCGTGCTCACGCATGAAATCTCCTATTTGACAACTGTAAGAAATATTTGATAAGTGGAAATAAAAAATTTGAAGAAATATTTGACAACTGAAAAACGTTTGAAGAAATATTTTGACAACTGTTAGAAATATTTGACAACTGGAAGCAAACAATTGAAGAGCATTTGAAGAAATATTTGACAACTGTAAGAAATATTGGACAAGTGGAATAAAAACTTGAAGAAATATTTGACAACTGGCAAAACGTTTGACAATTGGAAACAAACATTTGAAGAAATATTTGACAACTGTAAGAAATATTTGACAAATGGAAGAAAAACTTGAAGAAATATTTGACAACTTGCAAAACGTTTGAAGAAATATTTGACAACTGGAAGAAATTTTTGACAGCTGCAAGAATTATTTGCATTGTCAGTATTGACAACAGGAACAATTTTTAATCAAAACATATTTAATGAAAAGTTTGGAAAACTGCAAGAAATATTTAAAGAAATATTTAAAGAATTATTTGACAGCTGATCTATTTACCTATAGGTTGGAACCTTTGAGCAGGACTGGGAAAAATTTTGGGACCATCTTTGCTGATTGGAAGAAAAGTTTTCACTAAAGTTTGAAAATTGAAGGACCAAAAAAAAAATAGATAACGGTTTGATAACTGGAATAAATACTTAGTTACATTTATTTAATGTATCGCGAACCGTGTATCAATTTCACGGTTGTTTGTTTCACGGTCATCCAGACTGGTCACTTACAAGCGGTAGAGACATTAATCCAGTCAATAAAAACCCGATGATAGAGTTGTTCGAAAAAACGCTCGAAATTCGCGCGTACCGATCTAAAGAGGTTAAGGTTACAGTAGTCAAAATGTGGGAGTGCCAATGGCAAAGCTTGAAGAAAACCGATCGAGTAATCGATCGTTTTCTGAGTACGATGTTCACCCGTGTAAAGCCGAGCTACGGCAAATTTAGATATCCTCTAGCGGAACAACAGATGTTAGTCTCTGTTATAGATGAGACGTGTTTTGGTATCATCGAATGCGATATCCACGTCACCGATAACTTGAAAGATCATTTTTCTGAAATGTCGCCCATTTTAAAAAATGCCGACGGCACGAGAGACGATATAGGAAATTTCACGCGTGAGCACGCGCGTGAAAAGCATTACATTTTTTTCAAATGTACTAGCTTAGTAGTAGGCCTAGTCAGCTTTTAACTATTGATATCTAAACATAATTTAAAATTTATTTATTAAAAACATATTAATAGCTTGTCTTGTGTTAATTTAGCATTAGGCATAGATATAGCATAAATACTAATTGTAAGTCATCGGTGATAGGTATAAAATAAAAATAGAGGAATTAGCCAATATTTAAAAAATTGTAAAGACAACTTGTATACAACAACCTATTTGTAGCCCAATAAGAGCAAATAAGTCCAACAAAATGCTAACCAGATTGCAGTCATGGGCGGGAAAAGCTTGGAGCAAAACAACAGAAAAACACAATAAGAAAGGAACATCAAAACGGACAGAAAATGAAAGGAAAAAAGCCCCGGTCTAAAGGACACAGACATTAAGGACAAAATTAAAAACCATTAAGGATAAAATAAAAGTGAACTCTGAAATAAATAAAGACAGGGAATGAAACAAATAAAAGCAACGAGAAAGACCTCCGTGCTAATGGAACTTTATAAAGTATACGATCAATGGTTTCCTCGCGAAGTTTTGCGCCGACGATCGATCGGGTTTTATAACTAGCGGTAAAAGCACGTGCGTGTTTGAATTTATTAAAAAAGGGATGAAAATGGCCTCGACATGGTTACTGTTGCAGCCTGTACAGCGACACTAAGGATTGTCAAGTTGACACCATAATCTAGTCTGCATCTACAGAGCCTTGTTGTGTTCAATAAAACTGTCTATTTGGCATTGTCCAGCCTGGCCTGCGACAGTATTTTTTATGTGGAGAATACGGCTGTGTGCGGGGTCACTTACATACAACTAGATAGACATTGGTGTGAGTAGACTTATTACTCATCATACAATATAAATAATAAATAAAACTACCCTGTGGACCACAGCCCGTATAAATATGTAATTACATTCACCCAACAAACGGAAATTTCCTGTCATATTTTTACATCACAAGAATAGTTCTCTCCGATTATTACACCACGTCACCTCTCATCACACTATATTCTCATCAATACCTACACACAACATAACACAAAAACCAAAATCACCAAACCACACCACGCTCATTAGCCATCTTCCTCTATAAAATGTATCAATTTTTTCTGTTTTCCTCTATAAGCCATTGCCCCGCCATATTATCGAGTTTTTGACTTCATTTTTTCCTCACTCCAACACACACCCATGAGTCATCATCAATACTCACAGCGCACTCCATTAAAAACCCCACCGCCCAGCTAACAACAACTTACCTGGTTCTTTTTTCTCACAACTATATTCTCGTCAATACCTACACACAAACACCAGACAAAACCAACGTCAACACCACCACACCACGCTCATTAGCCATCTTCCTCTATAAAAAATCATACTATGCGAATTTATCAATTTTTATATTTTCCTCTATAAACCTTTGCCTCGCCATTTTATCGAGTTTTTGCAGTCATATTTCCATATATAAACCCATTCCTCACTATCTACCGCAACTATCCCAACTCAAGCTGCACACTCAACCCCCACAAGCCTAACTTAAACCAAAACATTCCATGAAACTTTTTAATTTAATTCATAATTTGTCTCGCAATATATACTTCTATTTATAAACCTTGGCATGTGTTATTTATCTATGTTGTATAAATATATATTGTCTTTATATTGTCTATATATTGTATGTGTATATATATATATATATATATATATATATATATATATATATATATATATATATATATATATATATATATATATATATATATATATGTTGTATAAACAAACACACCAACACACTGCCAGCGTAATACAACAACACACAACAATTAAAATACTTATACACAACACACCAGACAAACCAAAAGCAATACCACCACAACACCGCTTATACATCGTCTTACTCCGGCGCTACACCCCAACACACACCCATGATTCATTACCCCCGCCAACCAAAACCAATGCCCCCTTGCGCACTCAAAAATCAACACCACACCCCGCTCATTAGCCATCTTCCTCTATAAAACTATTTATTTCAAGAGTGCAGGATTTTAACGATTTTTATGTATGTTGTATATATGTACATATATTGTATAAATATTGTCTATCTGTTGTAAAATATGTATATATGGTGTATAAAACAAATAATGCACTTCAACAACACACAACAAAAATACAACAACAATTCCACTCTCACCCGCCAACTTCACCCCAACACACATGAGTCGTCGACCGCGCCAGCCAATGTCAATACCCTCTTTCTTAAAAAACCTCTTAGTAACCTACGCTTCCATTATCGATTTTTATATTCTCCACCATTATCGATTTTTATATTGTTTTATATATTTTTGTTCTGTGCAGACTCTGTAACAAAACACTGTGATATTAAATACATTTATCTAAAAACCTTGGCCTTTCTTATCTATGTTGTAAAATGTATGTAAATATGTTGTTTACCTGTTGTAAAATATATTGTATAAAGAAACATAACAACACACTTAACAATACCAAAACAATACCACCCACGCCCGCCAGCTACACCTCAACACACAAATGGGTCGTCATTTCCGCCAGCAAATGTAAATACCCTCTCCCTTAAAAAATCCCCGTAGTAACTTACGCCACCATTATCGATTTTTTTATATTTTCCGCCATTATCGATTTTTTAAAATATATACTGTATATATATTTGTTCTGGACAGACGCTGAAACAAAAACACTGTGATATTAAATATATTTATTACAATTAAAAAACCTTGGCCTTTGTTATCTATGTTGTCTAAATATATATGTATATATGTTGTCTACCTGTTGTAAAATATGTATATATGTTGTATAAACAAACATAACAACACAATTAAAATACCTACACACAATAAAACCTACTTATCTCTCCTTAGTTACCTATTAACCCGCCATTATCGAGCTAATATATTGCTATATAAAGTCCGCTCCACCGCCAGAATCGATCGGAGTATTTTCCTATATAAAAGTCATGCTCCACTGCCAGAATACTAACCGTAGCATACATGACATATTACTCATGCCAGCCTGCACTACAATTTGATCACAGTGTATTGTATTTTTATTATTTCTTTTATTGCAAGGAGCAAATGTTTTCGCCTGGTTTAGAAGTGACTTTAAAAAATGATACGTGTTTGAGTGTGTTGTTATTCTTAACTCCTAAAGGACGCAGTGATCTGCCATGGTTTAACGCAAGGAACTGATTTGTAGCTTAGAGTTTTCAAATAGTTTTAAAGTTTAATGGTCGCTTTTTATCAAATTTCTTTAAACGTATGGTAATGTTATTTATAATTGTAAAATAAACTGAATAAAGAACTTAAAGAAAGAATCAAACTGGGGCAAAACAAACATTTAATTTGAGTGCCTTGGAAAATCGGTCTTGAATACTTTAAGAGTTAAAAATATGGGATTAGATATTCTAAATTAACCCTAAGTGTCTTTGACACCTAATACTTTTTCCTGCGTTTATTAACAACTATGAAGAATAAATAGTCTTGTTAATATTAGTATACGCAATATTACTAAACAGAATACTCCTTAAGAGTCCATAGACAAGCAACTGAAAGATGAACAAGCAGGTTTTCGACAAAAACAGATCCTGTACAGACCAGATAGCCACATTGAGAATAATAGTTGAACAAACTCTGGGAGGGAATTCACCTCTATACATCGGATTCGTGGATTATGAAAAGGTATTTGACAGAGTAGACATAGAATCACTTTGGAAATTGATGCGGCACTATGGAGTTCCCATGAAGATCATTAACTTTATAAGGAAGACCTATGAAGACATGACATGCAGAGTTTTTCACGAATGACAACTTACAGAACCGTTTAGGATTTGAACGGGAATGAGACAGAGATACCTCTTGTCCCAATTTCTTTTCTTACTAGCAACAGCTTGGGTTATGAAAAGATCAACATCACGCTACAGAAATGGAATCCAGTGAAATCTGACTAAATGTGACAAAACGGGGCGGCCCGTATCGATCTTTGTTTCACTCCTGCAGTATCGGTACATTTGTGATACTGATTTTTATTATGTGCTGTCAATTATCGCATTATTTTTTACTTTCTTTCTTCGTAAACTGTCTGCTTGTGGAGCAAGTAGTTTTTATGTTCAAACATTTATGACACTCCTTGCAGATAATGTCACCAGTTTGTTACCCTGTCATCCTTGCTTGAAGTGAGCTACTGAGATAAGATAGTTGCCGACATGTTAGACTTAACCGCTGATAAAGCGACTCGGGTGGTAACCCAGCTCGGCTAACACGGAGTTTGCGTACTCATACGACAGATAACAAGATTACTGTCTGTGTGACACATGTGGGAGACGTAACCTTTGCAACATTTTTCCATGTCTGGTGCACCCCACCAGACCTGTATGAAAATGATTGGAGCGTTTATTTAACTCCATTACAAATGAAAGCGTGGGAAAGATAGGAATATAGTCTGACCATTTTGCAGTTTTATTTCACTGTGAATTTCACGCTCGCCAAGACAACATTAGACCTCGCCATAGTGAAGACTGGATTCATAGCTCCTTTTTGTTAACCAGACCTTTTATTGGAGAACCAAATAAGACTTACAAAGCACATGAAATCTCTATATTTTAATAAGGAACACCGGACTATGAAACTGAAGAAAACACACGGCGTCAGAGAGGGAATCTATTGTAAAATTAAAGACCCCAGACGCGTGTAAGAGACTGACTCGTCTCTTTTATTCATCAGAGCAACAAGTCTGTAGCCAAGATTGGCGTAAGTAGTGCATTTACATTTCATATTTTATTATTAACATGTGAACTAACATATGTATGTATACATACCCTGTGAAGATTTGTATGTGTGAAATTCGCTTGTGGATGGCAAAGTCATTTGAGGCTGGCATCATCAGCGTGTAGAATGATGATTCATAAACCACCACTGCACGGGCTGGTGATTGCTTTATTGATAGTTTCGTAAATAGAACTAAATTAGCTAAGTTAACCTATACGCTGCCACTTGAACTTCTTATAAAAAACCATCACCCGAGTGTTGAAAACTTTATATTGTAACTAACTATTATTCCTTTCTTTTAAACTATTAGTGATTATTAAATTTTGTTATTTGTAATTATTCCAATTTAACTTCGATTCAATCATTTTAAATGTTCTACATGTTTGTCTCAGTAAAAGTTACTAAACACACACTCTAAACAGAGCTATATTACAATAATAATTCAAGGATGGAGGCTTAACGAGCTAGAATAAACCAATACTTAAATTCTTCATAAAAGGTGTCTGCAGATTACAGAATTAACGTGCTCAGCAACAGCCAGCATTGTTTTCGCGTATCTGAATATTTTATGAAGACTCCCAGGTGATAGAAGCTTTACTACTCTTCTATCTACATTTCTGCCAAGAGTAATCTTGTGTAAAGATAGACTCCATTGAAATCTATTGTCATGAACAGTTAAAGAGTGAGTTATTTTTGTGAATCTCACAAGATGGTTACATGAGTTGTTGTGAACTGTTCATGAATGATCAAGTGGGGATATGTGAGAGTGTGAGTAAATGTCAATACATGCGGAGTGTGTTGAGACTGGTAGGAGTAAGGCAGTTGAACGAGGAACGTTGCAGAGTGAAGCAGAAAGTGAGATGGCGAAACATCGCCACAACTGATGTTGTGGTTGAAACATCAGTGTTATTGATGGTAGCAGTTGTGCTAGAGCAGATTCTCTGGAGTATTATTTGTATCATATGCATCACACTATCCGTGTGTTATTGTAAAACGGTTAGGGAAGTATTAAATGTTTAGAGATTGACTCTACAGTTATGATGTTTCTTTATTACTCGCGAGTTGGAGTCCCTGTGTTACTGTGATGCTGTTAGACAACGAGTCTGACACGGAAGGCCTACAGCTGACTATGTTTGTGCATGTAAAGGCCTATAAATACTTCATGCCCTAGTTCAGTCGGAGCTAGTTTGTGTCATTACTGGAGTGCTCGTCTGTGCAAGGGAGCAAAGTTTGAACCCGAGAGAGACCTGCTATTTTCGGCGGATGTGTCACTTTGTTTTGGTTGTAGCTCGGCACTTGACCTAAAAGTAGTCCCTGTGCCAGGCAGTATATGTAACTATGTAACTAATACTAATATGTAACCCTAGTTACGCGTGCCTGTTATGGGCCACTTTGAATATTTGGTCTTTCATTGTTACGATGGACCAATACCCGAGTTTTACAGCCGTTATATTGATGATGGTATTGACATTACAGACATTTCTGAGGTAGACCTCCATCGATTCATTGACTATGTTGGAAATTTCAATCCTGCCATCAAATTCACTTCTGAAATTTCTACGACTTCAGTGAACTTCCTTGACATCACTGTGACTATTAGCCCTACTGGTCTTAAAACGTCTGTTTATTATAAGCCTACTGACGCTCACGGTTTCCTTCTTTATACTTCATCGCATCCTCTTAGTTGTAAAAATTCCATTCCCTTTTCTTAACTTCTTCGCTTGCGTCGGTTATGTCACGATGACGACGATTTCCATCAGTGAGCTTGATGTAATGCTCGAGTTCTTTCGCCAACGTCTTTATCCAGAACATGTTTTATCTGATGCTCTTTATCGTATCACACGTCACTCGTCAGATTGCACTCACTACTAAACCTTCTGTCCAATCTGACAGACTCAAACTGGTTCTAATTTTCCATCCTCACTGTCTGGCGGTGAAGAGAATTCTGTTTCGACATCTGCTTATTCTCCACTATACCAGAGAGTTGTTTCGTGATACACCTTTGGTGGAATATCGTAGGGATAGGAATTTTAGGGATATTCTTGTACACAGTCGCCTGCGACATACTAGCCCTTCATACTTTGGTACTAAACCATGCCAACGCCGTATATGTAAGAGCTGTCCGTTTGTACTCCAAACTCAGACAGTCACTTTTCCGAAAGGAAAATTTATCATTAGAGAGTCTTTCACGTGCGAATCCAGAAACCTTATTAATGCTATCATCTGCAAGAGGTGCGGCATTACCTATATTGGTGAAACTGGCAGGCGTTTGGCAGGCAGGTTTCGTGAGCATTTGAATGACATCTATCATGGCAAACATTTACCGGCGGCCCTTCATTTCAATAGGCCTGACCATTCAGGTAAATCCGATATCCATGTCATGGTTCTCCGTTCATGTGTCGGGGATGACCGGACTCGCTTTTCGTTAGAGAATCGTCTTATTTTTCAAATGGGCGTTTTATGTCCTGAAGGGCTCAATGTTCAACATTATTTTGCATAAATTTTGTTAGAGATTCGTTGTGTTTTCGATCTATCTTCTTATGTTTTGGCTGTTAGGTTTTTCGATTTTCTTGTATTATCATTGTACTTTTTCCATCTGCTTGTATCGCTCATTTTGTATTGTTTCTTATCATCGTATGTTTTTGTAGTACCTAGGCCTATATGTAATTCTTGTCTTTGTCACCTGTTTGTAGCAGACGAAGGGTGAAACCTGAAACGTCCATTGTTTCAGGTGAACTGTTATTTGTAAAACTGATTCAATACCGTTTTATTAGTTAATATACTTATAAACTATATTTAAGCCTTGCTTTCGTATTCCGAGTCTGTGTGACATACGTTTCGGGTCTTGCATTTCTTTCAACGCAAAGCAAGACGAGACGATTTTTGTGTTGCAAATCGGGACGAACAGTGATTTAAAAATGATCTAATTCTTGAACAATACAGGGTAACGTTAATCTGCTACTAGTCACCTAGTTTTCAGCACGTATTTTTCGCTTAATGCGCAGGCGACTCGACGTGTGTAAGCCTACTGCTGAACAATTGTTTATTTCAATCGATGAACTTTGATTGTTGTAGCCTGTCAAGTGTGTACTGTCTTTATTAGTAATCGTTCAGAGATCTGCCACGGGAATGAGATTTGACAATAGATTACCCGCAGCTGGTTTCTAAATGACCCTAGAATGTATAGAAAATATAGCGTATTTTGATCACATCTCGTTTTCGATAATTCAATCGCGTGTGTGAATTCCAGTCGATGTGTTTTAGGGGATTTATTCGTTTTCATTAGTGTGTAGATTGGTAATACTTACACATCTTGGTTTTCACGTTTTTCCTGTAGTACAATGTGATGGATATTTTTTTTAGTTTGTTTATTACTAGTTATTTAGGGTATTTTATGTTACATATGTCTCATATTCAATTTTGTTTCAGTGTTAGGTAATTTTAGTTAGTGCCGATGCTTATTCTTCCTGTGTAGTTGTAGTAGTTCAAGATTTGGAGTTCTTAATAGCTGATTATCATATTTTATAATTATTGTTATTATTAATGGTGATTGGAATTAATATTTAATTATTTAGCTTGAGTAATTTCTTTTTCTTCTTCTTAGCTGGTTAGGTCTACATATTTTTTAAAAATTTGCTTCCATGTCGTGTCAGTCATTAGTGTTGAGTAAATACTGGTAAGATATATTACTATTATTATTCTACATTTAGAGATTATATAATATTATTACCGTACATATAAGACATTAGTCCATTTCTTTATATACTTACTTAATTAGTCGTTCTCTTTCTACCGTGAGGTGTAGAGGTTTGGAAGAGAGAGCGCCAGACTATGCTATCTGCTGACTTCCTACTGGCCTGGTTCCAATTTAGTCCTCGGTCCTTCAAAGATTGTCTAATGTTGTCCTCCCAGCGGACTCTGGGTCATCCTGGGGTCTGGATCCCTGAATCTGTGCTTCCTATGCTCTTCGTGGGAGCCGATCTTCTCCCATTCTACAGACATGCCTAAACCATTTTAGTTGGGGCTTTTCTACTTGGGTCTGCAGGGGGTGGGATTTTAGGCCTTGACGTTTCTTTACATTTCAGGATATATTATTATAACATTGCATTACATTTATTGTAAATTACATTTGGAATTAATATAATATAATTTTGTATACTGACATAGCAAGATTTTGTTACTTCACAATCAGTGAGGTATTATTTTGGTACATTTAAAGACATTAATTTATTATTATTTTTAAGGGGTTTCCCTACAGTGAAAACTAACTTTTGTTCTAATAACATTTTCAAACTTTTTATGTGCTCAATAGACACAGTGTATGTCCATGAACCAAATTCTACAGTTTATTTTGTTAAAAAACATGTGGTTACCATGGTAACCAAAAAAATAAATCCGCCATATTGGATTTTCACCACTTTTCGAGAGCTAAAAACTTATGTTTCCCATTGACCAAACTTTATCAAATTGCATACACATGTTGTGACTGACAATTAAAACAATTTGTCTAGGGCTTTTTTTGATAAGATAAAAATTCTATTTTTAATGAGTTTTTTTAAAAAATACACTATATTTGTATGAAAAACAATGAAAAAAATATATTTAAAATAATATATCAAAGCAAATTACCAAAATATCAAACAAAGCCCCTGTCAATTTAAAGGTATATATGTGTCCTATATGCATGCCAAATTTCAGACTGATCTATTGGATAGTTTGTTAAAAAAAACATTTTTTTGTTAATAAAATGTTAGTTTTGAGAAAAATGCATTTTAGTCACCGAATGACTTGTCTTGTCCAATATACTCCATTCTGGGGGGCTGAATGTGTTTAAAATTGTCCAGCACTATATGCTGCCCCTCCTTCAGCTTCCTGCAGCTTCTACTCTCGCCTTTGTCTTGCCTAATTTTTCTTCTTTACTTCTACCCTGGTAACCAAAAAAAAAACAGCCGCTATATTGGGTTTTCACCAATTTTCAAGAACAAAAATCTTGTTTCCCATTGACCAAACTTTATCAAATTGCACCCACATGTTGTGACTGAAAATTAAAACAATTTTACTCATGATTATTTTAATAAGTTTAAAATTCTATTTTTAATGATTTAAAAAAAAAAAAACTATATTTGTATGAAAAAATATTTTTTTAAATATTTTTTTTTAATTTATAAAAGAAAATTACCAAAATATCAAAAATGCAGATGTGTTACTTTAAAGATATAGATGTGTACTACTCATGATTATTTTTATAAGTTTTAAATTATATTTTTAATGATTTAAAAAAAAAAAAACTATATTTGTGTGAAAAAATATTTTTTTTAAATATTTTTAAAAAATTTATAAAAGAAAATTACCAAAATATCAAAAATGCAGATCTGTTTTTTTAAAGATATAGATGTGTACTACATGCATGCCAAATTTGAGACTCCTCTGTTTGATAGTTTTAGTGAGAAATCGTGCATTTTCGGCACAAATTTGAAAATCATAGCATGGGGGTGGTGCCGACAATATGCTTTTTGATACATCAAATGCATTTTTTATGTTATAAAACCTTGCTCAATCGATTCCTCGATGATTATTTAATAAAATAAGCTCAAAAGTAAAAAATCGATATTTTGTACGTAAAATCCAGTTTTCATAGTAGTGGACCTCCTTAATTTAGGCATAATTAATATTCAAAGAGGTTGCACTAAGAAATTTGAATGTAATATTAATTTATATTTAGGCTCTCGTCTATTAATAGTGTTCGCTGGTCAATTTATAGGATTACCTTATTATTATTTTTTTATTCCTTCTGTAACAGTCTGCCGTATTCCTACCAAAACATTTCACAAGTTGGTTGCTAAGCATTCTATTGTACTAGAGATGTACAATTATATTCATCTCCACTCCATCAGACCGTTCTTGTCTGCTCAGTAAGGCATTTCTCGTGTGACATCATTTCGCACTGTGGTTTTTGTACTGCTATTCAATATTATTTTGCATTTTTTTCTTAATAATATTTATACATCTTGCCTCATTGTATTGAAGTGATGTGTATTAATTACTGTTGGTATCTGTGAGACTTAGTTCGAGTGTATGAATCCAGGTCTGTGGGAGATTCTGTGAATTTGGGAGCCCTTCCAATTAGTTAAACATTTCAGTGTATTAATATATGTACTTTTGTTAGTGTAATAGTTGTTGTATAAATTCAATATCTTTCAGTCAGGGTTATGTGTACTGACATCGGTTCCTTTATCTGTCATGTGCATATGTGGATTTTTCATTCTCCCGTGGTTGTTCGTTTAACAGTTTTGGTGTTGTACATGTATATATATATATATATATATATATATATATATATATATATATATATATATATATATATATATATATATATATATATATATATTACTACCTGTTTTGTTTTTGCCTTTTGTCCTCTAGCCTGTAGTTTATAGTGTAGGGTCTTGTGAATTGTTCATTTCATCATCATCATCATCTGCATCATTGGTTTTGTTCTTGGCTATGTGTGGGATAATTGTAGTGCTATTAACTGTTAAAATAAAACCACTATTTGTTTATTATAGATTCAAGTGATTGAGGGTATTGCTTGAAGTTTGATCCCCATTGGCCCTTTTGGGTTTGTATGTTGCATTTTACTGCTGGTATTCATATTGTGGAAAGATTCAGGTAAAGTGTATCAATTTCTTTGATTTAATAAACACATAGGTGATACATAGTACTATTGCAAAGTAAGTCAGTATCAAACATGGTCAGTTTCATAGATTTTAGCTACAAGGGGAAAGAATTGGCTATGACAAGCGCTGAGTTAAAGGATTGGACTGAATCCAATTTTAAAGAAGCGGAATTGAAAAAAAATGACATTGGATTAAGGAAGGAACGCTATGAATAACGAGAGCTGAAGAAACTTGAAATCGAAGCTGAAAGAGAAAACAAAAGAATCGAGGCTGAAATGGATTGATAGAGAAAGAGAAAATAAGAAATATGAGATGGATAAAAAAATTGATGCTGAGTTGACTTTGAAAAGATTGGAGATGGCCGGTTCGAGACCCTAGTCAGTTGGCAAGGATTGGTCACGCCCTTATAAGCTGCGTCTCCCTACATTCAATTAGTCGATCGACTATCTAGAATGCTTTGAAAATGAGGCCAGTTCACGGAAAGTTAAAAAAGAGGACTATTCATCTTTGCTTAGTAGATTGCTAACAGGACAAGCATTGGAATGTTTTTTTTCAGTTTACTTGTATCGGAGAGGGTTAATTATGATATAGTGATGCAGACATTACTAAGAAGATTAAGATTAACAACGAGGTTACCGCCTTAACCCACCTTTTGAACCCGAGGTCCCGAAATTTCGGTCCGTGCGTAAAAAATCCTCTCCCCGAGAGACCGTAATCTCGGTCTGACACACCTAGCTTAGCAAAATGGGGTGGGAATGGAAATGTGTAAAAAATAATGACGTCAGGAAGTACATATGTCTTGTGGAACATTACTCTAAAATGGCGGCGCTCATGACGTGATAATATTTTGCAATTTTTTAATTGTTTTCACAATAAAAAGGCGTGTTGAAAATCCAGGAAATAGCCATTCTAAAAGGCTAACAACGGAACAAGCTGTTGTACTTGTGCTCAATGATTCGGAGGATGATGAATATAGATTTAGATGGTGATTATTCTGAAATCGAAATTGAATCGAGTGACGGAACTTGTGAATCAGGTTATGATCAAGCTAGTTCTAACCCTGTGGTGCAGGGGCGTGGAAAGGGGCGTATCCCACATAATGTATCAAGTAAATTTGATACAGGTTGGTCTCACAACTATGGATGTTCAATTTCCACAACTTTGTATTGGCTACAATACATTCATGGGTGGCTGCGATGTTTACGACCACGTTTGTCATCTCAATAAAACGCACCGGCATTATCGCTGGCCTCGACGGCTCATAGTGAAATTTTTTGCTCAGGAGCCCAGGGGAATGAATTTTTACGGGCTGGGTGGCCAGGGTTCTAAGGGTATTAAAACAGGTCATGTCTGATGCTAACTAGGACTTTGCTGGTTATGTCACTAATATCAAGTTGTTATTTAATAGATGGATTGCGCTGTCAGACATTTCGATGGACTGATGGACTTTATGTTGCGAGACAAGGTTTTGTCGTTTTGCAAACCAGATCTAGTAGCCTTCTTGCAGGAGCTGAAACCCACATCCATATCGGTGATGTCTGAGTTAGGTCAACAGTATATGACAGCACATCCCGGTCAGTCCATTCATAAAGGTTGATCCCTGAAGCCTTTCCAGCAGGTGTAGCTCAAGACTGAAGTAGTTAAAAAACCATACAAACGTCCACGAGCTTGGAGTTTAGACCGATCCTTTGATAGAAATGTAGGTAACAGATGGGATGGTTTTAGGAATATTCTCCAAGAAAGCAGTATAGCTCATTCTGGGGTGACAATAAGAAAAGGGGTTGTTTTAGGTGTGGTTCAAGATGGCATTTTGCCTATCGCTGTGATAGACCCCCAAACTAATTCTGAAAGGAGGCAATACTCTAGCCCTAAGGTGAGCCGTCAGAAACAATTTAAGAATGAACCACGCTGTTTTTCATGCAATGAGAAGTGGCATTTCGTCTAAGATTGCCCAAAGCGCAAAACAAATCATGCTAATTCCGCTATTTCACTGGAGACTTTTAATGATGAGCAATGTGAAGGGTGTAGGGCATTATTTGAGTAATGGGAAACCTATCCTAATTTGTGGTCACGAGGTACCATGCATGTCGCCAGTGCATGAGAAAGACAATTTGACTTTGCACTTTGCACCTGGGTTTATAGAAAACAAGGCAGCAACTGTGTTGCGCCACAGTGGATTTACCACTATTGGGGTACAAAGATCATTTGTGGATAGAACATGCTTTATTGGGAAAACAGTTAAATGCTTAACATTCAATGGCACAGTTGAGCATTATTCTTTGGCTATTATAAACATCAGCACCTAATTTTTGTCTGGGAAAGTTACAGTTTATGTCATCGATTCTCCAGAGGCTGACATTAATATTGGTAACATTAAAAGTGTTCAAGAGTGTGCTGATCATGATATTGAGGTGTAAAAGGTTAAGCATATTTCTTTTACCAGTGCAGTGCTTACTAGAGTACAGAAAGCGGCCCAAGATGACGTTGTCAAATTACAATGAGATCTCACCTCTGATGCTGATCAAGCCACTGATAACTCTGTTCCAAAGCTGATAAATCAGCAGCGAGCTAATACTTTGTTGCAGCGACTGTTTCAAAAAGCTGAGACTAAGGTAGTTAAACATATGAAGCGTGCCCAATATTGGTTTGAGATGAAAAATTATGTCCTCACTAGGTGTTTTGCTGATCGACACTCAGTTATTAGACAAACTGTACCGAATAGTCTAAAGTCCACTGTGCTGAAGACAGCTCACGATTTGTCTTTTGCAGGACACGTGGGCATAGCCAGAACTCATTATAGGGTTCTGTCCCAGTTTTACTGGCCAGGCTATAACAAAGATGGGAAATGATGCGGTCACGTAAAATGTATCAAAGCACTAGCCACAGATATAGAGGAATAATGTTACTATCAAAGCCAAGAAAAGTATTAAATAGGATTATCCTTGAGAGATTAAAAGAGTCCATAGACAAGAAACTGAGAGATGAACAAGCAGGTTTTCGAGAAAACATATCCTGTACAGACCACATAGCCACTTTGAGAATAATAGTTGAACAAAGTCTGGAATAAAATTCACCATTATACATCGTATTTGTGGACTACGAAAAGGCATTTGACAGTGTAGACAGAGAAGCACTTTGGAAATTGATGAGGCATTATGGAGTTCCCCTGAAGATCATTAATTTAATAAAGAAAACATATGAATACATGACATGCAGAGTTCTTCATGAAGGACAGCTTACAGAACCATTTGGGATAAGAACAGGAGTGCGACAGGGGTGCCTCTTGTCTCCATTTATTTTCTTATTGGCAATAGACTGGGTTATGAGAACATCAACAACACAAAACAGAAATGGAATCCAGTGGACTCTGACTAAGCAGTTGGATGATCTGGATTTTGCTGATGACTTGGCTCTTCTGTCCCATAACCGTAATCAGATGCAGGACAAATTGAAAACACTCGATGAGAGGTCACAGCAATTGGGTCTTAAAAAACACAGGGAAAAGACAAAGATAATGAGAATAATTGCAGGAAATGAAAACGGGGTTGAACTTGAAGAAGCACCAATACAAGATATAGAATCGTACACTTATCTTGGCAGCAATATAGACAAAGTTGGAGGGACAGACAGTGATATTAAAATAAGAATACAAAAAGCAAGAGGAGCTTTCATTGCTTTGGGAAACATATGGAGATCAAGAAAAAACGGATCCAATATGAAAATAAGAATCTTCAACTCAAATGTGAAGTCAGTCCTATTGTATGGCTCTGAGACATGGAGAACAACAAAGAAAACAACCAAAAAGCTACAGACTTTCATAAATGGGTGCTTCCGTAGAATAGAGGAATTAAAATGGTGTGACAAGGTTACTAACGTGGAACTGATGACAAGAACTAGACAAGTGCCAGTGGAACAAGAGATGAGAAGAAGACGATGGCGATGGATAAGACACACACTGAGGAAACCTGTTGATAGCATTACAAGGCAGTCCTTGTTCTGGAACCCCCAGGACAAGAGAGGCAGAGGTAGACCAAGAATCACACGGAGAAGAGAGCTGGAAACAGGTGAAAATGATGAGGAGAACGTGGAAAGAACTTGAGATGATGGCACGTGACAGGAGGACTTGGCATGTGTTTGTTGAAGGCCTATGCTCTTTTGGGAGTAGAGGGTTATGAATGAATGAATGAAACTAGCCACAAGGGTAGAACACCCAAGACGCTATTTATGGTTACGGATTTGGCCATCCATCCATTTTAAAAGGTGGCGATAGACTTTATTGTCCCACTCCTAGTTATGTCGGATCATAGGTACATATTCATTCTAACCTTGGTAGACTTGTGTACAAGATGGCCTTAAGCAGCGCCAATGAATTTCATTACTTTAAAAGATCCTCGAGGTCCGATGCCGTTCTAAAAGACCTGTGGACAGGTAGATACTCCAGTAATGTTGTCGAATCAAGATATGAATATGTAATTGAATTACGAGAACGTATCATTAAATCCTGCACAATAGCTCGTGATGCATTGCAAGTATCTGGTGCCGAACAGAACTTATGCCAGTAGGAATAGGAAACTTATCAATCCTGGTATTGAAGTTTGGTTGTTGTTGCCTTCTCGCGAGGATCACCTTCTGATTAGTTATCAAGGGCCATTCAGGTAATTAAGAGAGTCACCGGTGTTGATTACTTGATACAAGTTCGAGGGAAAGAGAAGGTATTTCATGTAAAATTGTTAAAACCATATGTTGTTTGCCCAGTGAAATTAGAAACGGTGATAGACACTGTTCAGGACAGTGGGTGCAGCTGTAGATGATGAAGGTGAGAATTATGAGAATCAAGCCCACCTTCAGTTGCCACTGTTGGCTCTCAGTCCTTCAGAATTATGGAGGGATGTGGAGATTTGTGCTACTCTCAAAGAGCTTGAAAAACTGCAGTTTCTATCATTGCTGCAGCAGTTTCAGGAGGTACTTACAGATCTACCAGGCAAAACCTGTTTTCATTAGTCATGACGTTAATTTGACATGTCAACAGCCCATTCGTGTGAGGCCGTACCTGATCCCACTGCATTATTGAACCAGTTGAGAAAGAGATAGATGACATGTTGTGGTTGGGGGTGATGTCTCCATCCGAGTCACTAACTCTTGTCCTATGGTTATTGTGCGTAAAAAAGAAAAGTTCCTACGAATATACATAGACGTTCGTCGCCTAAATAGCATTACGATCACTGATGCGGAGCCGATACCACATCAAGAAGACCTTCTAACCCAGTTGTTGAATGCAAGAAATTTCACAAAGTTAAATTTGTCAAGAGGGTATTAGCAAATTCCTTTGACTGATGATGCCAAACCCCTTACATCATTCAGTTTCCCTCAGGGTCTTTTTCAGTTTAACTTCATGTGCTTCGGCTTAGTGAATGAGCCCACTACTTTTACGCTCATGATGAGAAAGGGGAAAGGAGGGATGTCATCACATATATTGACCATTTATGCTTATACTATAATTCATGGGAAGAGCACCTACAAGGATTAAGTTCGGTATTATCATGCCTTCGATTACACAAACTTACAGCGAAACCTAGCATGATTGAGATTGGTTTTGGGGAGTTGAGTTTTGGCCATGTAGAAGCGAAGCATAGCATAAAACCGATCGATTGAACGGTCAGTAGGATCATGGATTTACAAACAACAAAGACGAAGAAACAAGTTAGAAGTTTGATTGGTTTTATTAACTTTTATCATAGTTTATCCCCAGATTTTCTTCACTGTCTGCCATGCTTGCTTCATTGACTCGTAAATGTATGCCAAACAGGATGGTATGGACAGTGGAGTGTGAAAGAGCTTTAAGGAAGATTAAAGATGTTTTTACACTCAAACCAATCCTTTCATTGCCTAATTTGAGGAAGCCTTTTGTGCTTCGTACTGATGCATCTAATGTAGGTATTGGTGCATGTCTGATGCAAGAGCATAGGGGTACCTTCATCCGGCTATGTATGTAAGTAGAAAGTTGTTGCTTGCAGAGACGAAATATGCATCGACAGACAGATAGCGTCTGGCTATTGTCTGGTCTGTCTCTAAACTGTCCTGGTACTTATTAGGTTCTCATTTTGTGTTGGAAACAGATCATCGTCCGTTGACTTTTCTCAGGTCAACAAGGTCGCTCAGTTCTCGGTTAACACGATGGGCACTATTATTGCAAAAGTGCAATTTCACAGTAGGACCTATTCAGCGAAAATTCAATGTTATTGCTGATTCCCTGTCTAGACTCTGAAATACTTTTATTCTCATTGATTTGAGCACTGTATATGGATTATAAGAATTAGTTGTTAATTATCATTGTGACACATTGTAATATTTGAAGAATGCTGTGATAAATTTTCTGCCATATTGTTTGTTCATTGGCAAGACAAATATGTTGATATTACAAATTATGTGTTTTATGATACTTTGTAGTAATCGTTGACTACATACTTT
This sequence comes from Oreohelix idahoensis, assembly GCA_024509875.1. NCBI lineage: Eukaryota > Metazoa > Mollusca > Gastropoda > Stylommatophora > Oreohelicidae > Oreohelix > Oreohelix idahoensis. The sequence goes on along the minus strand of JAMPIV010000267.1, from coordinate 327,413 downwards.
TATAAACGAGTGCTTGCATACAATAGAAGGACTGAAATGGTATGTCAAAGTCACAAACAGACATACCGGGTTCCAGGATATAACTCTATGTAATTCGCATCGTTTGTTCTGGGTCTGAATGTCACGCATGTACCAGTAACTCCATTAACATCTTGTTCTATCTCTCTCATGGCAGCCAGGATGGTGTTTTGAGTTTTGGAAGCTGGAAAAGTATAAAATGATTAACCTATTGCCATAAATTTAAATCATCAACATTGTCTTCAACGTAATCGTCATTATCAAAATAATTTTCTTCTATGTTAACTTTGAAGGCCCTGGAGCAAGTCGACCACTCGGAGCTATTATAGACCAAAAGGGAGCCATCAAAGAAGAGTTGGCCACTCGAAAAGCAGCAGCTGGGAGACTTTTTCAGGCTATAATTTGAGGATTCATCAGCAAAAGAGAGGTTGGTAAGAAAACAAAGATGGCTGTATACCGCTCCACCTATGTCCTAGTCTTGACATATGGATGCGAGTCATGGGCAATGTCTACAACCCACAAAAGCCAGATCCAAACCTCAGAAATGAGGTATCTGAGGAAGGTGGTTGAAGTAACAAGAAGAGACATGGTCCGCAACCAGAGGATACGTTAAGGCCTAAAATCCCACACCCTGCAGACCCAAGTAGAACATTCCCAACTAAGATGGTTTGGCCATGTCTGCAGAATGGGAGAAGGTCGGCTACCATGACAAGCACGGGAAACAAAGAGCCAGGGATCCAGACCCCCAGGATGACCCAGAGTCTGCTGGGAGGAAAACATTAGATAATCTTTGAAGGACCGAGGACTAGAATGGAACCAGGCCATGAGAAAGACAGCCGATAGGATAGTCTGGCGCTCTCTCTTCCAAACCTCGACACCTCACCGGTAGAAGCGGAACGACTAAGTAAGTAAGAATTAGCTTTGAAATTTCACTACTTTGCAATGTCAGAAAATCTAGTAATAATAATAGCCCCTTCAGAAATAATAAACTATAGGAGTCAGAATATCCTTACATTTTCTTATCGGTGTAATTATATTCAATCATCCCCTTCAAAAATTTAAATTACCCTTATTTTTATCATTACTTCTTCTTTAAGTACCATGCCAGGTGGAATAGGTGATCATGTGTCTCCACATCTTTCTATCTACAGCACTATTGATCAAATATGTTGTTCTATTTCCATGCCATGATGTCAAACTATCCAGAATCTTCTCTCTGCGTTGTCCTCTATCTCTTTATTTTTCCTTTTATCTTTCCTGTTGTTGCGATATACTTCAGCCTCCTTCTTCTCATAACATGCTTAAAGAAAGTGGATTGATTCCTTCTATCCCAAGGATAAAGCTTCCTTTCCGCATTTTCTCTTTCAAAGACATCCTCAGTGTTAGCTGCCCAGAGTATTTTGAACATTCTTCTGTAAAACATCATCTCAGTGATCTTTAGTGCTTTGCCTACCTCGCTATTCATCTCATTTTTCAAATGGGTTGTCTATCTCTTTAACATCATTTTGCATGAATTCTAGTGGCTCTCGTCTATTTCAGACTTTTTTATTTCTTCCGTCGTTGTTTTCACGATCTATCTTTTTAATAGTTTTTGTTTCAGTTCGTATCTTTGTTACGTGTCTTTTATATGTAAATGTTAATGAAGTGACAGGATGGTTCCTTTGGGCCAAGTTTACTTATATGGTAGCAAACATTTCTGACACCGAAACAAGCCATCATCAATTGGAGTTATTTGAGCCACAATGGACGAAGTGGACGGAACACATTTTTATTAAGACTGTGACACTGCTCCAAATTCAATACAGTTCCGGCCAAAATACAAAAAGCAGATATATAGATGCATGTCACAGACGATCTTGATGCATTAATGATAGAATAACACAGGAATATGCGCTGTAATTCATCAGCTCAAACACGTGCGTCCACTCGCCATGACACAATGGAATGATCGACTAGCAGACAATCTCCTCAATTCTGCATTTTTAGTTTCATGTCTGCCAAATAAACCATATTGGCATAACGTCACTTCCTGTATTAATAAGTGACTCCGTATAAAATAAACAAACAAGGAGCCCAGTTGAGCTATACTATCGTTATGAATTTTAATCATAACATTACTGCCCCCCCCCCCCTTTTTTTTTCCCCGCAAAAATAATTGTAACAAAGTTTTCATTATTTCCGTGGTGTGAGTATAACATCACCAGAGTGAAATATGATAACATCAAATTTCACTGTAAGTAAGAACTAGCAGGTTTCTGCCATAGGGTAGACAATTTAACACTAAAAGTGTGGTCCATTGTTAATACCAAAGCCAATATCTACTACAAACAAATTCCTCTTTAACAGCAATGTAAGGTCGCCATAACTAATAGTACTCAACATATTAAAAAATGATGATAGCAATACATGCACTCACATAACTCACACCGACCAATAACACCTATCAGTCAAGTCCACTATCAGTTGTCAATTAATTAACTTATTGATCAACAGCAATAATGCAAAGCATTAAAGAATAAACAAATATGTAACAGCGTAAATAGATGAAATGAGACACACAATCATATTAGTAAAGTGAATGAATGCAACATCGTACTCTAAAAGATACATTCATGTGTACATTTTTAGTACTTGTCAGAAAAAGTGTATTATGGTGCCAACAAAAAAAAAATGTTATCTTGCACCTAACGAAGTTGTGTGACCAATCAGGTTAGGATACGCTGATGTATGGTACGAATAGACAATAGTATTGAGAACTCTCAAAATGTTCTCAATAATTAGTGTGAGTATTTTAATGCCTTGTGTCAAAGACCGAATCTTATCCCGTGAATTAAAATTAATTTACTGCTAAATAAAGCACTGTAGGTAAAAGTCAGAGTGTAATAGTATTGTACACACTAGTGGAATAATAAATAACTAAATTCCAGCGAAAATATTTATATTCAAGCATAAAGTTCATGTCCATGATTCTCTGCTATGTTATAGTATGTTCCTTTATAAAATCACGTTAAGTACGAGTGTTCAATGTCCAACGGGATAGAGAAAACAAAAGGCACGATAGGATTATTATAGTTATGTCCCTTTGACCATGCAAAGCATCCTTGAGTTAAGTCCCGTAATCCTTAGACGCAGTTTCAATAATAGAATAATTGAAGATTTTGCAAACAAAATATCCAAATGTCACGTTATTCCTAGATCATCAATGAATGTGTGTGTTTTTGCACACAAACCTAGTATGACAACTGTTAAGAAGGGCCAAGACATCAATGTAATGCGCTGAGTACAATGAGGTACAACTTGAAATTGGCGATATCAGCATTCATCATCATCAGGTGTCGAGTAAACCGATCAATCCCTGTAAGTACTGTCATTGAGCGATTTCCTTCAATTTCCGATGAAAAAATTACGATAGTTTTCAGCCTTGGCATTCACTACAGTCTGTGTATATTTTATCTTTGCACAGCAGCAATAAATCTGGAAATTCCTGTCAGCATCAGCATTGTCAGTAAAATACGTACATATATATATATAATGCCATGTTCCATTGGTCAATACGGGAAGAAGTCAGTTAAAAGGTTTGCTGTAACCTTACAAGGTACCTGCATTTGCCGTGTTGTTAGGTGACAGTGAGTCTTTTACACAATGTGATAACACATCCGCGACCACGCTTTGACTGCCCTTGATGTCATTTTCGTAGGGTTGGAGCGCAAGTGATGCTCTGGCAGCCCTCTCATTACGAAACTTTGCCGTTTTCAGATAGGACAAGGCCCTCTGATCAGTCTCCAAGTCAAATTGTGCACCAATGACTTAGCACTGTAGTTTAGAGAAACGATATACCACAGCGAGTAACTCTCGCTCTACGATTGGGTATTTTTGTTCAGTTGGTGTCAATTTACGACTGACATACAGAATTGGATGTAGACAATCATCGAATTCCTGCATAAGCGTACCGCCGATCCCAATCCAGTGGCGTCGACTAAGCATAAAAGGAAATCGAGTATCAGACAATCTTAAAATTGGTGATTTTGAAAAATACGATTTTAATAAATTTAATGATACGTCACATGAATGTGACCAAACAATCTTATTTGGAGAGTTCTTTCTTAATAACGAAGACAGAACTGAAGTAATTTCTGAAACGTTAGATAAGAATTTCCTATAGAATCCGACAAGACCTAAAAGACTGCGAACCTGTTTTTTTTTGTGTCTTAGGAATTTCTAGAATCAAGATCCTGGAGATAGTGGAATCTTCAGGCTAAAGAAAACCGCCTCCTACTTTATGACAAAGAAAAGAAATTTCTGTGAATCCTATTTTTGTTTTCGAAGGTCTAGCAGTAAGATGATGGAGACGAAGAGTAGTCAACAAAGACTGAATTCCAAGAACATGTTTTTCCCAAGATTGATTGAAAAGGCAAATATCATCAATATAAGTAATTAATGTCATCACGATTGGAGACAATTTTTCTCATCATACGAACAAAAGTCGCAGGAGCGTTAATGAGATCAAAATGACATAAAATGAAATTAGAACAATCCCAAAGGTGTAGCGAAAGCAGTATAAGGTTTTGCTCTGTCCGACAAGGGGATTTGCCAATAACATTTAGACATCAAATTTACTGAAAAAAGTAGCTGTAGATAGTCTGTCCAATAGAGAATCTATCAAAGCCAGAGGTTCAACGTCAAAGATTGTTAAAGCATTTAAACGCCTGCAATCAATGCAAATCCGAATGGATTTGTCTTTCTTTCTAATTAACACCATAGGAAAACTGTATGGAGATTGAGAAGGAGAAATTAGGTTTAATTTTATCATATCCTTTATTTCTTCTTGTACTTGTAATTGAAAATGTACAGGGATAGGATAAGGTTTCAGCTTGATTTGTCTGAAATCAGTAAGGAGAATATCATGTTCAATTATATTTGTACACCCAGGAATATCCGTGAGCTCGTCAGGAAAAGATTGTAGTAACAACGAAATCTGATCTTTCTGATATGAAGCAAGAGTTGGCGAAATAGAAATATCCCTCCAAACTCTCAGTAGAAAACAATGGTAAGGTAGGTAAAGATAAAAGAGGTTCAAAAATATCAGGTAATTCAGATAACTCCTCCTGTATGACAGCTATGGAAGACCGACGATCAATGGGCTCGTCGACAGCCTCAAAGACTGGTTTAAGATGTGAAGGACGAGATTGAAATTGTTGCAGGTAGTTGATGTGAAAGGTTTTTACCTTTACTTTAATAGATATAATGTAGTCAACATCTGACAATCTTTCAAGTACAGTATCTGGTCCTCTCCAAGATACAAGTCATTTATTGTCCTTATTGGGTAACAATACATAGACTTCATCACCCGGCAACAATTGGAGCAGTTTTCTGTTTTGATTAACAAACAATCTGGCCTTAAGTTTAGCTTTTTCTGATGCTTCTACAGCTATCTTGTATGCGTCGATAATTTTCTTTCTCAAGTTAACTACTTATTGGTAAGAGATTTAAACATCCTCATGCATGTCAGCTCCAACCAATAACTGTTTTAGAATTGGCTTGGCAATGAAGACTAATTCAAATGGCGCAAATCCAGTATGTTCGTTTGGTATTTCCCGATAAGCAAACAAACGAACGAACGAACGAACGAACTTTATTTTCGAAGGGTAAAGAATTGGGCGCGCAGGCCCGTCTAACATTCTGCCCTTCCACTCTCATTAATCTTGCATACTATATCCTTTCATTCCCACATGATGCTTTAAGCATTAATTTAAAGGCATGCAACATTATAAAGTTACCATAACAGCATTCATTTACAGTATGCAAGCATAATAATAAAAAAATGAGTAGGGTTTTTTTTTTTTTTGAAACAAACAAGCTAGTAAATGGGGGAAAAAAGTAATAATAAAATAAAATAAATAAAACAATAGATAAAAAATAAATAAATTCTGTATGCCGACACTCACTCATGCGGTCAATCCGTCTACAATTAATCTGTATTTTTGGTATGCGGGTACATTCTCACGACTCACATTTCTAAAGTACAGTATTATGTGGGTACATTCACACATACATTACATTATATAATAATATTTTAAAGTGAATATAATAAATGAATGATTCACTAAAGCATGCAAGGACTTTGGCCTCACAATAAGTCTAAAGAAAACAAGACCGCTGGGAGCACTCTATCCCAATTCTGCGGGTATTTTGCAATTACCTTGCCTAGCATATGTTTAAGGCTGCGGTTGAGCCTTTATATTTTCCCGTTTGCAATGGGTGATATATGCTACTAAGAGATCTATTTATCTCAAATTCTTTCATGACACGAGTCATAACGTCAGAAATAAACTGAGTTCCCCGATCTGTTAATATGTTTTCGGGAAAACCCAAACAACTAAAAATTAAAAATAGCGCATCAGCAACATATTGTTTTCAGAGGTATTACCAGCGTGTGCACATATCAATGCATGTCAGTACATAATGATGACCTCTAGCTGACGTGACTGGTAGTAGACCAATAAGGTCGATTGCCATTTTTGCGAAAGGACGCAATGATATGTCTGACACCTGGATAGGCGCATTATGCTTGGGGCGTTTAGCTGCCACATCTTGGCAAGTTTTGCACGTGCGACAAAAGATTTTCACATCTCTTGTCACCTCAAGCCAAAAGAAATGAGACAAAACCCTCTGATTTGTCTTGGCAATCCCTAAATGTCCTGCACAATTAACATGAGCATGCCGTAAAACAAATGGGCGGAAACTAGTAGGTACTTTAATTTATTTTTTACTAACGTGGAATCTTGGAAATTCCGAATCAAGATCCCATTCTTTATCGTGTACACATTTACAGAATTATCATTAAATACCACATCATCAGACTTGGCAACATGAAATTTTTTTTTAATGAATCATTTATTATTCTGCATCTGCATGAATGATTCTTATTCAATACGTTCAACACGTAAATCATCCTTATCTGCCTCCTCTTCGTCAATCATCACCTCATCAGTCACCACCTCTTCAGTCACCATCTCATCATTCATCACCTCATCTGCAACACATTCAATTTGGACATGTTCATTCACTTCTGCACGAGACTGAGCTCTAGTCATGACAGCATGTGCCATAAATATTTCTGTTTTCATTTTAAAATATCATCATTAGTGCATTCACGAAGTCCATAAATATTTCCCAGAGTTATTCCACCAGTTGGTTTGTCCAACAGGCACACGACAGTCCTTCCAGTAAAAGAAGGGGTATCCAAGAATACTTCAGCAGTCGGATAATATTCAACTGTGCCCCCGAATGTAATGCACTTGACTTCCTTGCCTGTATAATCAGATTGGTCCACCAATAACCTTCGCACCAACAGTAGTGCACCCAGTGTCCATGAGCACTGAAACAAGTTGGTTGTTAACAAAAGCCCTATCAAATAATAGTGAACCTGTCCCATCATAAAAGGACATGACTGGCAAAGGATGTCCACAGGAGCCTAGGAACTCCCTGTAGCTGAAACACATAATTACATTCAGAACAATTAGTACTATTGGAAAAGTCCACACTACATGCACTATGAGAAACAACATTTGTATTTTGGACTGTATTATTGTCACTTTGATGCACAATTGCATTGGAACGTTCAGGATTTCTAGAGCGTCGAGAGTTATTGTTCTGTTGGGAACTTCTGTTGTTGTAATTATTTACAGTGTTTCCATAAAATGACCTTTGGCCTTTGTTTGACTGGAAATTATATACACCTCTGTTAGAATCCCTTTTAGGTCTTCTTCTTCTTGTTCGTTCACCCTCAGATGTCAACTTGAATATGTTCAAAGAAATAGTGGTCAGCCTGAGGCTGTTGATATCTCCGTAGATGTTCTCCAGAAATGGTACTGGTGATGGCCATATGCGTTTTCTCTGTTCCTCGTGTGTTGGGCACCTTTGAAGCAGATGTTCGGCAGTCATTTTATCGATGCCACCGTCACACTCATCAGTATTTCCTATCTTTAATTTGTTGAATAGATGGTACCTCAACCTGTTATGACCTGTGCGAAGTCTGAAGGTTACCACTTGTTCACTTCTGCTGAGCTGGTAATACGGATCATTTTGTGTGTGACCTGGATGCTCTTCTTCCCACTTGTGCCTGTACCTGCGCTTGATAAAACTCTTGGACTCCTCGTAGGTTATATTTGTGTCAAGTTGAGGAAGTTTTTCCCCCTTCCTTTGCCAATCTGTCAGCCTCTTCATTTCCAGGGATGTTGCAGTGAGAAGGGATCCACTGTATCACGACTCTTTTGTACTGCTGACATATTCTGTGAAGTGTTACTCTTAGGTCATCCAGTTCAGCATTACTTTGACTTTTCAGGGTTGTAATCACTGACAGCGCATCTGAGAAGATAGCTACTGGTCTCTCTGAGCTTTCTTCTTTCATTAGAATTTCTGATGCAGTTTTTTAAGGCCTCTGCCTCTGCTCTGAAGTTACTTGAAAATGTCCCTGTTGCGACTGGTATCTTTTTTTGTGTGCCATTGCTCTGGAAGACTCCTCCACCCCCATCTTCTGTTGCACTAGTTGCTGATCCATTTGTGTATGCACGGATCCAGGTGTTGCTTGGTTAATGTTTCTCTATATTTACTGTTCAAAAAATGAAACGCATTGCTATCCGAGGGCACATTTTTATGAGATTGTAAGTAAAATTTGGTGCTAGGGTATATAAAAACCAGCCTCAAATGTTCTTTACTGTGTCAAATGCACGTGTTGACCTGAATTGCGTTCGTTTTTGTAATCGTTACAACGCAGTGGTCAATAGTGTTTATGGCGCAATTTTTGACCACAGCTCATGTTGCGCGCACGGGAAAGCAACAAACTTTGGGGTGAACACTATTCACTGACTACGCAACTGAAACCTTATAAAAGGATAGCGCTACACAAAAAAAACTCAGTTCATTTTCAAGCAGACATTTATGGCGTCTCTATCGATAAATTTAAGGAACTTTGCTATTGGCCGACTGTATGTAGGCGAAAGTCAACGTCAGGTTACCAGGCATCTAAACATGCATTAGAGTACCATCAGTCGACTTTGGCACCAGTTCCAAGCCACTGGCTCAGTTGAAGACCGGTATCGCAGTGGACAACCCAGAGTGACAACAGCAGTGTAGGATTGCTTTATTCGGCTTCGTCACCTCAGAGACAGCATTACAACAGCTTCCTCAACTGCCCAGTCGTTGCCTGCAGGACGTCATGTGTCTGATCAAACTGTCCGGAATAAACTGCATGACGCTGGACTTTGGGCACAACGACCTCACCGAGGACCTGTCCTTACGCGCCGCCATCGCCAAAATTGACTTCTTTGGGCCAACCAGCATCGTCCCTGGGCAGCTGACAATCAATGGAGACGTGTCTGGTTTAGTGACGAATCTTTCTTTTTGTTGCAGCGTCATTATAGACGACGTAGGTTCTACCGTAGGCGAAATGAACGTTTTGCCCAAAATTGCGTTGATGAAGCTCCGCTGCACGGTGGTGGAGGTGCAGTGGTGTGGGGAATGACCAGTTACAATGGAAGGAGTCAATTGGTGCACATTGAAGGAGGCTTGAATGCGCAACGATACGTCAATGAAATTCTTCGACCCCATGTCCTTCCACTTTTTGCTGCCTAAAGGTCTGTGTTTCAACAGGACAACGCCAGACCCCATTGTGCACGGTTGACCACGCAGTTCCTGACTGCCAACAACATTCTCACCCTTCCCTGGCCATCCCTGTCTCCAGACATGAGTCTGATTGAGCACCTGTGGGATGAGCTGCATAGACGTGTTTGTCGCCGAGACGTTGCTCCAGCCAATCGTTTTAATCTGTTCCAGGCACTCCAGGAAGAGTGGGCAGCTATCCCACAGGCCCACATCAGACGTCTGATCGCATCCATGCCCAGGAGATGAGAGTCGCTGATCGATGCAAGAGGCCACAAACCATACTAACGGGAAAGCCCGTACGCCAAAAAAATTCTCGTGACCTAGATGCAAAAAACTGTCAATTGATTGGCTGAACCCTAAGGTATTCTTGTGTGCAATTTGAACAATTAACTCATTAAATTAAAAAAAGTTATTGAATGTCAAAATTATGGCTATGAGTGTGCCTTCAGTAGCTATGCGCTTCTTTTTTTGAACAGTATATTTTGTGGTTAGGACTCTCCTTTCTGTTTCATTTTGGCTGTTCTTTCTCTCAATACCAGGAACGTTTTCTATCAATTAACGGAAGCACTGTTGTTTCCAAATTGGTAGCTTGTGTGCAGTACATATTGGCGTAGCTGTTGATATTTCATTTATGGGGTCTGCTCTTATCTTTGTTTTGACTGTTTCTACAAAGTTGCTTCGCTTCAGTCGTCCCCTTCCAAGTCCATTTATTCTCAGATGCATTGGGTGGTCTATCAGCCCCTGAATTTCTCGGCTTGTTACTGGGCTCTGCTATCTCTTCTATCCTCCATAGGCTGGAGGTGAGTAATCTTTTCCAACTCTTTTATGGGTGTTGACTTCATGCCCCCTGTTTTGATTCTCATTTCTTGGTTTTGGGTTCTCTTTATTTTGTCAAAGTTCGACTTAGCTGCCGTTGACCATGCTACATTGCCATATTCTAAGACTGGTCTCACTCGCCCAGTATATAGCTTCTTTAGTACTCTCTCGTCTGTTCCCCAGCCCGTGCCAGCAAGTTTTTTCATGATTGCCATTCGCTGCCTTGCTCTTGTCCTGTTTTTCTCAATCTGGGTTTTCCAAGTCAAGCGGCGATCAAAGGTACTACCTAGGTAGTTTGGGTTGTCATCCAGATGTAGATTTTTCCCATTTAGCACCAATGTGTGGATCTGTGGTATGTTTGAGAGAGAAAACAATGTGAATGATATTTTCCCTTCATTTATCTTTACTAGCCATGCCTTGGCCTACTCCTCCAATGATGTTAGGGCTTGCTGCATCCGTATACTTGCCGTAGTGATATATTCCTCTGAGATCCACAGGGCTAAGTCGTCTGCAAAGGAGGCATCGTGGGTTCTTGGAATATTTTCTGAAATGTCATTTATATATGTGAGGAACAACGTGGGTGACAGGACTCCCCCTTGGGGAACACCCTGCTCTAATACCATCTTCCTACTGGTCTGTCCTTGTAGTTGGACTCTGGCCGTTCTATTCTCAAGATAGTGGCTGACCCATTTGAACATTCTCCCACACACTTCACTTCTTTGCAGCTTGACTTTCAGTCCATCTTTCCCCACTTTGTGAAATGCTTTTTCTAAGTCCACCCAAAGCACCAGTGTGTGCCTTTTTACTTGGAAAGCGTCCTCAATTTTCTGAGTTATATAAGTGATCTGGTCTTCAGTGGATCTGTGTTTTCTGAATCCTGCTTGCTGTGGGGCTAACAGATGTTTTCCCTCTAGATGCCAGATTAGTCGAGTATTAATTTTGCGCTCCATCAATTTTTCAACACAACTAAGTAGACTGATACGTCTATAGCCATTTGGTTCTGTCTGAACTTTGTCTTTCTTAGGTATTGGAATCAGTATGGCGTCTTTCCATGCCTGTGGTACTATTCCTCTTTTCCAGCTACAGTTTAGGATCGCCAGAAGCTTCTTTTTTGCCTTTGTTCCTAGGCCTGCTAGCATTTCATTGGTTATTCCATCTTTTCCAGGTGACTTCTTTTTCTTTAGCGCCCTCATTGCCTCTTCCATTTCTTGCATTGTTAACTTTGCCATCATGTGTTCTTCTGGTGCAAGCTTTTTGTTGTCATGGCTCCTTTGTTCATCAGTGATGGCCTTTCTTCTGTCTATAGGGACATCAATGTGGTTTGCATCAGCATAGTGTTCTATGAGTGTATTTGCAGCTTTTTTTCCCCAAGAGCATATTTTCACCTTGTTTGATTGTGATGTGGTTTTTGTAAGGTTCTTCGTTGTTCACCTTTTAGGTCTGAAATATGATTGTTGAGGTATGTATCCATCATCATATCAATGAAAATTTCTTTGAGGTTGTGACCTATCATTAAAATTAGACCTCCCTCTGAAAGATCCAGTATTATTATCTCGATTTAATCGAAAATATATGTCCATGCTATATGATCTTTGTCTGCGTGGAATGGAATTCATAGTTCTAGCAGATGCCACTGGCAACGAATCCTTTATGTTATTCCTGCTAAGATTTCTTCCAAGATGTGCAATTTGGTATTGTCGTCCAAGATTTTCTACAGCAGCCAACGTTTCAGGCTTTTTCTCCTGCACAAAGGACAAAAAGTAACCACTGACTGAAGACAGCACTTTGTCTCTTAAAATTAAGTCAGCCAGCCCTTCAAAAGTTTTATCAATTTTTGACAAATCAACCATCTAGAAAAGCAAAGCTTAATTGATGAAATAAATTTAGCAAAATCCTTAGCTGAATCAGGCAACAATGATTTCAGTTTCAATCTGTAACCGTTTTCCTCCAGTTGATATTTTCCAACTCAATTTCTGCCATTCTTTGAGCATGGGCCAGTTCTGCTTGAGCATGTACTAATCTTTTTTTCTCAAGTTTTTGTTGTGCCTTTATTTTTGCTTGAGCTTGTGCTAATTTTTTCTCCTCAGCTTCTTATTGTGCCTTTTTTTCGACTTGAGAATATGCCAATTTTTTTCCTCAAGTGCCAATTCTTCATGTCTTCTCCTCTCAGCTAAATCTTCATCTCTCTTCTCTTTATCAAAGAGCCTCTAATCTCTTGCCACGTCTTGTAATCTCTTTATTTCCTTTGCATGCTCATTGAGAGCAAATGTTTGTAAAGCTTCACCCTCCAAACCATAGTCTTTTCCAATCTTATTAAAATACTCCACTGCAGCCATAATTCACTATTATTGTGACTCCAAATTGTCCAATAATAATTTAAATAATATATATATTTAATAAGTGAGCAATATTAGCAACAATTATTTCACCACTCAGTATCAATCAACTGCATGTAATTATAAATGTTATTTTAGGAGCAAAAAAAAAATAGAGATACCAACAAGATTACAGTATAACAGTAGAAAGAGACAACCGAAGAAAATACTAATGAATAAACCAAAGCAGAAATGTATGAATTGTAGAAAAATGAAAAACAAATTTTGCTCTTCCACATTTATGACAATACAAGCACTATTTCTCAACATATAATACATATAATAACTGAATGATAGCAAGAGCAGATAAAGAAATTAAAAAAAACACAATAATGGAGAATAAACCAAACAAAATACAATTAACTTGAGAACAATTACGAATTTACAAAATTACAGGACCTTTACTACTAGACAAATAATGAATCTGGTTAATTCACTCAAGGCAGTAACATACAGCTATGTTGGCCGGCTCCTTAAGTTGAAAAAATCAGATGCAAAAACTAAAGAACGCCTACGAATTCACGACCGTCAATGAGGTATAATGCATTCATAGGTCCCACCAACCAACCCGCCTATCACACAAACATGTAGATACAAATAGACATCGAACATATAATAAAAAAGAACCCTGTCAAAAGAAATTCTTCAAGCCTCACACTGCATGAATCAATAAATTTACTTATCCGCTTATTAATGCAAAAAATCCTCCTGGCATCAGCCTCTGCCTCAGGAAACGACGATTCAAATACTGTGCAGTGAATTTTGTTAGACGTATAATTCCTGCATGCAGCAGACCAACACCGCCATCTTGAAAATATCTTTTTACTTGCAAATAATGTAGTCCACCGACTTGAGAATTTTTGAAACATCACTTGAAGATACGCTGTTGCACAACTCGGCTTGAGGCTCAAATTTATAGTTGTTACCTGTCTTGTATGTGCAAATGTTAATGTAGTGACAAGAAGGTTCCTGTGGGCCAAGTTCACTTTTAGGGTATCACATGCGTCCACTCGCCATGACACAGTGGAATAATCGACTAGCAGACAATCTCCTCACTTCTGCATTTTTAGTTTCACGTCTGCCAAATAAACCATATCGGCATGACGTTACTTCCTGTATTAATAAGTGACTCCGTATAAAAAAACAGAAAATGAGCCCAGTTGAGCTACACAATCGTTATGAATTTTAATCATAACATCTTTTTGTGTCTTTTTAAATTGCCGCTATCTTATACTTTACTGCCATAGATGTTACTGGATAATAGCGATCTTCACTGTTTTATTCCACGGATCTTGCTACTATAATCAGGACTTTGTTTCACCAGTTTTGTTAATTCCTATTGCGTTTCATTGATTATTTAATTTCTTGTTTTGATATTTCTTATTTCTCGTTGTCGCGAGAGGTTAGATAATATTGATGATGTTAATGGACAAACAGGTGTATCAGATGATACCAGGATAGTTGCCAGATAAATGACTGGTCTTATAAGTAATACTCCATTCTCAGAAAAGAGTAGTGATGTAAAGAGTTCATAGGTTTAAGTCTCGCTGTAAAGGTTACTGAACCAGACGGTAATATGCCTTCCAGTAATCTATGGTGCCCCTCTCCTAACCTATGGGCTGTAGAAGTGTCTAGGGGTCGTTAATAAAATTCAAAGTAACTTGAACTCAAACTGGAATAAAGTACTCAAAACAGCGCATTACAATTTCTTAGTTTTAATTATTTACATTAATCTGGTTTTGTGTTGTTTGGTTGTATTGCTTTGGAAACTCAAAAATGGTGATGGGAATAAAACAATATGATGATCATGTTGAATATGTTACAAATAATATAATAATACATCAAATTGATAATTAATTCCTGATATTAGTGTCTCTTTCTTGTTGGATCTTGGTCACTAGATGGATGAATGTTCATATTCACTTTAATTAATTCACTCTGGATTCAGTGTCCACGTTAGTATTTGAAATTGTAATCAAGGTATATACATATATAAACTGTCACTGGGACTTGTATCTATAGTCTCTGTTCACACATGGATTCAGTGTCCATGTTAGTACTTGAAAATAAAATCAAGGTATTTATATATTTAAACTTTTTCTGGGACTTGTATCTATAGTCACTGGTCACACATGGATTCAGTGTCAAAGTTAGTACTTGAAAATAAAATCAAGGTATTTATATATTTAAACTGTCTCTGCGACTTGTATCTGTAATCACTGTTCACACATGGATTTAGTGTCCATTTTAGTACTTGAAAATACAATCAAGGTATTTATATATTTAAACTGTTTCTGGGACTTGTATCTAAAGTCACTGTTCACACATGGATTCAGTGTCAACGTTAGTACTTGAAAATAAAATCAAGGTATTTATATATTTAAACTGTCTCTGGGCCTTGTATCTTTAGTCACAGTTCACACATGGATTCAGTGTCCATGTTAGTACTTGAAAATAAAATCAAGGTATTTATATATTTAAACTGTTTCTGAGACTTGCATCTATATTCTCTGTTCACACATGGATTCAGTGTTCATGTTAGTACTTGAAAATAAAATCAAGGTATTTATAAATACTACTCATCAAAAGTCAAGGGCCACTTAGAAAAACCTTGGTTGAAACCATAAAACAAATCTAATATAAAAGGAATTGGTATCAGTCAAAACGGCATTTATTGAATATCAAATTGACATGTCATGTAAAGAAATGGAAACACAGATTCAAACGCAATGAAGCTGTGAAGTGTGTCACCCACCTTTTTAAAAGTCACACAATAGATATTGGACAAATAGACATTTCAAAATCGGGTATGACCACCGTTTGCAGCAAGGCATTCAAGACAGCGTAGACGCATCGAGTCCACAAGGGTCCAAAGAGTATCCTGAGGAACAGATTGCCATTCCTGAAGCAGAAATGCAGTCAGCTGTGCAACATCCATTGGCAGGGGGTGATTTGTTGACAATCTTCGACCAAGGACATTCCAGAGGTGCTCAATCGGAGAAAGGTCAGGTGAATGAGCTGGCCACGCCATCCTGATGATCCCATGTTGCTGAATAAACTCATTCACCACACGAGCTCGATGGGGTCTAGCGTTATCATCTTGGAGGATGGCATTACCACCTATGGCCTCCAGAGCAGGCTGAACAATAGGTCTCAAGATTTCGTTCTGGTATCTTGGGCCGGTCAAGTTGCCTTGGATGATGTAGAGTCGGGTCCTGCCATGTCTGTAGAAGCCTCCCCAGGCCATGACAGAACCCCTACCATAACGATCCACCTCTCGAATTGTGTCACCAGTAAATCGCTCTCCTGGTCGTCTCCAAACTCGAATCCTGCCATCATTGAATGACACAGTGAAGCGAGATTCATCAGTGAAGAGAACTTGACTCCATTGTTTCCTTGTCCATCGGATGTGCTCGCAACACCAAGCAACACGGGCTCTGCGATGAGCAGGAGTAAGAGGGATTCTGACTGCAGGACGTCGAGCAGCCAGTCCAAATTCATGTAAACGTCTGCGAATGGTGCTTTGACAGACATTAACGTTTACAGTTTGTCTCAGCTGACATCTTAGAGTGGAACAAGTCACTGTTCGATGGCTTAGGGCTGACAACAAGGGGTACCGGTCATCATGTCTATTGATGCATCTAGGGCGACCTGGCCGGTGGCGATCCTCCACACTTCCTGTGGCCTGAAATCTCTCCAAAATTTTTTGGATAGTAGAGTGTGACACTGCAAGCCGTCTAGCAACCTCACGGACAGATAAACCACTTTCAACCCACGCTATAGCCCTCATTCTTTGTAAGGTGTCAAGACTTCTTCTCGGTGGCATGGTTTTTGCAAGTGATGAAACTACCCTAAGTCTGCTGATTGTAAAACAAATTAAGAGTGAACTCTGTTCACGAAAAGTCGCCATTGCACGTGGAATGTCAATCAGCACGATTACTTCACCTGTTTGGTTGTACGGAAGTTTGAAAAAACAGATTAAAAATGTGAATTTATGGTCAGCAAACCAAATTCTACGTGATCACCATGGTTGTCGGTGAGTTGTTTTTATGCTTAACGTGCATAGAGGACTGTCAGAGGAAGATATTGCACCCATTTTTACTAAAAACTTCTTTCATTTAATCATTCTATGCGCTTCTATAAAATTTTATTGAAAATAATAGGTTGGCCCTTGACTTTTGACGAATAGTATATTTAAACTGTCTCTGGGACTTGTATCTATAGTCACAGTTCACACATGGATTCAGTGTCAATGTTAGTACTTGAAAATATAATCAAGGTATTTATTTATTTAAATTGTCACTGGGACTTGTATCTATAGTCACTGTTCACACATGGATTCAGTGTCAATGTTAGTACTTGAAAATAAAATCAAGGTATTTAAATATTTAAACTGTCTCTTTGACTTGTATCTATAGTCACTGTTCACACATGGATTCAGTGTCTATGTTAGTACTTGAAAATAAAATCAAGATATTTATATATTTAAACTGTTTCTGGGACTTGTATCTATAGTCACTGTTAACACATGGATTCCCATTTAATAAAGGTCATCATAACTTTATACTGTGATGTGGTATATCATGGGCAGCTAGGCAGACGTGTCTTAAACGACTTATCTTAAATGCCTCTGCCTTTTGTGTTAATGAAGCAGTAATGAATGGAACACCCAAATCTGAGGGGTTCCACTCTCACACCTGATGTCAATACTTGGTGCTTGAACACTCCTTACACCAATACAGTAGAACACCAGTTATCTTCAATGCTGACAAGGTGATTGACAGGATAGATATGACCTGAAACACAATATGTCCTTTATGCTGTGAGAAAGTCTATAATTCTTGTCCTTGTCACCTGTTTGTAGCTGTAACTGACGAAGGCTGAAATCCGAAACGTCCCGTGTTTCCTGCGTACCTTTAATTTGTAAAACTGATTTCATACCATTTTATTTTTTAATGTATATATTTATTTTTTTCATTTGTTAGAATTCTGATTTTACATGGGCTAATTATATTCTTCGCTTCTGAGGCGCATCTTCCAATCCATGTTGTTAATGTGCCAATGTATTTGAATCTATTGACGCGTCTTAAAACAAATCCATTAACTTTGATAGTGCATTCTGGGGTAGTCGTTTTCTCCGAGATGACCATAACTTTTGCTTTTTTTGCAATTAAGGCTAAGGCCTATATTTTTACTTTTAACTATACCGTATCAATCAGTTATCATTACTAAGAACGAGTCCATAGCTCTCATCAGACAACCAAGGGGTTCTGTAGCCTTCATTAGACAATCAAAGGCTCTGTAGCTTTCATCGGACAATCAAACGGGCCTATCCCAGGTAAGGTTAAAGACCCCTGCCCTGATCTAGTCCTTCATCTTATTCATCGTCAGTTACAGTACACCTATCTCCTCTTTTCCACATTTGCTTTGGTTGGTAAATATAGACCTTCTATCTTGTCCTGCCCGTATTTACACTTACTTGACCTTTCTTTCATTTTCTAATCTGTAATCCAGGTCAAACAGAAAGACTAATAACACTTCACATGTTATTTTATATTTGGACTTGCGTCCTAATATAACCGACGGACCCTGTGTCTAGGTTGAACGGTACGCGCATCGTCAAATCGAACAAAATTTTAAAAAAATAATCCAGGTCGAAACTTACTACGTCATGGTTGCTATCTTACTTTTGCCGTATGGATTCAGTGAAGGTGTCATCTTATACATACTATTCGGTCAAGGTGTCTTTACCATACACTTACACTAGACATTAAATGAAGGTATACATGCCTTACACATATCCTAGACATCCAATGAAGGTGTAGTTACCTTACACATATCCTAGACATCCGGTGAAGGTGTCCGTGCCTTTCTGTTGCCCTTGACATTCAGTGAACATGTTCTTACTTTATGCCTCTCTGTACATTCAGTGAGGGTACACTTACTTTACACCTATCCTAGACATTCAATGAAGATGTCCTACTTAACACCTACCATGGCCATTCAGTGACGGCGTACTTACCTTACGCCTACCCTAGAGACTCGGCAAATGCGTACTAATTCTTTACACCAACCTTAGATATTCAGCGAAGGTGTCTTTACTTAAAATTTCCTTAGACATTCACTTAACACCTACTCTAGACGTTCATTGAAGGTGTCCTTACTTAACACCTACCCTAGACATTCAGGGAAGGTGTCCTTACTTAACACTCACCCTAGACGTTCAGTGAAGGTGTCTTTACTTAACACCTAAACTAGACATTCAGTGAACGTGACCTTACTTACCACCTACCCTAGACATTCAGTGAAGGTGTCCTTACCTAATACTTTAGACATTCAGTGAAGGTGTCCTTACTTAACACTTACCCTAGTGTTACATTGGGGATTTGAGAGTTTTACTGGAGTATCGTGCTAATTGATGTTTCTTACGATGTGATTGTCCAACAACAATGTCTCAACTTGATTGAACTTCACAATAATATTCGTGGTTGGGTCCACGGACAAAATACATTTAATGACGAGGCATCATAACAAGTTCATGGCAATCATCTTATACATACATCGAATCAGTCTCCTACAGTCAGTACTTCATCGTCGCATGCCTGCCTGTATACTAGCAATGCCGTCAAAACGGACTCTTTGAAGTAGTGATAACCGACAGCTGGCGATGGCAATATTATAATTATACTCCCTGAACTCCCTTCTTCATCAAAAATGCTGAACAATATAGGATGCGCAAATACTGCACCATGTAGAATTAAAGTGGCAAATTGCTTACTGCCCCAAAGGAAGTAATGGAAAGATGGAAAGAATATTTCTCAGAACTCCTTGGTGGTGAGAAAGGTCAAGCATCAGAAATGATAATCACTAGCACAGAACAGGAAACAAATGGTGATGAAGATGACATAAAGATGGAAGAACTGAAGGCAGCACTGGAGAAAATCAAGATGGGCAAAGCAGCAGGGCATGATGGTATAACATGGGAGCATCAGGCGACCTATTACTCTTAAGGGTCCTACAGGCAGCGTGGTGCAACAAGACCATACCAAAGGACTGGGAGATTGCCATCATAACACCAATTTTCAAAAAGGGTGACAATCGACAATGTGGAAACCATATAGGCATATTCCTTCTAAGAGTCCCTGGTAAAATCTACTCTAGAATCCTAGAGCAGAGACTCCGGCGCCTAGCTGAGCCACAATTGGATGAGGTCCAGTGCAGATTCCGAGCAAACCGAAGTACTCAAGACCTAATCTTCACACTCAGACAGCTGAGTGAAAAGGCCCTTGAGTATAAGAGTGAGATCCATCTTTGTTTCATAGATCTGGAAAAGGCATTTGACAGGGTCCCCTTGAGCAAACTTTGGGACTGTTTGGCAAGGAAGAACATTCCAGCACCTCTGATTCAAGCTATAAAGAGCTTCTACAAGTCTTACAGAAATTATGTGAGGACAGCAAACCATAAGTCAGAAAAGTTCATGACCACCACTGGTGTAAGACAAGGTGATATCCAGTCACCTTATCTTTTCATAATCCTCATGGACGATGTTATCAAGTCATGTAAGGAGAGAACAGGAAAGTATTCAGTGGGGTACTGGAAGATGAGACAGGTATGTATTTCAGAGCTGGCATTTGCTGATGATGTTGCCCTGATTGCTAAATCAGAGGCACATCTCCAATCCAACCTGCAAGTCTGGAAGGAAGAGCTGGAGAAGAGAGGGATGGTCATAAGCAGCTCTAAAACAAAATCCATGGTGATATCACGAGAAGAGAGAAGACATCAGATTAAGCTGGGAGAACAGGTCCTGGAGCAGGTCGACCACTTTAAATATCTCGGAGCTATTATAGACCGAAAATGAGGCATCACAGAAGAGTTGGCCACTCGAAAAGCAGCCGCTGGGAAACTTTTTCAGGCCATAAATCGAGGATTCTTCAGCAAGAGAGAGGTTGGTAAGAAAACGAAGATGGCTGTATACCGCTCCACCTATGTCCCAGTCTTGACATATGGATGCGAGTCATGGGCAATGACTACAACCCATAAAAGCCAGATCCAAACCTCAGAAATGAGGTATCTGAGGAAGGTGGTTGAAGTAACAAGAAGAAACATGGTCCGCAAACAGACGATACGTCAAGGCCTAAAATGCCACCCCTGCAGATCGAGTAGAACAGTCCCAACTAAGATGGTTTGGCCATGTCTGCAGAATGGGAGAAGATCGGCTACTATGACAAGCATGGGAAACAAAGAGCCAGGGATCCAGACCCACAGGACGACCCAGAGTCCGCTGGGAGGACATTAGACAATCTTTGAAGGACCGAGGACTAGAATGGAACCAGGCCAGGAGGAAGACAGCCGATAGGATAGTCTGGCGCTCTCTCTTCCAAACCTCTACACATCACAGTAGAAGGGGAACGACTAAGTATGTAAGTAGAATTAAAGTGGCGACTTTCGTCCTATTATAAGCTACGTAGGAGATCTGTAAACTGCAATAACTTTGGGAGCAGTAATAATCCACGTCTTGCTTAGACGGATTCAAACGACGAAAGGCCATAAAAGACCGTTTGCATGCATTAGTGCAGCACCTCACTACGTCATCCTTACCCAATGACGTCTACAGGTAATTGCGTTCACTGAAAATATCTTATAGTATAAAATAAATCATGTTGACTTCAGATAATATATGTTACCGCGTAAATTTAATTGCTACCAAATCTAACTGAGGGCAACATGCAATATACATAATAATGTTCCTTAACACCTAGACGTTCAGTGAAGGTGTCCTTAGTTAACACTTACTCTAAACATTCAGTGAAGAGTCCTTACTTAACACTCACCCTAGACGTTCAGTGTAGGTGTCCTTACTGAACACCTACCTTAGATATTCATCGGAGCTGTCCTTACTTAATACTTATCCTAGACGTTCAGCGAAGGTGCCCTTACTTAACACCTATGCTAGACATTCATTGAATTTGTCACTGAACACATACTTAGACTTTCAGTGAATTATTCCTTACTTAGCACCTACTCTAGACGTTCAGTGAAGGTATCCTTACTTAACACTTACCCTAAACGTTCAGTTAAGGTGTCCTTACTTAACACTTTCACTAGACATTTAGAGAAGGTGTCCTTACATAATACTTACTCTAGACATTCAGAGAAGCTGTACTTACTAAATACTTACCCTAGACGTTCAGTGAACGTGTCCATACTTAACACCTACCCTAGACATTCAGTAAAGGTGTCCTTACTTAACACTTATCCTAGACTTTCAGTGAATGATTTCTTACTTAGCACCTGCTCTAGACATCCAGTGAAGATGTCCTTATTTAACACTTATCCTAGACGTTAAGTGAAGGTGTCCTTACTGAACACCTACCTTAGCCATACAGTGAAGTTGTCCTTACATAACACTTACCCTAGACATTCAGTGAACGTGTCCATACTTAACACCTACCCAAGACATTCAGTGAAGGTGTCCTCACTTAATATTTACCCTAGACGTTCAATCCTTACTTAACACCTACCCTAGACATTCAGTGAAGGTGTCACTAATTAATACTTACCCTAGACGTTCAGTGAAGACGTCCTTACTTAAAACCTACATTAGACATTCAGTGAAGGTGTCTGTTAAGTAAAGTTTTAGTCAAGGGGAATTAAACATTAATATACTTGTATGTACAGGCCAGATTTTTGTTATCTCCCTTGTGTAGCTGCTAGTTTGTTTAAAAAGATTTGTTCGAGAATTTTCGCGAATCTTCTAGATGAGTTCAGCTCACGTCTCTCGCGGTTAGCCGCGCATGCGTGATTGTCTGAGTTGGACGGAGGCGGTAATCCCGTGACAGTACATTCCTGGGCGTTTGGCCGGGAAGGTGTTCAGCCATGTTTTTTGACTGTGTGTACGGGGATATATTTTTGTGTGATAGGAATGATGGAGACTTCCTAATGTATTTCAAAAGCCAAGGATATGATGGCTTATATTTATACTGCAGAATGTACGTCTATTTGTAGACTTTCAGGCCTTGGATTTTAGGCCATTATATGTTCACCTCCCGATGATGGATATTTAGAAGTTCGACAGTTTGTTATAGGGGATTGTTCTTTCCCCCATGAGATGTATCTTGTTTATTATATTGCCAGAGAAGATAAAGAGAATATTTACATTACGTTGAAGCCAGGAACTTATACGGCTTATTTCTAATATTGCCAAAGAAGATAAAGAGAATATTTACATTACGTTGAAGCCAGGAACTTATACGGCTTATTTCTAATATTGCCAAAGAAGATAAAGAGAATATTTACATTACGTTGAAGCCAGGAACTTATACGGCTTATTTTGCCAAAGAAGGTAGAGAGAATAGTGACATTACTTCAAAGCCGGGAATAGGTTTTTATAGATATATATGTGCCAGTTATGCTATATACGGATGTATTGAACTAACTGTGATTCCCATGATGTGTTCTGAACTGTTACCTATTGACAGTGTATTTTGGTGATGTCCTCGTGACTGTGGAATAATAAACTGTGTATAACGTTCCTTAGAGATGCAACATTTCCTGACTTTTATATGTGCTTTTGGTGTGGGTGATTATTATTGACTTACCTTAGGACTACATGCATTCGCGTTCATTGACGTCGATACACCCACACACCTGTCGGCCACCTGTAAGCCCGACGTATGCTGATCGCCTTCATCAGCGCGCATAATAACATTCACATTCTTCCTGAAGCCACCCCTATCAATCCATACTTTCAACCTTCAACAGTAGTGGCCTCTCTTACACCATATATATATACACACAACCTTTCAACAGTGTCCCTACTTAACAGTTACAATTTACGTTCAGTGAATGATTCCACACTTAACACTTACCCTAGACATTCAGTGAAGGTATCTTAATTAACACCTACCCTAGACATTCAGGGAAGGTGTCCTTTCTTAACACTTACCCTAGACGTTCATTGAAGGTGTCCTTACTTAACACTCACCTTAGACATTCAGTGAAGGTGCCTTACTGAGCACCTACTTTAGACATTCAGTGAAGCTGTACTTACTTAATACTTACCCTAGACGTTCAGTGAAGGTGTCCTTACTTAACACCTACCCTAGACATTCAGTAAAGGTGTCCTTACTTAACACTTATCCTAGACTTTCAGTGAATGATTCCTTACTTAGCACCTGCTCTAGACATTCAGTGAAGCTGTCCTTACTTAATACTTATCCTAGACGTTCAGTGAAGGTGTCCTTACTTAACACCTATGCTAGACATTCAGTGAATTTGTCACGTTACACTTACCTTAGACTTTCAGTGAATTATTCCTTACTTAACACCTACTCTAGACGTTCAGTGTCCTTACTTAACTCTTACCATTGACGTTCAGTTAAGGTGTTCTTACTTAACACCTTCACTAGACATTCAGTGAAGATGTTCTTACATAACACTTACTCTAGACATTCTGTGAACGTGTCCTTACTTAACACCTACCCTAGACATTTAGTGAAGTTGTCCTTACTTAACACTTACCCTAGACATTCAGTGAACGTGTCCTTACTTAACACCTACACAAGACATTCAGTGAAGGTGTCCTCACTTAATACTTACCCTAGACATTCAGTGAAGATGTCCTTACTTAACACCTACCCTATACATTCATTGGAGGTGTCTTTAATTAATATTTTCCCTAGACGTTCAGTGAAGACGTCCTTACTTAACACCTACCCTAGACATTCAGTGAAGGTGTCCCTACTTAATAGTTACCCTATACGTGCAGTGAATGATTCCTTACTTATCACTTACCCTAGACATTCAGTGAAGGTAAGGTATCTTACTTAACACCTACCCTAGACATTCAGTGAACGGGACCTTACTTAACACCTACCCTAGACATTTAGTGAAGGTGTCCTTACTTAACACATACTCTAGACATTCAGTGAAGATGTCCTTACTTAACACATACCCTAGACGTTCATTGAAGGTGTCCTTACTTAACACTTACTCTAGACATTCAGTGAATGTGTCCTTACTTAATACTCACCCTACACGTTCAGTGAAGGTGGCCTTGCTGAACACCTACTTTAGACATTCAGTGAAGCTGTCCTTACTTAATACTTACCCTAGACGTTTAGTGAAGGTGTCCTTACTTAACACCTACCCTAGACATTCAGTGAAGGTGTCCTTACTTAACACTTATCCTAGACTTTCAGTGAATGATTCCTTACTTAATACCTACTCTAGACAATCAGTGAAGGTGTGCTTACTTAACACATACCTTAGATTTTTAGTGAAGTTGTCGTTACCTTGCACTTACCATAGACATTCCGTGAAGGTGTTACATTGCACCTACACTAGACGGTTACGGTATACGTTCTTTACACTTACCCTATACATCCAGCCACGATGTCTTTGTTTTGCACCTACCCAAGACAGTGAAGGTGTACTGACCCTAGATATTCGTTGAAGGTATACTGTTGCCGTCATTTTTGACGGTGGAAAAAACGCCAACCTAATGTATGTTTGGTTTAATGTGATCAAAGAGAGATAAATGTTTATTATCTTTCTGTGACAGGTTTGACTGGTGATTATCTTCTCCTGTCTTATGTTGTCCTGTCTCAGGCAATGTCTTATAGTTGACATGTCTTAAGTCTATTTATAGGATCATATACGGAGTATCTTTATCACCCGTTTGGGCGGAAACGCCTGGTCTGGGTTTGCCTCGATCTGGTCCATGCTGTTTGGGCATGTGCGGGTCTTGGCGGAAAAAGCCGGGAGACTGATTCAGAGAGAGTGTACCTGAGGCTTAGAACGGATGTACCGATCCGTAGATTTCTCTCTGCCAAGTTTTCGATAGGGATTGGAAATTTTGGGAATGACAGTTTTGTCATTCTTCCGTCCCTGAGTGTTTCTTTATGCCAGTATTGGCTGTGTTGTGTTACCTTAGAGTGTAAGGATTCTCTGAGAAGGTAACTGAAACATTATTCGATCTTTTCGTCTCGTTTAGATCTTACAGGTACATTTATCGCTGATGTCGACATAGTGAGCGAAGCTCACAAGGAGTTATTATACTGTACCCCAGTATTGCTTCATATTCGTAAGACTAGGTCTAAGTTGACCTGTTACATACATAAGCCTAAGAATCATCTTTATGGATCCGCAATGCAGGCGGAATATGGTTTGGCAGAAAGTATATTTGATCTCAGAAGCTTGTGTAAACTGAGAGTGACCTGATTATCGAGGCCCGCGACCTGCGGCCTGAACAATGGCATTGACTTTGTTTAAATAATTGATATCGCCCGTACTAAGCAAGATATTTGCTAGGGCTTACCTGATGGGGCTCAGTCAGGGATTAGAGCTATTGCATAAACAGTCAACATTGGTCAAGACATTGTTACATGTCTGGGATCTGTGATGCCTGAAGCTGACCTTTGTAACTACACACATTATGGACTCGATCTTATACTATTGACTGTTTCGTCCAACATCATCATCGTATTATCGTACGTCATGAATAAATATTGTAAACGTCAGCAGCATTCCCTACTTCACTGACTTCTACTTGTGGTTGTGTGAGTTTATGTAAAGACGTCCAAGAGCCTATACGGCCTTCGTGTTATCAGCACTGTTAATTACTCACTTACACAATCAACCACATTGTAATACAAGTACTACACGTCTGA
The DNA here is from genome assembly GCA_024509875.1 of Oreohelix idahoensis. Taxonomy (NCBI): domain Eukaryota; kingdom Metazoa; phylum Mollusca; class Gastropoda; order Stylommatophora; family Oreohelicidae; genus Oreohelix; species Oreohelix idahoensis. The sequence continues at coordinate 300,871 of JAMPIV010000267.1, read as the reverse complement.
ATCTACATGAATACTGACATGATGTATGTGTCTACTATACCCTTGCGACACCTCACGCTAGTGACCTAAATTCTCGCTACAACTTTGTACTGTCCAGGACAACACGACACGCTTAACGTACTAACATTCATAACACATCGAAACAGTACGTTACATCTGGGCATTTACACTGAACAACCGTTCACATCTAAAAGACACTCTACATCTCCATCGTTAAACAGACAGTAAACAGACTTTTACATATACTTACAAAAGAGAGGACTGATGACATAAGGAACTATACCATTGGGCCATTTCATTCCGGTGTTGGAGACTGAGTTCCTGCGCTGAAAAATTTTGTTTAAACTATTAGGGGATAACTGTAATATGTATTGTTGTTATGAGTTACTCGTATATTCTGTCTGATACAGTCTTACGAATAATGTATTTCCGCTGTTGTTTCTCTCTTTCTCCTATCAGCGTTTTCTGTACCTTAACTCAATCTACCTCATGTATCTCTCTGTGTGTCACTCGAAGTGCATCGTACTCCAATAACTCCCTTTACTCGCTGTATCTTTCTCTCTGATTTTACTGTCTACAAAACTCAAAACTATATCAGCTTCTCTCTCTCTCTCTCTCTCTCTCTTTCTCTCTCTCTCTCTCTCTCTCTCTCTCTCTCTCTCTCTCTCTCTCTCTCTCTCTCTCTCTCAAAGCGGTTAGCGATGTTTAAAAAGAATGGTTTGAATTTGATAAATGCAATATCAAATGTAGAAAAAATAAGTCACGCTAATGATAAAAACAATCATTATACTCAAAACACAGAATTTATGACAACATTAAAGAGATTTCATCTAAAATAACAGCACTAAAATAGGAATGTAACGCAACAAGACAAAAGGGGCTTGCAATTTCGTCATGTAAAACCACATGCTACAGAAATCACCTCAGCTAAATGGAGGATACTCCCGAAGAACAACTCAGTACACCAGACACAGCCAGGTGTACAGAATTAATACACAGAGAAGCAATACGGCCTAGAGAAAACATAGTGAGTCATCAAGTTTTCTGAAGTGTAAGTGTCATCAAGAACCAGATACAGAGACTCAACGTGCTCATAGTGCATGACAAAACGAACATGCATATACTGTTCTTCAGTTTATATATTTTCATGTTAATGAGCTACTGCGTAAATTTTTTCATTTCCTTAGTCTAATTATGTAGCTGCCATAAGCGTTATCTAAATATAGAACGCTAGTCATGTCCGGTGACGGACCACAAGCGTTAGTCCTGATCTAAATATAGAACGCTATCATGTTTGCTGACGGACAACGGCCAATCAAACTGTCCGGATGTTAACCGCGCAAAGCTTAAAATCTCAATATTCTTTGTCATTTCGATTGCAAGACGCAGAGAGAGAGAGAAGTCGTCGAACCAGAGTTAATCCGCAGTTGCCTTGAACACGTGAGTTACTAAGATAATATTATTCTTCAACATTTTGAAGTCCTTATAGTGCTAGAAAGAATATAAAACTATAGATCTACCATCTATTCGGTATCGTGGTCAAATAATTATATAGTTCATTCAATGTTATTTATTTAGCGTGTGTTCGGTTTTAGATCTAAATTTATTCGGACATGGTATGGCTGGAAGTATATGGTCCATGTTCACGAAATAGAACACGTGGCCGGCACTGACATATTCAGTTATTATAATATGTGTGTAAATGAAATTAATCGTGAAGTATTTTCATATTGTTTGTAGCTAAAAGAATCTTCAATTATCTTGTGCAAATCCGACATGTAGTTGGTACTGATGCCGAAACAGTTTATTTTAGTATGGCGAGTGCTGCAATTTATTAATATATTACAGCTTACTAGAATAGATTTATGTGCTTCGTCAGTAATGTTGGACTGATAATTTGGTGTAAATATTAGTAAGATCGGCTATGGCTAATTAGTGTTAGCTTTCTCAGTTTAATAGTCTTTTATACAGTGTAAAATCACTAATGGTTATCTGTGGTGTTTTAAATAGCGTTGTTAAGCTATTATTTCTATAATATTTAGTATTATAATGTGAGGCTATACTATAATTTACAAAAACGCGGCTCTACGTTGATTGTTAGCGTGGCTGTATGTTGTTTGCGCAAGATGGCGTAACCATGAGAGCACGTGGTATGACTGGTTACCTGTGGCTGATTGATCATGGCAGATTGTGGTGAGCGTATGCTATATGAATAGTAAGTGTTATTTTTTTATGGTGTTGATTTTCACTCAGACATTGTTTTTATATATTGCTTTTCAGAACGTTCACGAACACTGTCTGGGTGTTCGGTAGAATTAAATGTATTTCTATATAAGGCTTTGTGTTGCTTAAATTGCGTAGTCTGCTGCCGAGAGGGTTGCAAACAACCAATAATTGCAACCCCTGTCAAATGATCCTTAATTAAATTTTCAAAGTGCATGGGTCTTGGGTGTGAGGTAGCCACGTCAACGTAAGTTCGTCTCGACCCCACCTAGCCCCTGTCACATTTTCGTAACACTCAGGGATAAAGTGTAAATTAAATAAGGTATAATTTAGTTAAAATGATTGTCATCAACATGTTAATGCATGTAATGCACGAATCAGCAGTATAATATGTTGGGGAGCAAAATGTGACAAAATGGACGACGTCATCACGATCTCTGTTACACTCTAACATGATCAGAGACATATTTTGACCTGATTTTTATTTGTATACTTTTAAAAGCACCAATTTCTTCTCAGTATCGGCTAAGGAGCAAGTAGTTTGTATGTTCAAACATTTGTGACACTCCTTGCAGATAATGTTTATCCCAGCCTGCGAGAAACAACTAGATAAGATGAGCGCCGGCGTGTTTAGATTAAACCGCTGATAAGCGACTCGTTTGTTAAAAAGCTAGGTAAAGACGGAGTTTTTGCGTACTCATATGACAGATAACGAGATTACTGTCTGTGTGACACATGTGGGCAAACACTTACTTACTTAGTGGTTCCCCTTCTACCGTGAGGTGTAGAGATTTGGAAGAGAGAGCGCCAGACTATCCTATCGGCTGTCTTCCTCCTGGCCTGGTTCCATTCTAGTCCTCGGTCCTTCAAAGATTGTCTAATGTTGTCCTCCCAGCGGACTCTGCGTCGTCCTGGGATTCTGGATCCCTGGCTCTTTGTTTCCCATGCTTGTCGTGGTAGCCGATCTTCTCCCATTCTGCAGACATGGCCAAACCATCTTAGTTGGGACAAACACGTGTGACACAATCGCTTCCCGGCCGACTTGTTATGACAACATTACTTTCTAATAAAGTAATAAGTATTACAGCTTACCCATGTTGTCATGTGCATCTATCGATCTGCCTGTGAGAGTGTATGCATGGCATCAGATGTCGATTTATGGTAATACGTGGCCTTTGCAGGCACACACCTTAATTCACGTGGGACTATTTTGAAAATATCACACCCTATCTGCATGATTTGAAATGATTGAATCTTTCTGAACGGATTCATAAAAACAATGCATGGGAAGATAAGAATATAATCTGACCATTTCGCAGTTCTATTTAACTGTGAATTTCACGCTCGCCAAGACAACATCAGACATCGCCAGAGTGAAGACTAGATTCATAATTCATTTTTCTTTAATGGGACCATTTATTGGAGAATCAAATATGACTTACGAAGCACAGGAAATTTCTACATTTTAATAAGGGACACCAGACTAGGTAACTGAAGACAGACAGCAGTAAGAGAGAATTGGTTATCATTAGCGCCACCTCAGACGCGTGTAAGAGGCCGATTCAAGTCTCTTTTATTCATTTGAGCAAAACGTCTGTGAGTCAGGATTGGCTTAAGTTGTGATTTACATTTCATATTTTATTACTAACATGTGAACAAACAGATTCATTTCATCATAACCCTCCACTCCCAAAGGAGTATAGGCCTTCAACAAACGCATTCCAAGTCCTCCTGTCACGTGCCATCATCTCAAGTTCTTTCCACGTTTTCCTCATCATTTTCACCTCTGTTTCCAGCTCTCTTCTCCATGTGCTTCTTGGTCTACCTCTGCCTCTCTTGCCCTGGGGGTTCCAGAACAAGGACTGCCTTGTAATGCTATCAACAGGTTTCCTCAGTGTGTGTCCTATCCATCGCCATCGTCTTCTTCTCATCTCTTGTTCCACTGGCACTTGTCTAGTTCCTATCATCAGTTCCACGTTGGTAACCTTGTCATACCATTTTAATCCCTCTATTCTACGCAAGCACCCATTTATGAAAGTCTGTAGCGTTTTGGTTGTTTTCTTTGTTGTTCTCCATGTCTCAAACAGATATATGTTTATATTACCATGTGGTGTTTAATGTGTAAAACTCGCTATTGTATGTAAAAGTCATTTGATGCTGGCAACCTCAGCGTATAGAATGATGATGTATGAACCACCACTGCACGAGCTGGTGGTTGCTTTACTGCTAGTTTTGTAAAAAGAACTAGAAGCATAAAGTAGTTCCAGGTTCCCTATGGAGCAGGGAGGGAAAGATGAAAGAAATGATGTACATTCTATGTATAATACCTACATTTTCTAAGCCGTGTAAGTGTCCCTATAAACATAGTCACTTAAAATTGATGTAAGTTTTCAAGCTTAAACCAGTGTAAATGTCTTTGTGAAAATATTCATTTTCAAGTAATGGAAGTTTCAAACTTTTCAATCAGTGTAAAAAATAAATGCAAACATATTCAATTTATATTATGAATACTTTTCAATCAGTGGAGATGTATATGTAAACAGAGAGGAACCCATAACTATGGGGTGGAAAACGCCATACTCAGAAAAGCGTTTCGTTCTACTCTTTCACCATAGTTATTGGTAATACCAGCAGAAAGTCCTATCTCTGGAAACAAGAGAAGGTAGAAGAGGACTGACGTTGTGCAGGACCAGCTTGACCGTTGCTCCTTAACGTTCTGGGAACATGCAGCACCTTTCACCGTGACCAGCGATAATCGTGAGCAGTGTAACAGGAACCAACCCATCAGAAGGAGCAGAATCATCATTGGCAGCTAAGTTCCATAGAAAAGCTGCCATATAAACTTCTCTTCTTTTACATCATCTCAACACAATGATGATAATGTTTCTTGATCCATAACTATTCAAATTATTTTCCATCTGTTAAAACCTAACGTGATTATAAAATTTTGTTATTTGTAAAGTTACAAATTTAACTTCGATTTAATCATTTTAAAGTTACTGCATGTTTGTCTCAGTCGAATTGTTACACACACTCTAAACAGAGCTATACTAGAATTACAGAATTCCACTGAGTAAATCAGGGGTGGGGGCTTAAACAAGCTGAAATTAATAAGTGCTTAAATCCTTCACAAAAGCGTCGACAGAATTACAGAGTTAACATGCTCAGCCAAAGCAGTATTGTTCTCGCTTATTCTGAATATCTCGTGAAGACTCCCTTTGTAATAGAAGTGTCATTACCCTTCTATCTACATCTCTGCCAAGAGTATGGGGAGGCTATGCTGCATGATTGTCATTTGGGTAGCGCTATGAATAAACATATGAATTGTTAACGCTTCGTCTCGTGTTATGAATATTCCGTTATTTTCGACATTGCAGAACATACCATCAGGGTTTACGTAACCTCCGCTCCTCACAGCTAATAGACATACACAGTTATACAATAAAGACAAAAACTTACTTGATTAGAGATAAAGCTGCTTGCTGTGAATGCAAAGAGACTAAACAAGACTATACCAGCCACTGCTGAACCGTTATGTTGTTGACGCCTTTCCATTTGCTATTATTGAGATCAGACGATAACTAGTATCCAGTCTGTGTAAGAAAGAAAAGCATAATAAAGTCACCGAATGAAGAAGAACACTGATTATCACCTTGGAATGTTCGTGGTTAGTTGATGGAATATTTGAGTTAAAACTTGTAATCATCATTCATGTTTAATAAATGATTACAACCACAAAAAACGTCATGGAGGCAGTTAATAATAAAACTACGGTACAATAAAATAATTTGCTGAGAATGAAAAACTAAAATATAATCTTCAAAGGGGTCTAAATTTGTAATAACAACGCCAACACTGCAATAGATGAATCATCAAGGTTAAGACTGTTGGAATTTGTCATCAAACGTAAAGCTAGCAGAGATGGACGTATGAGAGGATGCATCTGTCGTGTATACAACCAGTCAGCTACAGGAACAGTAAGCATTCACACTCTTCAACATCTACTGAGTGACACTGAACATCACCTGTGGGTTTGCCCGGAGTGCATTGAAGTCGATTCTGTTCACGATAACAATAACAGTTACTATACCAATTGCATAGCGAAAAACAGTGTGGCGTGCCACGCATGCCTCTGTCTGTCCATACATGTGGTGACAGATTGCGGCGTTGACAGTTCTCAATCCGTATACAGCATGACTTCTTCATCATCTCACTAAGTATTTGTTTTGAGCGTCATGTCTTGGTAATTTATCTAGAAGACACAAGATGGACAAGGTGAAAGAAGATACGATACATGATGGACTAAGTAAAAGAGAAGTAGTGAGGTGTGTTTGGTGAGATAATAGAAGTCACGAGGTGTGTATGGTGAGATAATAGAAGCCACTAAATGGACAAGGTGAAAGAAGATACGATACATGATGGACTAAGTAAAAGAAGAGAAGTCACTAGGTGTGTATGGTGAGATAATTGTGACAAAACTCTGAACATGCTCTTTTGTGTGATCTCTCACACATTCAGCCCTCCGGCAGTATCTTTTCTTTTTCTTCATTTTCCTCACCCATCGCTTTTATTTGGCATAAATCATGCTTTTTCATTTGTATTTTCACTATTTTGCTCTTGCTGGACATAGCATGGGTTAAGTCTCTAACACAACACTCCTCTTTGGCAGTATTTGCCTTAAGAGTAATTCTTATTGTGACAGTGCGAAGACGATATGTGAAGGAGAATAAGGATCTGTGTGTAATGTTGTCGTCACTCTCTCTGGCCCACTTTCACACACGTTCCGCAGTCACAAAAAAACTCTTGATGACAGAGGTCCCACTTTTATTAATAAAACACTATCAGGTAGCACAAGAATCATACAGAAACAATGTTGTCCGCAAGTTTACTTTGAAGACAATTCCTAAGCAACACCGTATAACCAAGCTATTTAGGTAACACCATCTAATAACCCAGCACAGACTGCTGGACTCTCTGAAATAAAATGAAACAAAATAAACTAGCATCGTACTAATGGACAAACATCATCTACTTAATAATACATACATATGTGTGAAATTATGCAAGTCTGCGTATGTATGTGTAATCAATAATAAACATATCTCAATCAACAACAATGCCTTCATACGCATATTAGATACTAACTCCATCTTCACGCGAGATAAAACTTAAATGAAGCACTTCTATCTATGATGAAATATTCCACACAGCGCACTGGTCTAAATGACATCAATTTATCAGTATCTTAGAGGTCTAGCTGCTCTAAAGAATAAAAGGAGATATATACTCTATTCTTACAGCTCTGTACTAAATGTAATAGGCATAGGCTACTCACGGAGCTAGAGGGTACGCTAATCTTTCTCTCACAATAATCACTGATGTAACATTAACCACACTTACGGCTCACAAGAATGCAATATAACCATTATTTAACACTACACAACTAATAATAATAATGGTAATAAATACACACTTGTATACAGCGCAATGCGACACTAGAATTTCTCTTATAAATTCACTTAGTACTTTACACATTTAACACACAGTCTCACTGTTGAAAATAGCGATGAGATATACGAGAAATTACACTTAAATACACATAAATCGCCTGTCAGCTTCTATCAAGCTATAGATAGACAAACGCTACAAAGCATTAACTTCTAAACCTGAAAGTCTAATATTACTAAACCTAAAGTATTATAAAAATGTACTTATATGCAAGCATACCTCTATGTCGTTAGTTCTCTTAGAACAGACGCAACTATGCAAAAGCCCAAACCTCAGTTGGATATCGTACGAGGGCGCATTTTGCACAAGAACGATCTTGCTACTTCTCAGCTCTCTCACTGAAGCCTCTCACTGTTTTAGTTTTTATCTGCATCTCCAACCTTGTGCCACATGATAGCTACGTCAAAATGTCAGGGAAAGCTCCACCCATCTCTCTAGGGAGCAAATCAGGAATCCTATGCTCAGTTTGGATGACATGAGATCACATTTTAGCAAAGATTATCTTTCTAGTCGCCCACAATTGAAGTTCCGCCCACTGGTCATTACATTCCCACGATATTCGTTGCCCTACTCACACTTCTTACGGTTTCGTGCTCAAAAGGTGTTTTCTTCTGGTGTCAGACAGCGCCAGGATGTCTGACAACTGATGGCAGTCTCCCACGTCTCACACGTCTGTCTTCTTCACGGATGGCGAAGGTGTGTTTCGTTTAAATCGCCCATTACCGGGTGAGAATGCCAACATGAGCACAAATTCACACCGTAGACTAATTCGATAACTAATTACTCAGTCTAAAATTACACCTTTCTGGCCACACGGTCACATTATCTTATTGTGCCGCATTCACGTTTCACGAAGACATGTTAAGTTACGCAAGGTTATTAGACGGTCAGCGACAATATTTTTTCACTTCTTCTTCTGCGTTCAGTTTTTAGTCAAGCTAAATCTGCAGGCCTGTCGCCAGGACGAAATCCACAGTCTTTACCAGATCGGCGCGGCAGCCCCATAGCCTCTGCTGGAGCTCAGCACCCCTTGGCCAGGTCGCACGTCGCGGTTCATCATGGGATGGGCAGTTCGGGAGAATGTGTTCTGGGGTCTGGATTCCAGTTCCACATGGGCATTTATTTGTGTGGGATATCGTCCATCTCTTCAAGCAACAGGGCTCGGTTATCCAAGGAGTACTACCCAGATTTGTGATTATAAGCGCGGCAGACTAAAACTTCCATCGGTCTGTGCAATCGGCTTAAATCACCGATAAGACCCGGAGTTTGCGCAATCATACAACAGATAACGACATTACTGTCTGTGTGACACATGTGGGCAGACAAATGTTGATATAATCGCTTCCGGTCCTTGGTTAAAAAGTAGTCATGGATTTATTACATTTTAGATAATATCAGACTACAAATGTGTTGGTGAGAGTGTATGCAAGACATCAGATGCCCATATATGGTAATACGTGACCTTTACAGGCACGCACCTTATTTCATGTGGGACTTTTTTTGAAAATATCATACCCTATCTGCATGATTTGAAATTATTGGATTTTTCTGATTAGATTCATAACTTCATTGGAGGAAATATAGGCTGACAATTTCACAGTTTTATTTCTCTGTGATTTGCACTCTCGCCAAGACAACATCAGACCTTGCCACAGTGAAAACTAGATTCATAATTCCTAATTGTTATCCGGACATTTTATTGGAGAACCAGATAAGAATTATAAAGCACGGGACATCTCTTTCAAATTTAAATAAGGAATACCGGTACTAGGAAACTGAAGAAACACGGAGTCAGAAGGGGCAATCTATTGTAAAATTAAAAGAAATCCCAGACACATGTAAGAGAAGATTCATCTCTTTTATTCATCTGTGCGACAAGTCTGTAGTCAGGATTGGCTTATTTGTGGTACCAGCAGAACGTACAATTTCTGGAACAAGACGGGATCAGTTGCCTACGCTTTAAGACAAAGGACGCACTGTGTAAATTTTCCTTGAAGTTTCTGGGAGACGAGCTACACCCGAAAACCTTGACCAGAGACGAGTGATCAGTGTGAAAAGACAGAACCGTCATTGGCAGCTAAGTTCAAACATATGTTGCCACTTGAACTTCTTAACCCCTTTCGCAATCCCCAAATACGAGGATGATAGCTTTTCTTTAGCCATAACTATTCAAAGTATTTTTATACTGTTAAACCTAAAGTGATTATTAAATTTTGTTATTTGTAATGTTACAAATTAAACTTCGATTTAATCTTTTAAATGTACTACATGTTTGTCTCAGTCAAATTTACTACACACACTCCAAACAGATCTATATTATTATAATAATTCCGCTGATTAACACAGCCGTGTGGGCTTAACGAGCTAGAATAAACCATTGCTAAATTCTTCATAAAAGTGTCGGCAGATTATAGAATTAACGTGCTTAGCGACAGCCAGCATTGTTTTCGCTTATCTGAATATCTTATGAAGACTCCATTGTGATAGAATCTTTACTACTCTTCTATCGACATTCGTTACTTACTTAGTCGTTCCCCTTCTACCGTGAGGTGTAGAGGTTTGGAAGAGAGAGCGCCAGACTATCCTATCGGCTGTCTTCCTCCTAGCCTGGTTCCATTCTAGTCCTCGGTCCTTCAACGATTGTCTAATGTTGTCCTCCCAGCGGACTCTAGGTCGTCCTGGGGGTCTGGATCCCTGGCTCTTTGTTTCCCATGCTTGTCGTGGTAGCCGATCTTCTCCCATTCTGCAGACATGGCCAAACCATCTTAGTTGGGACTGTTCTACTTGGGTCTGCAGGGGGTGGGATTTTAGGCCGTGGCGTATCGTCTGGTTGCGGACCATGTCTCTTCTTGTTACTTCAAGCACCTTCCTCGGATACCTCATTTCTGAGGTTTGGATCTGGATTTTATGGGTTGTAGTCATTGCCCATGACTCGCATCCATATGTCAAGACTGGGACGTAGGTGGAGCGGTATACAGCCATCTTCGTTTTCTTACCAACCTCTCTCTCTTGCTGAGGAATCCTCGATTTATGGCCTGAAAAAGTCTCCCAGCTGCTGCTTTTCGAGTCGCCACCTCTTCTTTGATGCCTCCCTTTTGGTTTATAATAGCTTCGAGATATTTATAGTGGTCGACCTGCTCCAGGACCTGTTCTCCCAGGTTAATCTGATGTCTTCTTTCTTCTCGTGATATCACCATGGATTTTGTTTTAGAGCTGCTTATGACCATCCCTCTCTTCTCCAGCTCTTCCTTCCAGACTTGCAGGTTGGATTGGAGATGTGCCTCTGATTTAGCAATCAGGGCAACATCATCAGCAAATGCCAGCTCTGAAATACATACCTGTCTCATCTTCCAGTACCCCACTGAATACTTTCTTGTTCTCTCCTTACATGACTTGATAACATCGTCCATGAGGAGTATGAAAAGATAAGGTGACAGGATATCACCCTGTCTTACACCTGTGGTGGTCCTGAACTCTTCTGACTTATAGTTTGCTGTCCTCACATAATTTCTGCAAGACTTGTAGAAGCTCTGTATAGCATGACATTCCTGCCAAGAGTAATCTTGTGTAAAGATAGACTCCATTGAAGCCAATAATAGATACTCTTGAGTTTTGGCCACTGTTGGACCACTACTGCAAAGCAGAGAGGCAATACCGTTACAATAATAGAAGTCACAAGATAGTCAAGTTGAAAGAAGATAAGATACAAGATGGGCTTAGTAAAAGAGTTCACTAGGTGTGTATTGTGAGATTAAAAAAAGGACATGATAGATGTGGTAGGTAAAAAAAGAAACAAGATGGGTATAATAATAAAAGACGCGAGATAACCAAGGTGGCAGAATGAACTAAATAACAACAATGAGATAACAGGAAGACAGTAGAAATAAATAGAGATAAAATACGACAGTATTAAAACACAGCACGACAAGAGAAGACAATAGAACAATGAGAAGACAGAAGGACACAGAGAAAAAGCAGACGAACAAGGTAAGATAAGAAAGGGCAGTAGAAGAAAATAATAAGATGAGATAAATATGTTTGAGCAGGAAGAGAGTTATCAGAAGATATTATAATATCGGCATCATAACAGACAACAATAGAAGGCCATTGTAAGGTATAAAATTATAAGAGTGATATAGTAAGATAAGATAAGACGGTGTGCCATGTGAGAAAACGGATTACAACAGAGGACATGGTCAGATAAAATGACAAACAGTTAAAGGATTAGTAAGATAAGATAAGAAAACAGGAGAATATAGTAAAATAAGATAAGACAGTTGAAAGAAATATAGTAAACAAGTATCACATAGTAAAAGAAATATAAAAAGTAAAATGATATAGCAGGATGATATCGTAAGTCTCGAACAATGACACGAGAAGAAATTAGGTCAGATAAGATAAGTTGGTAGATCAAAATCATAAGCGCATACATGCATACACTAGATGTGAACCAACAAAGAATGAGAAGTCAGTGATCGACTATGCCATTGTTCGGAGAAGCTCATTCAAATATGTCCGAGATGCAAGAGTCTGGAGGGGGCCAGAGATTGGAAGTGATCACTACCTGCTAACAATCAAACGAACAACTGAAAGAGTTGCTCAGCCTAGGAACTGCTCAACATCACGCAAGAAACCAAGTAAACGAGCAGGAGAAATGAGCATTAGGACCTACAAGCTGAGAGAGCCAGAAATTAAGACCAGATATCAGGGGCTTATTGCTGCAGCGGTGAGCAACACAGAAGAACAACCTGATGAATTGGAAACCCTCTGGATTAAATTCAAGGATATCATAAAGACAGCTGCTGCAGAAGCATGTGGTGAAGTCCGACTTGGGAACCAGAGAAAGAGGACACCTTGGTGGACAGAGGAAGTCAAAGAGAAAATAAGAGAGAAGAAAATGGCATGGAAACAATACTTAGGAGCTAAAAACACAACAGGACAAATGGAAAAATATAGAGAATATGTGACACTCAGAACAGAAGCAAAGAACAAAGTGCTAGCAGCAAAACAGAACTCCTGGGAAGAATTTGGAGAAAAGCTAGAAAAAGATGCACAAGAAAACCAGAAATTGTTCTATAAGACCCTAAAGAACATGAGGAAGGAAAAACAATGCCCTCTCAAATTTATAAAGGACAAGCAAGGCAAATTGCTTACTGCCCCGAAGGAAGTAATGGGAAGATGGAAAGAATATTTCTCAGAACTCCTGGATGGTGAGCATGGAGAAGCATCAGAAATGATAAACACTAGCACAGAAGAGAAAACCAATGATGGTGAAGATGACATAAAGATGGAAGAACTGAAGGCAGCACTGGAGAAAATCAAGATGGGCAAAGCAGCAGGGCATGATGGTATAACACCAGAAATGGTTAAGTTCATGGGAGCATCAGGCGACCTATTACTCTTAAGGGTTTTAACGGCAGCGTGGTACAACAAGACCATACCAAAGGATTGGGAGATTGCCATTATAACACCAATTTTCAAAAAGGGTGACAATCGACAGTGTGGAAACCATAGAGGCATATCCCTTCTCAGTGTCCCTGGTAAAATCTACTCTAGACTCCTAGAGCAGAGACTCCGACGCCTAGCTGAGCCACAATTGGATGAGGTCCAGTGCGGAATCCGAGCAAACCGAAGTACTCAAGACCTAATCTTCACACTCAGACAGCTGAGTGAAAAGGCCCTTGAGTATAAGAGTGAGATGCATCTTTGTTTCATAGATCTGGAAAAGGCGTTTGACAGGGTCCCCTGGAGCAAACTTTGGGACTGTTTGGCAAGGAAGAATATTCCAGCACCTCTGATTCATGCTATACAGAGCTTCTACAAGTCTTGCAGAAATTATGTGAGGACAGCAAACCATAAGTCGGAAGAGTTCAGGACCACCACTGGTGTAAGACAAGGTGATATCCTATCACCTTACCTCTTCATACTCCTTATGGACGATGTCATCAAGGCATGTAAGGAGAGAACAAGAAAGCATTCAGTGGGGCACTGGAAGATGAGACAGGTCTATATTTCGGAGCTGGCATTTGCTGATGATGTCGCCCTGATTGCTAAATCAGAGGCACATCTCCAATCCAACCTGCAAGTCTGGAAGGAAGAGCTGGAGAAGAGAGGGATGGTCATAAGCAGCTCTAAAACAAAATCCATGGTGATATCACGAGAAGAAAGAAGACATCAGATTAAGCTGGGAGAACAGGTCCTGGAGCAGATCGACCACTTTAAATACCTCGGAGCTATTATAGACCGAAAGGGAGGCATTAATGAAGAGTTGGCCACTCGAAAAGCAGCAGCTGGGAGACTTTTTCAGGCCATAAATCGAGGATTCCTCAGCAAGAGAGAGGTTGGTAAGAAAACGAAGATGGCTGTATACCGCTCCACCTACGTCCCAGTCTTGACATACGGATGCGAGTCATGGGCAATGACTACAACCCATAAAAGCCAGATCCAAACCTCAGAAATGAGGTATCTGAGGAAGGTGGTTGAAGTAACAAGAAGAGATATGGTACGCAACCAGACGATACGTCAAGGCCTTAAATCCTACCCCCTGCAGACCCAAGTAGAACAGTCCCAATTAAGATGGTTTGGCCATGTCTGCAGAATGGGAGAAGATCGGATACCACGACAAGCATGGGAAACAAAGAGCCAAGGATCCAGACCCCGAGGACGACCCAGAGTCCGCTGGGAGGACAACATTAGACAATCGTTGAAGGATCGAGGACTAGAATGGAACCAGGCCAGGAGGAAGACAGCCGATAGGATAGTCTGGCGCTCTCTCTTCCAAACCTCTACACCTCACGGTAGAAGGGGAACGACTAAGTAAGTAAGTAAGTCTTATCTTGCTATATATTACTACTGTCTTGTCTTGCTATATACTCCTACTGTCTTATCTTGCTATATAGTCTTACTGTCTTATCTTTGTATATAGTACTACTGTCTTATCTTGCTATATAGTACTACTGGCTTATCTTGCTATATAGTACTACTGTCTTGTCTTGCTATATGCTCCTACTGTCTTTTCTTGCTACATACACCTACTGTTTTGTCTTTCTATATACTCCAACTGTCTTATCTTGCTATGTACAGCTACTGTCGTGTCTTGCTATATACTCCTACTGTCTTGTCTTGCTATATAGTCTTACTGTCTTATCTTGCTATGTACAGCTACTGTCGTGTCTTGCTATATACTCCTACTGTCTTATCTTGCTATATAGTCTTACTGTCTTATCTTTGTATATAGTACTACTGTCTTATCTTGCTATATAGTACTACTGGCTTATCTTGCTATATAGTACTACTGTCTTGTCTTGCTACATACACCTACTGTTTTGTCTTGCTATATACTCCTACTGTCTTGTCTTGCTATATACTGCTACTGTTTTATCTTCCTATATACTCCTACTGTCTTTTCTTGCTATATACTGCGACTGTCGTGTCATGCTATATACTCCTACTGTCTCTTCTTGCTATGTACTACTGCTGTCTTGTCTTGCTATATACTCCTACTGTCTTATCTTGCTATATACTCCTACTGTCTTGTCTTGCTGTATACTCCTGCTGTCTTGTCTAGCTATTGCCTATTGTATACTGCTGTGTCTTGCTAGTGTAGCTAGTCTTGACTATCTATATATCCTATTCTCTACTAATACTATTGCTATATACCTATTCTCTTATCTTGCTATATCATCATTCTTTCTTATCCTACTATTTCCTCATTCTTTCTTCTCTTACTATATCCTCCTTCTTTCTTATCTTACTATATTGTCCTTCTTTCTTATCTTACTATATCCCCCTTCTTTCTTATCTTATTATATCCTCCTTCTTTCTTATCTTACTATATCCTCCTTCTTTCTTATCTTACTATATACTCATTCTTTCTTATCTTACTATAACCTCTTTCTTTCTTATCTTACTATTTCCTCCTTCTTTCTTATCTTATTATATCCTCCTTCTTTCTTATCTTACTATATCTTCCTTCTTTCTTATCTTACTATATCCTAATTCTTTCTTATCTTACTATATCTTCCTTCTTTCTTATCTTACTATATCCTAATTCTTTCTTATTATCCCCTCATTTTTATCTACTATATCTTCCTATCTTTCTATCTTACTTTTCCCTTGCTTCCATCTAATTCTTTCTTATCTTACTATATCTTCTTCTTTTCTTATCTTACTATAACCTCTATTTTACAATTGTTATCTTACTATATCCTTCTAAATCTTTTCTTTTTTATCTTACTATATTCCTACCCCTTCCTCTTCTTTCTTTTTATTTCTTACTATATCCTAATTTCTTTCTTATCTTTTTTTATATAATCCTTCTTTTCTTATCTTACTATATTCCTCATTCTTTCTTATCTTATATACATCTCTATCTTCTTTATAAGTCTTATTCTTACTTTTTATAATTCCTTCTTTCTTTCTTATTACTTAAATTTACATTCCTTATTTACTTTCTTATTATCTTACTATATCCTCCTTCATCCAACTTTCTCTTTTCTTCTTATCTTACTATATCCTCCTTCTTTCTTATCTTACTACATCCTGCTTCTTTCTTATCTTACTATATCCTTCATCTTTCTTATCTTACTATATCCTCCTTTTTTCTTATCTTACTATATCCTCATTCTTTCTTATCTTAGTATAACCTCCTTCTTTCTTATCTTGCTATATCCTCATTCTTTCTTATCTTACTATATCCTAATTCTTTCTTATCTTACTAT
Organism: Oreohelix idahoensis; assembly: GCA_024509875.1. Taxonomy (NCBI): domain Eukaryota; kingdom Metazoa; phylum Mollusca; class Gastropoda; order Stylommatophora; family Oreohelicidae; genus Oreohelix; species Oreohelix idahoensis. The sequence continues at coordinate 284,420 of JAMPIV010000267.1, read as the reverse complement.
ATCCTCCTTCTTTCTAATCTTACTATATTCTCATTCTTTCTTATCTTACTATATCCTGCTTCTTTCTTATCTTACTATATCCTCCTTCTTTCTTATCTTACTATATCCTAATTCTTTCTTATCTTACTATATCTTCCTTCTTTCTTATCTTACTATATCCTCATTCTTTCTTATCTTACTATATCCTCCTTCTTTCTTATCTTACTATATCCTCATTCTTTCTTATCTTACTATATCCTCCTTCTTTCTTATCTTACTATATCCTCCTTCTTTCTTATCTTACTATATCCTCCTTCTTTCTTATCTTACTATATCCTCCTTCTTTCTTATCTTACTATATCCTCCTTCTTTCTTATCTTACTATATCCTCCTTCTTTCTTATCTTACTATATCCTAATTCTTTCTTATCTTACTATATCTTCCTTCTTTCTTATCTTACTATATCCCCCTTCTTTCTTATCTTATTATATCCTCCTTCTTTCTTATCTTACTATATCCTCCTTCTTTCTTATCTTACTATATCCTCCTTCTTTCTTATCTTACTATATCCTCCTTCTTTCTTATCTTATTATATCCTCATTCTTTCTTATCTTACTATTTCCTCATTCTTTCTTATCTTACTATTTCTATTTCTTTCTTATCCTTCTCTATCCTCCTTCTTTCGTATTTCTTTCTTATCCTTCTCTATCCTCCTTCTTTCTTATCTTACTATTTCCTCATTCTTTCTTATCTTACTATATCTTCCTTCTTTCTTATCTTACTATATCTTCCTTCTTTCTTATCTTACTATATCCTCCTTCTTTCTTATCTTACTATATCCTCCTTCTTTCTAATCTTACTATATTCTCATTCTTTCTTATCTTACTATTTCCTCATTCTTTCTTATCTTACTATATCCTGCTTCTTTCTTATCTTACTATATTCTCATTCTTTCTTATCTTACTATATCCTGCTTCTTTCTTATCTTACTATTTCCTCATTCTTTCTTATCTTACTATTTCCTCATTCTTTCTTATCTTACTATTTCCTCATTCTTTCTTATCTTACTATATCCTCATTCTTTCTTATCTTACTATATCCTCCTACTGTCTTATATTATCTGACTATATACCCCTATACTTTTATCTTACATATCCTCCAACTGTTGTATTTTATTTCACTATACACACAGACTGTCTTATCTTGTCTTACTGTATTTGGCCTACTGTCTTATCTATCTTTTTATATCCTCCAACGGTCTTCTTATCTGGCTATATCCTCCTATTGTCTTCTCTTTTCTTAATGCTACTACTGGCTCATTTATCTTACTACATCCTCTTACTGTCTTATCTTCCTACACCTTCCTGCTATCTTATCTTATCTTCCTTCTACCATTTTTTCTGTTACTGCGCCAAACTGAATTTACTCATGCTACAAATAAAAACAAACAAAGCATAATGTTACGTTCCATTTTTTTTTTCTTACTTTTTTGAAAGTGCTAATACTATTTCAAGTTCAAATTTCCAATGGAAACCAGAAACAGAAACTCGTCAAATAAATGTAGCTCTCTCCTGCTGACGTTTCTTATAATTTATTAACATATGCACAATACGCAGCTCCACATAGGTAATATAGATTATGATAATAATCTGCCATCGGGCCAATTACATTGGGCCATCAAAGATCATGAAAAAATAAGGGTTAAAATGGGCCATCTGTAAAGTGTACGTCCGCGACTCAACTCTTTAGAACACCGTCGTCAAATATTATGCTATGAATATCAGCATAAGTTCCTGTCAAAACACATATCCATCTCTGGCACACAGATCATCAAATATCTTGTACATAAGTATACTTTTCAGCGGACATCAAATACATGTGCTGCAGCTTACATACATGCAGCCATCCTGGCTCAAGACACAGACCAAAAGTCTCATACTTCTGCTTTGCACGCGCGACTACGTAATTATTTAATATGACGTCATTTTAATACAGCGGCGCTCTATTTGACTCCGCAACGTTTCAAAATAATGAACACGTTGCGGTATGCAAAAAGAGGCGTAACACAAAACAAGTAAAAACAAAAAAATACAGCTTATTTGTTTACAATTTCTGTTCCAAACTGAAAGTTTACTTTATTAACCAAAATGATGCAGTCTAAAACACAAACACAAAGACACGTTGAAAAGACAATTTAAATTTTCACAGTTTCTGTGCCAAACTGAAAATTTTGTTTTTATTAACAAAATAATTCCTTACTTAAAAAAAAAAAGAAAAACACATAAGACATAACATTACAACTGAATATTTTTACAGTTCTATGGCGAACTGAAAGTTTTTACTTACTGAGTTCAGAATTACAATATACAATGAAAACCATGTGCAGATTTTCAAAGGAGAAGGACTTTCTATTGTCTACCAACAAAGCTTTAAACATTGAAAAGCTCCTTTCCACTACTAAATTACTCACCGTTTTCTTCCTCAAATCTATCTAACTGTGACAAAATAACCTCGAGCTTCACATTTTCCTGAGCCATCCTGTAATTCGTTTAGTGCTCTTCACTGTCTTTTCCCACCTCTGACAGTATTTGGTATTTTCAATTCATTGTTTACACTCCCTTCCTTGAATTCTTGTCATGTCGGTGTTTCATCCACAATACTTGCTGAATAATATAATCATTCACTTTTGTTTGAACCCATATTGACACCTGTATCTGTGCAGTTAAATGTTGTTGATAGATTAGTCGTAACATTTTGTCCGACCGGACAGTGTGTGGGAACGCCCAGAATAGTGCGTAAACGAAGCGGAGATGGACACAATTTGTCTTATCACTGATAATATTTTCTGTCTGGCCGGGTTGTTGCTTGAAAGTTGTTTTATGGACAAGTTAAATGATATAATCTTTTCCGGGCAGATTGGTTCTAAGCAATGGTTACGATAAGTTATCTATCAGGGATGATGTCTGTGATAAATCTATGAAGTGGTGGGTTGTAAACATGATCGATAACGAACGGAAAGGAGAATACTTTATATGGGCAATGACTTGTAAAAATAACAGTTCGTGTGTCAAGAAGGAATTTTTCATGACAGGGTAGTGGGAATATATCCCTACCAATATAAGCAAATTGAATGCTTTTGATTTCTCGTTTGAAATGTTACAATAAAACATTTCTGTCTGGAGCCTTCCAGTAGCAATGTGGATGCGTGTTCCGAATGCTGCCTTATAATCTAGGTTCTTTTGAGTTAAATCAATAATAAATTCAACTCATGAAGAAGACAGACAGGCAAGCCAGAATAAGGAATATGATCATGATTCCACTTGAATGGACCGGACAACATGTTTGAGCATCTTGTGGACTTACACACAAAGAAAACTCTACCTTTATTAAAATGGAAAGACTGGAATAATAGGAATCTGAACTCTAAGTCATAGTAGGAAATTATTGTAAAGTAATACCACAGACAACATGTAAGAGGCATCTAAACCAAGTTGCCTAAGCTATTTCTCTGAGCCAGAAGTCTTTATATTGCCTAAGATTATTTTAAGGTAATTTGTACATTCTATATATATTATGCATTGTCAACATGTGAAAATTACTAATGGATGTCCAAATCATACGAGGCTGGCAACCAGCATATATAACGATAGTTTTCGCAACAGCTGGTGACTGCTTCATACGGGTATTTCATAGAGAACCAAAAGTAGAATTAGTCCCAAGATAAAGGATCCCGTTACACGCCCACAGAGGCATATTGGGAATATGGTGTTAGGCTCATATTTTCTTGACCATCGGCACACTAGGGGTGATGTGGTCAGCATCACGCCGGCCGCCTTAACATTCAGAGTTGCTCTGGTACCCATTTCATGAGGCAGAATTAGTCCAAGGTTTAATAAAATGCCAAAATATGCAAAATAATGACTACAAAAAATGCTTTTAAGTGATCGAAAATGTTCTCACATGCGTAAACTGGCAAATATGAAAAAATAATACCATAACAACGGCTCTTAGATCAGCTAAGTTTTGGTTTGGTTTTTAAGGATTGTCTTCATTGCACACGGACTACTCCATCAGTGCTCCGATCTCCTCCCTTAGATCACACAATGATGATCTCAGCACAGTGCACGAAATCAGTAGCCCCGGCGAGAGTCCTACTGTGTGTATATAGGAATCACACATTCTATAAATATTTTTGTGGTGGGTAAGTTTTTAATTTTTAAATTTTGCCAGAGTAGCTGCCTATTAGGCCTACTCTTTTATGAATTCCAACTGCCGTGGTATCTTTTTTTATGTGCGCAACCTGCACACGGGACCTCCTATTTTTTCGAGCTTATCCGAGAAGGTTATGCATCCAATCTCACTACCCAGGAGACCAGGGGGGAGTATGACATCATTAGAATCATTGATTCTGAAAAAAATCTCCATAACTGATATTCCCTCAACTGGGAATCGAACCTAGTACCTCTAGAACTCTAGGCGAACTCCACATCTCTTAGCAACTCTGACCCCCAGATCAGCTTAGTTGTGTATGAAACACATCTGTATTTAACTAAGCAACGTTTCGGTTATGCCCAAATAAGATGCAAAATCATTAACATCCTAGCTCAAATAATAATTTCAGAAAGTTGGAGTATATAGTAAGATAGGACAGTAGGCATTGGCGGATCCCAGGTTGTGGCGACGGGGCGAGTAATTCTACGTGGCGGAACAATGAAAGACAATAAAGGAAACCGCCATACACCAATGAGACAAAATATAGCACCAGTTAGACGTCACAAGGGGACTTCTCCAGCCGCAAAAAACAAAGAACTTTGTGACAATAAGCGGATAATACCTGTATCGGGCGGCCAATCTCAAATAAAACAAAAGTGTTACGCTATAATATAGAATAAGTATAAATTGTTATCCAGTTTGGTCTCTTTGTAATTGCACCTGTCTTTTTTTTTGTGTGTGTACAAAAATGAATATTTTTGAGATACTGTATAAAAAAACTATCAAGTTGTCACATTGTCAGTAGGAGGCTGCAGTATGATAAGATAAGATAGTAGGAGGCTATAGTAAGATGAGGTAAGACAGTAAGAGGCTATAGTAAGATAAGATAAGACAGTAGGAGGCTATAGTAAGATAAGACAGTAGGAGGCTATAGTCAGATAAGATAAGAAAGTAGGAGGCTATAGTAAGATAAGATGACAGTAGTTGGCTATGTCGGCGTCTGTGGCCTAATGGATATGAACGTAGTTTCATAATTCAGATATACCAGGTTCGAAACCTGCTGCAGGCGGTTTGGTAGCAGATCGCTTTGTGTGGATTTTTAACAATGGTATAAAAGCTACAGACTTTCATAAATGGGTGCTTGCGTAGAATAGAGGGATTAAAATGGTATGACAAGGTTACCAATGTGGAACTGATGACAAGAACTGGACAAGTGCCAGTGGAACAAGAGATGAGAAGAAGACGATGGCGATGGATAGGACACACACTGAGGAAACCTGTTGATAGCATTACAAGGCAGTCCTTGTTCTGGAACCCCCAGGGCAAGAGAGGCAGAGGAAGACCAAGAAGTACATGGAGAAGAGAGTTGGAAACAGAGGTGAAAATGATGAGGAGAACATGGAAAGAACTTGAGATGATGGCACGTGACAGGAGGACTTGGCATGTGTTTGTTGAAGGCCTATGCTCCTTTGGGAGTGGAGGGTTATGAATGAATGAATGAATAAGCGCCGTACCGTTCAGAAAGCAACTGAATGAAAAAAATTGCCTAGAAAAATCACAAACAGCCAATAAAAGCTGGGCTTGATTGCCACGTCCTGTAAAGGATAAGCAACTAACTTTTTTTAGTAGGCTATAGTAAGATAAGATAAGACAGGAGGAGGCTATAGTAAGATAAGACAGCAGGAGACTGTACTAAGATAAGATAAGAAAGTAGGAGGCTGTAGTAAGATAAGATGACAGTAGTAGGCTATAGTAAGATAAGATAAGACAGGAGGAGGCTATAATAAGATAAGATAAGACAGCAGGAGGCTGTAGTAAAATAAGATGACAGTAAGAGGCTATAGTAAAATAAGATGACAGTAAGAGGCTATAGTAAGATACGATAGTAGGAGGCTGTAGTAAGATAAGATAAGACAGAGGAGGCTATGGTAAGATAAGATGACAGCAGGAGGCTGTAGTAAGATAAGATGCTAGTAGGAGGATGTATTAAGATAAGATGACAGAGGGAGGTTGTAGTAAGATAAGATGACAGTAGGAGGAAGTAGTAACATAAGATGACAGTAGGAGGCTGTATTAAGATAAGATACAGTAGGAGGCTATAGTAAGACAAGAAGACAGTACGAGGCTATAGTAAGGTAAGATACGATAGAAGGCTATAAGATAAGACAGTAGGAGGCTAAAGTAAGATAAGATAAGACAGCAGGAGGCTATAGTAAGATAAGATAACAGTAGGAGGCTGTAGTAAGATAAGTTATAAGAACATGTCTGGTGCTGGATAATGGTAAGTACTCTGAACGTACTTTGAAAGTAATTCTACGTGGCGGAACAATGAAAGACAATAAAGGAAACCGCCATACACCAATGAGACAAAATATAGCACCATGATAAGAAAGTGAGATAAGAAAGTAGGACGCTATAGTAAGATACGATAAGACAGTAGGAGGATATAGTAAGATAAGATGACAGTAGGAGACTGTAGTAATATAAGATAGGACAGTAGGAGGCTATAATAAGATAAGACAGTAGGTGGCTATAGTAAGATAAGATGACAGTATGAGGCTCCATTAAGATAAGATAAGACAGTAGGAGGCTATAATAAGGTAAGACAGTAGGAGGCTGTAGTAAGATAAGATAAGGCAGTAAAAAGATGTAGTAATATAAGATGATACCGTAGGAGTATATAGTAAGATAAGCTGAGACCATAGGAGAATATAGTGAGATAAGATAAATCTGTAAGAGTATACAGTAAAATAAGACAGTAGGGGTGCATAATATGATGCGATAAGACAGGAGGAATATATCATATGAGTAAGCAGTAGTAATAAATAATTAGATAAGATAAGACATTAGGAGGATGTAGTAAGATAAGTCAGTAGGAGGAGTAAGATAAGATAAGACAAAAGGAGGATATAGTAAGAGAGAATAAGAGCGTTGGAGGATACAGGAAGAAAACATGAGCCAGCAGGAGAAATAAAGTTAGATAACTGTTGCGTGTGGATTATCTTCTTGTAGTTAGGTATGGGTGAGAATATAAAGTCACAAACATACATGCATCATACTGATAAAACACGAATGAAGACGGGCATGGTCGTTACAAGACATCACTGGCCGAAGAACACAAGTCGTTGGTTAGAGGGTCCACAAATCATCTTCAACATTTAATCTTCTTCAGGAACAACATCATCATGGAAAAAGGTCCAGGCATATATATATAAGGCATACATCGTAGTTACTCTTTCATCTGTCTCGTATCAATCATTCAGTTCTGGCCGCTGTACTAGAGGTGCATACGAACGATGACCACCACAGTAATGTGGACCAGACGGCGTGAATGTAAAAATACTTGAATATACCTTCATTAATAGTTGGAACTTCTTGATACGTTCTGAATCATCTAATATAACATAGTGGCGGCCTTAGAAGTCAAATATGCCACTTAAATAATATCTTCCTCCGCAATACTTGCAGCTTGAATAAAACACGTCTTACTATGAAGACTAGAAGTAACAAAAGGCCAAGAATATTAGCCGTTAGCATAAATTAGTGCAAAACGCGTTACGTCATTAACCACTGGTGACGTATTAAATATACCCCGTTCAATATAAGTTAAAACCAGTGCAAAAACATGAGTTACCACAGAGAGACATATTGCAGCAAAATAATTGGTAATAGCCTATGTGTGACAACATACAACGTATATTAATATTCATTCTTTAAGAATAAGATACGACAACAAGATGAAATGGTAAGTTAAGAAAAAAACTGTAGGGAAAATAAAGTATGATTTGATAAACATAGTAGAGGACATATATCAACATATGTTGAGACAGTAGGAGGGTATTGTAAGATAAGATAAGAAGACGGTGGGAGTATATAGTAAGATAAGACAGTTGAAGAAATAAATAACAGTAAGATAAAAGAGTAAGCGAAATATAATAAATAAGATAGTAGGAGCGTAGTTATATAAGACAAGCCAGTAGAAGAAAGGTAAAGAAGGAGGATTTAGTTATTTAAGGAACGTTAGTAGCAGTAATGCACCTGAGTGTATCTTGGAGCATATTTGACCACGGTTAATACAGTAATGCACCTGAGTGTATCTTGGAACATATTTGACCTCGGATAATACAGTAATGCACCTGAGTGTATCTTGGAGCATATTTGACCACGAACAATACAGTAATGCTCTTGAGTGTATCTTGGAGCATATTTGACCACGGTTAATACAGTAATGCACCTGAGTGTATCTTGGAGCATATTTGACCTCGGATAATACAGTAATGCTCCTGAGTGTATCTTGGATCATATTTGACCACGGACAATACAGTAATGCTCTTGAGTGTATCTCGGAGCATATTTGACCTCGGATAATACAGTAATGCTCTTGAGTGTATCTTGGAGCATATTTGACCACGGTTAATACAGTAATGCACCTGAGTGTATCTTGGAGCATATTTGACCACGGATAATACAGTAATGCTCTTGAGTGTATCTTGGAGCATATTTGACCACGGTTAATACAGTAATATTCTTGAGTTTATCTTGGAGCATATTTGGGAATGAAGAAGACATGGGAGAACCTTGAGCTCATGTTACGTGACAGGAAGACATGGGAGAACCTTGAGCTGACGTCACGTGACAGGAAGACATGGGAGAACCTTGAGCTGACGTCACGTGACAGGAAGACATGGGAGAACCGTGAGCTGATGTCACGTAATAGGAAGACATGGGAGAAATTGAGCTGATGTCACGTGACAGGAACACACGGGAGAACCGTGAGCTGATGACACGTAACAGGAAGACCTGCAATAAAGTTTGTTAAAGGCCTATGCTCCTGGCGGAGCTGTAAGGTGATGATGAAGACATTTTAACATTGTAAAAACTAGAAGATCAATTAGAAACTAGAAGATCAATTATAAACTAGAAGATCATTTATAAACTAGAAGATCAATTAGAAACTAGAAGATCATTTATAAACTAGAAGATCAATTAGAAACTAGAAGATCAATTAGAAACTAGAAGATCAATTAGAAACTAGAAGATCAATTATAAACTAGAAGATCATTTATAAACTAGAAGATCTATTAGAAACTAGAAGATCAATTATAAACTAGAAGATCAATTATAAACTAGAAGATCATTTATAAATTAGAAGAACAATTAGAAACTAGAAGATTAATTAGAAACTAGAAGATCAATTAGAAACTAGAAGATCAATTATAAACTAGAAGATCATTTATAAACTAGAAGATCAAGTATAAACTAGAAGATCAATTATAATTTAGAAGATCAATTATAATTTAGAAGATCAATTAGAAACTAGAAGATCAATTAGAAACTAGAAGATCAATTAGAAACTAGAAGATCAATTATAAACTAGAAGATCATTTATAAACTAGAAGATCAATTAGAAACTAGAAGATCAATTATAAACTAGAAGATCAATTATAAACTAGAAGATCAATTATAAACTAGAAGATCATTTATAAACTAGAAGATCAATTAGAAACTAGAAGATCAATTATAAACTAGAAGATCAATTAGAAACTAGAAGATCAATTAGAAACTAGAAGATCAATTATAAACTAGAAGATCAATTATAAACTAGAAGATCATTTATGAACTAGAAGATCAATTAGAAACTAGAAGATCAATTAGAAACAAGAAGATCAATTAGAAACTAGAAGATCAATTATAAACTAGAAGATCAATTATAAACTAGAAGATCAATTAGAAACTAGAAGATCAATTAGAAACTAGAAGATCAATTATAAACTAGAAGATCAATTAGAAACTAGAAGATCAATTAGAAACTAGAAGATCAATTAGAAACTAGAAGATCAATTATAAACTAGAAGATCATTTATAAACTAGAAGATTAATTATAAACTAGAAGATCAATTATAAACTAGATGATCAATTAGAAACTAGAAGATCAATTAGAAACTAGAAGATCAATTATAAACTAGAAGATCATTTATGAACTAGACGATCAATTAGAAACTAGAAGATCAATTAGAAACTAGAAGATCAATTAGAAACTAGAAGATCAATTATAAACTAGAAGATCAATTATAAACTAGAAGATCAATTATAAACTAGAAGATCAATTAGAAACTAGAAGATCAATTAGAAACTAGAAGATCAATTATAAACTAGAAGATCATTTATAAACTAGAAGATCAATTATAAACTAGAAGATCAATTATAAACTAGAAAATCAATTATAAACTAGAAGATCAATTAGAAACTAGAAAATCAATTATAAACTAGAAGATTATTTATAAACTAGAAGACCAATTATAAACTAGAAGATCAATTATAATTTAGAAAATCAATTATAATTTAGAAGATCAATTAGAAACTAGAAGATCAATTAGAAACTAGAAGATCATTTATAAACTAGAAGATCAATTAGAAACTAGAAGATCAATTATAAACTAGAAGATAATTATAAACCAGAAGATCAATTATAAACTAGAAGATCATTTATAAACTAGAAGATCAATTAGAAACTAGAAGATCAATTATAAACTAGAAGATCAATTAGAAACTAGAAGATCAATTAGAAACTAGAAGATCAATTATAAACTAGAAGATCAATTATAAACTAGAAGATCATTTATGAACTAGAAGATCAATTAGAAACTAGAAGATCAATTAGAAACTAGAAGATCAATTATAAACTAGAAGATCAATTAGAAACTAGAAGATCAATTATAAACTAGAAGATCAATTAGAAACTAGAAGATCAATTAGAAACTAGAAGATCAATTAGAAACTAGAAGATCAATTAGAAACTAGAAGATCAATTATAAACTAGAAGATCATTTATAAACTAGAAGATCAATTATAAACTAGAAGATCAATTAGAAACTAGAAAATCAATTAGAAACTAGAAAATCAATTATAAACTAGAAGATCATTTATGAACTAGAAGATCAATTAGAAACTAGAAGATCAATTAGAAACTAGAAGATCAATTAGAAACTAGAAGATCAATTATAAACTAGAAGATCAATTATAAACTAGAAGATCAATTAGAAACTAGAAGATCAATTATAAACTAGAAGATCAATTATAAACTAGAAGATCAATTATAAACTAGAAGATCATTTATGAACTAGAAGATCAGTTAGAAACTAGAAGATCAATTAGAAACTAGAAGATCAATTATAAACTAGAAGATCAATTAGAAACTAGAAGATCAATTAGAAACTAGAAGATCAATTAGAAACTAGAAGATCAATTAGAAACTAGAAGATCAATTATAAACTAGAAGATCATTTATGAACTAGAAGATCAATTAGAAACTAGAAGATCAATTAGAAACTAGAAGATCAATTAGAAACTAGAAGATCAATTAGAAACTAGAAGATCATTTATAAACTAGAAGATCAATTATAAACTAGAAGATCAATTATAAACTAGAAGATCATTTATAAACTAGAAGATCAATTATAAACTAGAAGATCAATTAGAAACTAGAAGATCAATTAGAAACTAGAAGATCATTTATAAACTAGAAGATCAATTATAAACTAGAAGATCAATTATAAACTAGAAGATCAATTATAAACTAGAAGATCAATTATAAACTAGAAGATCAATTAGAAACTAGAAGATCAATTAGAAACTAGAAGATCAATTAGAAACTAGAAGATCAATTATAAACTAGAAGGTCAATTAGAAACTAGAAGATCAATTGGAAACTAGAAGATCAGTTAGAAACTAGAAGATCATTTATAAACTAGAAGATCAATTAGAAACTAGAAGATCAATTAGAAACTAGAAGATCAATTGGAAACTAGAAGATCAATTAGAAACTAGAAGATCATTTATAAACTAGAAGATCAATTATAAACTAGAAGATCATTTATAAACTAGAAGATCAATTATAAACTAGAAGATCAATTAGAAACTAGAAGATCAATTAGAAACTAGAAGATCAATTAGAAACTAGAAGATCAATTAGAAACTAGAAGATCAATTATAAACTAGAAGATCAATTATAAACTAGAAGGTCAATTAGAAACTAGAAGATCAATTGGAAACTAGAAGATCAATTAGAAACTAGAAGATCATTTATAAACTAGAAGATCAATTAGAAACTAGAAGATCAATTAGAAACTAGAAGATCAATTGAACAGACTAAAGTAACGCATTGAAATAAAAAGAAAACATACAATAAACTCACCCAGTGGCTAGTCTTTTGACACGTGATGTTATAGCAGTTGATTAAATAGTATTTAGGACACGTAATAGGCATCGATTATTTCAAACTTAGTGTTAGGTACTTAATTTTTAACCTAATAAACATGCTGGACAATAATTTTCTCCGTATTTAATGACACAAGACAGCAAATCTATGACTTAGGGGCTGCGTTCTCGACAATGACACAAGACAGCAAATCTAGGACTTAGGGGTTGCGTTCTCGACAATGACACAAGACAGCAAATCTATGATTTAGGGGCTGCGTTCTCGACAATGACACAAGAAAGCACATCTATGACTTAGGGGCTGCGTTCTCGACAATGACACAAGACAGCACATCTATGACTTAAGGGCTGCGTTCTCGACAATGACACAAGACAGCACATCTATGACTTAGGGGCTGCGTTCTCGACGATGACACAAGACAGCACATCTATGACTTAGAGGCTGCGTTCTCGACAATGACACAAGACAGCATATCTATGACTTAGGGGCTGCGTTCTTGACAATGACACAAGACAGCAAATCTATGACTTAGGGGCTGTGTTCTCGACAATGACACAAGACAGCAAATCTATGACTTAGGGGCGGTGTTCTCGACAATGACACAAGACAGCACATCTATGACTTAGGGCTGCGTTCTCGACAATGACACAAGACAGCAAATCTATGACTTATTGGCTGCGTTCTCAACAATGACACAAGACAGCAAATCTAACACTTAGGGGCTGCGTTCTCGACGATGACACAAGACAGCACATCTATGACTTAGGGGCTGCGTTCTCGACAATGACACAAGACAGCACATCTAGTAAACTAGCGGTAGGGATGGCGCTGGAAAGGTCAGGTATTTAACTGCACAGTCCTAGATGATAGCAGTACTTGTAGCTGTGAAAAAAGTCACCTTCTACCTAGACCTATCCTTTGCTCCAAGTGTCTTTATTAATTGTTGTGGTGAAATGCAGCTCGTTAATTACCCATATTAATTTAAATATTAAACAATTCTCCTAATTTCCACACAATAACACAATTTCGAACAGAAACTTGAATTTAAACGAAATCAGTCAGCTGCGACTTATAAAATATATGTGTACATTTATTAATTAAAATAGAAGTTTAGTAAAGATTGCAGATATGTATTTACACAAATCACAAGTTACAAAATTAAAAATGTCAATGTCTTTGTTCATTCATCATCATCATGTGACGTATTCTTTCCAGAACGTTGTCTCCATTACAGCTGCTCTGAACGCATCACGATTCTGGGCAAGTCGACCTGCATCAGCCAAAGACAAGTTCAGACTCTCTGTGATGTCCTGGGTCCACCGTCGTCTAGGTCGACCCCTTCCCCTTTTTCCAGGGACCATGCCTTCCATCACTGTTTTTTCCAGACTATTATGTCTTTTTATATGACCGAAAAATTTCAGCTTCCTTATTGCGATGGTATTTAGGAGCCAATGTTCCTGTACATTTAGTGAGTGCAGTACTTCTCTGTTGGTCTTTTTTTCTGTCCAGGGTATTCTCAACATCCTTCTGTAGCATTTCATTTCGAATGATGTAATCTTTTTTGCAACTGTTTTATTGAGTGTCCAAGTCTCGCAGCCGTATGTTGCTACTGGGAATATACATGCTCTGATCAGTTGTTTGTTCATTGCGTCGGGTAATTGGTTACATCTGGATCTTGTTTCTTCAAATATGTGATTACTTAACTAATTCAGGTTCTTTTACTACATTCTTGTCATACATCAGGTGTTATCGTCTTAAACCACCTAGACAGGTAGCCACAATACTACTCTAGAGATTCTGTAGAGGTGGTCCTTGAATCTCAAACTGTATACTGTCTGTTATGCTTCTCACCAGAAGCTTATATTTGTGACTCTCTCGGATAGAACCCTTCAGACACAATATTACGGATCTGAGCTATCACTTATGCAAGTCTGCTCTCAATCAGGTTAGTCTTGCTTTTCTCAGCTGTGGGCTGTGGCTATGTGGCTTCGACAAGTATCTTTTAGTACGCTCGACGTTTTTTCAGCTATGTAATTGTAAGAGCCCAAAACTGAATATAAGCGGACTTTAGATAACCAACGTAGATCTAACCCTTTGTTTCTCGGGTGTCTACGTCGGCATTCAATTTTTCCGCTTGCAACTTCCGATTGACTTCAATGCTGGTGTGCGATTGTTCCGATAAAAACATGACCCATTCATCACATACCAAAGATAATGATTTACCACTGCCATAACTACATGTATTTGTAGTGTGCAAGTCTTAATTTATTATAAAGACACTAGTTTACGTGGCAATTCCAGAGCGTCTTGTCCGTTTCGTGACACACACACTTCGATAGCAATACTTCTTCTTCTTCTTCTTCCTCGTTCGCCTTCAGACTTCCACATTTATGACTCTAATAAAGGCAGTAGTCAACCCAAGGCTCCCAACATCTCCAAACAGTTTTTCGTTGACAGAAGTGGGTTGTTGCCATATACTACTCCGTTCATTACTGTAGGTTGGGCAGTATTGCAGCAGGTGTTCGACTTTCATTGGGCTGGTACCGCAGGTGCAGAGATCTGTTGCACCAATTTTGTATTTGTGGTACAGATGGTATCTCAATCTATTGTGACCAGTGCGTAGCCGAAAAATGATGACCTGTTCTTTTCTGGATAGTTGATGATATGCGTCATTTTTCAAATGTCCCGGGTGCTCTCTTTCCCATTTGGACTTGAATGTAGCCTTTATAGTGGTCTTTGCCGTTGCGTACGTTGTCTCTATATCATTTTGTTGTAAGGCACCTCCTTCCTTAGCAAGTCTATCTGCCTCCTCATTTCCTGGTATGTTGCAATGGGCTGGTATCCACTGGATAGTGCACTTCTTGAAGCATTCGGCCAGTCTTTCAAGGGAAATTATCAGATCTTTCAATCCTTTAGTTTGGTGGCTCTTCAGTGCTGATATTATTGAGAGGGCATCTGAAAAGATTACTATCTGTTTTTCTGCCTGTGCTTTGCATTCAATAAGAGTTTCAGCTGCTTGTTTCAGGGCTTCTGCTTCAGCACAGAAGTTATTGCAGTAGTTTCCAGTGGCAATTGCCATAGAATGAATTCTATTCTTTAATTTTATGAGGATGCCGGCACCCCCATTTTCAACTGCATTTGTTGCCGAACAATCAGTATATGCATGTGTCCAAAGCTTTGCTGGAAATGTTTGGTCAATATACTTGGTTGCTATACACTTTCTTTGTGTTTCTGTCTGTGTTCCCTTACCTTCAATGCCTGGAATATCAGATTTTAACTTAGGAAAACATCTTATTTTCCACAGTGGGATAGTTGAGCTTGTTGGGATTTTCTTTGCAACTGAGCTTGCTAGTATGGTATTATTGTTAATTTTTTCTTTTGCTTGGGCGACAAAGTTAGTTCGCTTGAGCCTGCCTCTTCCTAGCCTATTCATTCTTTGGTACATGGGGTGTCCTTCGAGCCTCTTAAATTTTTCAGCTTGTTTTAAGACTCTGCTGTCACGTCTATCCTCCATTGACTGTAGCCCTGTGATGTTTTCCATAATTGGATAAAAAAAACCAGATCACACAAACATTCATTTTCCTTTTTCCGCGCATAAAACCCATTCATTTTTATTATCTGGGACTGACCTACGTTTGCCTTCTCAGAGCAGTGACTGCCAACTGAACTTTGAATGCTACTGCGTTTTGTGTAAAAACGTCATATCTGTTTTTGAGGTCTGTCATTCTTATATGTAGCATATTATAGCACGTATTAATTATTATAGCACGTATAAATGCTTAGCGTGGAAGTAGTAGGGATAATGCTAGCGTGGAAGGCCATACGGTCACAGCAATATCTCTATCTACTCTTCTACTTCAGGCTCTAAACAAAATAGAGGAGATAAAAGAAGAGGACATAAAGAAGAAATGATAAAAATAAAGAAAGAAGACAAGGAAAGAACATTGAACTAATGACATAAGACATGGAAAGACATTGAACTAATGACATAAGGCAGCAGTTCTTAACATGTGGTCCGCGGACACCCGGGAGGCCGCGATGTCCTCACAGGGGGTCCGCGAAGGCTTGAAGAAATGTTGTGAGCTTTTACAGTTAAAATAGAAAGAAAGAATGAATGAATGAAAGAAAAGAAGAAATAAAGAAAAGGAAACGAAGAACGAAATCTTAATTTCTCTAGCTGTTTGTGTAAAACTTGGCTTTTCTAACCTACCGCCTTGCAACTTGAGGTTGGTATTATCCTGGTGTTAAGGTAAAAAAAGGAGGTGATCCTTTGTATACGAGTTGGACAGAGTAAATTAAGGGTTACATTACTTGTAGACTGGATTAACGGTGAATTGGTTAAACAAATATATGATAGAAGTTAGAGTGTACAGAAAGCGTCGTGAGCGCTGTTCTGTATTGTAGAACTGTGAATAGTTCTCGCGGCTAGTCCGCGAATTGACTGAGCGGTGTTGAACAGCGAAGTCTCGTGACTAGGCTGGAAATGTGTTTCCAGGGGCAGTCATGTTCTAGGTGTTTGACTGAGGGAGCCAACCCTGGGTTTTTCTCTAAGTGTGTGTTCCCGACCAGTGTTCGGTGAAGATGTTTAGAGTGTTTTGCAATGTGTGTCTCGATGGAGACTTTTGTAACGGACTGTATTGAATATTCTTTTATGTGTTACATTATTTGAAAATGGTACGTACTTTGATATTAACTGCAGTGTGAAGATTATGGAGCTATTATGAAGGCCAGGATTTTGTACAGGCCGTATTTGATATTAACTGCGGTGTGAAGATTAATGAAGATTATGGAGCTATTATGAAGGCCAGGATTTTGTACAGGCCGTATTTGATATAACTGCAGTGTGAAGATTAATGAAGATTATGGAGCTATTATGAAGGCCATGATTTTGTACAGGCCGTATTTGATATTTGAAGATTAAGAGTCGGAGACTTGTCGACTTTATAAGACCATATTTATAACTGCGGTGAAGGCAGTCTTTGAGGGATTTTGCTATTGTGCACGTTCGATGAGGAGTGCACCACGATTTATAATTGAGCTCTAAGAAGAGATAGTGATGATGATTATTATAGTACTGCGATGTGAGCAGTCTCTCTGAATGAGGCCATATGTAGGAGACCGTATTTGAGGCCGTATGTACAACTGCGGTGAACGCAGTTCTTTAAGGAACATGGTGGATGTGTATTTCTATGAGGTGTGCGCCACTAGGCGCTGTGATTGAGCTCTGTGGAGTGTGGGAGCTTCATGAAAACCTTTACTTGATGCTATGTACTATATGCTGTATTTCGTCTGTGTCGTCCTCTGTGTTGTAACGTAAATAAACTGTTCTTTAAACGTTACTCATCGTTCAACGATACATGAATCCTTAGGGACCACTGACCAATTCATATTGAGGTCAGCTGTGCGCCAGGTTACAAGTTTACGGCGGGAAATGTTTCCTTACCCCCTACACCTTCCTCCACAGTGCATAACTGCGTACGCCAGGGCGATTCTCTCAAGTGGGCCTGCTCAAGCTACCTGCTTGTTCTCTCTTCTAGCTAGAGGGCAAACGAAATGTGGAGAGGAGGGAAAGGTAAATTGCATGACCCAGCGGGCGAAGTAGACACGCAACGATGACCACTTGGGGCTAGAAGGGTTGAGAAAAGATGTAACGCACCATGTATACATTTGGTTTAATATTTGTTGTAACATTGACGACTAGCGGCTATGATATCTTTAACAAGTTCTATTTCAGCGATAACTGCCTTCATCTGACAGTCCCGTGGGACCCCTTGCCGCTTGCCCGTTTTTACCTTTCTGGAAAGGCAGGAGAAATCTTCAAACTCTTTACATTGGGGTGTTCCCACCTACTAAATCGTTTTATTTTCCCGACATCCTACTACGTGTGCATTCGGGTGATTTCTCTGGCTGGGAATTTTACGCCACTCACAGCAAATACCTGAAGCGCCCATGCTCAACCGGCACCAACGTCAGACAGCTACACCTTATCGAAAGCTCTATCACCTTGTGGCCATCGTCAGCTCTATTTCATCCATAACATTACGTGCCGCCACGGGACTGACGGGCCGGCGTCAATAGTGGATTTAGTGCCTCCATCGCCTTTAAGTCGGCGTCTGTGGCCTAATGGATATGAACGCAGTTTCATAATCCAGATATACCAGGTTCGAAACCCGCTGCAGGCGGTTTGGTAGCAGATCGCTTTGTGTGGATTTTTAACAATGGTATAAGCGCCGTACCGTTCAGAAAGCAATGGCAAACTACTGAATGAAAAATTGCCTAGAAAAATCACAAAACAGCCAATAAAAGCTGGGGTTGATTGCCACGTCCTGTATACGATAAGATACTAACTTGTATCGCCTTTAAATCGTTAGGTGTATTCATAACCACCCTGGATTTGAAGCACAAAGAAGGATTTTTTGGGAGGTGGACTCTGATAAAGTAATAGTGAGGTGAAATCTGGAGAAATAGCTGGATAGTGCGAGTTAAGTGGTGCAAAACAGCTGTGTTGCTGGTCAAAATGCGTCAGAGGGTTTCTTTATTTCAGTATTTTCTCTGCAGGATACTTAGTACGCTAGCTAGCAAAAAATTAGTGGGTGTGTTAGCCACGCTCTTGACTCCAGTTTAGTTCGATTACTGCTATTATTGTTATCATTTTATTTGTCTCTAGATTGTTTTATTTGGGAATATAGCCTTGTATGACTTGTAGTCCTTGTGTGATTGAACTTTTGTTCGCCATAATATTGTTTTGTTGTTGTTAATAAATTAGACAATGAATCTGCGGATCAGACACCTTTCCTATCTGTATTTGTACTTCTTTCCGCGTTCTCCTTATCATTTTCACCTCTGTTTCCAGCTCTCTTCTCCATGTGCTTCTTGGTCTACCCCTGGGGGTTCCAGAACAAGGAATACCTTGTAATGCTATAAAACAGGTTATGCAGTGTGTGTCATTTCCATCGACATCGTCTTCTTCTCATATCTTGTTCCACTGGCACTTGTCAGTTTTCTTGTCATCAGTTCTACGTTGGTAACCTGAAATAATGACATAAGACGACTTAACTATTGACACTATACATGGAAAAATCTTGAACTATTGTCAATAGACAATGGACGAGTTTGAAAAAATGACATAAGATATGGAAAAACTTTGAACTAATGACACTCGACATGGAAAGATCTTGAAACTAATGACACAAGACATAGGGCGACCTTGTACGATTGACGTAAAATATAAGAAGACCTTGAACTAATGACATAAGACATAGGAAGACCATGAAAGAATGACATAAAACTTGGAAAGACCTTGAATTAATAACACAAGAGACAGGAAGACTATGAAGACAGAACCGTTTAGGATTAGAACGGGAGTGAGACAGGGATGCCTCTTGTCTCCATTTCTTTTCTTACTAGAAATAGATTGGGTTGTGAAAACAGCGACATCACACAACAGAAATGGCTTCCAGTGGAATCTGACTAAACGTCTTAATGTTCTCGATTTTGCAAATGACTTGGCTCTTCTATCTTCAAACCATAATCAGATGCAAGAGAAAATGAAAATTCTCGACGAGAGGTCACAACAATGGACCTGAAAACACACAGGGAACAGACAAAGATTATGAGAATAAATGCAAGAAATGATAACAAGGTTGAACTTGAAGAAACACCACTAAAAGATGTAGAATTATACACATATCTTGGAAGTAATATAGACAAAGTTGGAGGGAACAACAGTGATATCAAAATAAGAATACAAAAAGCAAGAGGAGCTTTCATTGCACTGGGAAATATATGGAGATCAAGAGAAATTGGATCCA
This sequence comes from Oreohelix idahoensis, assembly GCA_024509875.1. Taxonomy (NCBI): domain Eukaryota; kingdom Metazoa; phylum Mollusca; class Gastropoda; order Stylommatophora; family Oreohelicidae; genus Oreohelix; species Oreohelix idahoensis. Next base: position 264,200 of record JAMPIV010000267.1, on the reverse strand, counting down.
ACACGAAAATAAGAATCTTCAACTCAAATGTTAAGTCAGTCCTATTGTATGGCTCTGAGACATGGAGAACAACAAAAACAACAACCAAAAAGCTACAGACTTTAATAAACGGGTGCTTGCGTAGAATAGAAGGACTGAAATGGTATGACAAAGTCACAAATGTGGAATTGATGACAAGAACCAGACAAGTGCCAGTGGAATAAGAGATGAGAAGAAGACGCTGGAGATAGATAGGACACACATTGAGGAAACCTGTTGATAGCATTACAAGGCAGTCCTTGTTCTGGAATCCAAAAGGAAAGAGAGGCAGAGGTAGACCAAAAAACACATAGAGAAGAGAACTGGAAACAGAGGTGAAAATGATGAAGAAAACATGGAAAGAACTCAAGCGGATAGCACAGGACAGGAAGACTTGGCATGTGTTTGTTGAAGGCCTATGCTCCTTGGGGAACTAATGAGTATTGAATTGAGAGGAAGACATTGAACTAATGACACAATGACTGTTTCTTTCTCTCTCTGTGTCTCTCTCCACATACACAATAACACACACACAGTCACACATACAGTCACACACATAATCAAACACACAGTCACACGCATAATCAAACACACAGTCTCACACACACACACAATCTCACACACACAGTCAGACAATCACACACACGCATGTCATACAATCGTGCTGTTCCCTCATCCCATTTTAATTACACTGGACAACAGCCAAAATCTATCCGAGACAAAAGTAGCTATTTTTAACTAATTTGGACATGCTGATCACGAATATGAACTTAAAAATCGGGAATTAGCTCTAGTTTTCAAGAACGGGGGAGGAGGGGGGTGGTAGGAGGTGAAAAAAAAAGGGGGGGGGGGTGGTTCAGTTGAATGGTAGATTCACCTTCCCGACTCGAATGTTATTATTGTTGTTTTGAAAAGGTGATAGGTGGAGAGCGGGCACTTAACAGCTGACCATTACTGCCTCTTCTCTTTCCATCTTGGTCTACCCTGTTCAACCTGAAAATTGGTTATAATTGGGGTATTTAGTGTCGTTTTATTTACTAATTTTGTATTACATTTAAATAACAATTGTCTTTTGCAGTTGCTGATTTTAATTTATATTAGTATTTGTCGTTTTTTTTCAGTTTTGTGTTGTTTATAGATAACTATTGTCCTTTGCACTTGGTTTTAATTTGTATTAGTATTTGTTCTTTTTGAGTTGGTGTTTTCTTGTTTGTTTGTTAAACCTCGTTGTCTTTCCTTGTCTTATGAGTAGTTAGTAAGTTTGCTAATTTTCCTGTTTGTCTGTTTGTTTTAATTCATGATTTGTTAGTTTTGGTTGCTTAATTTCTATTTGGTTAAATGTCTTTCCTGAAGCATTATTTCAGTTATTATTACCAATATTGTCATTGTTATTAACCTTATAGATTTTCCTTTGTTTTCTGTATATATCGTTTAAGTTTTGTTAGGACTTCCCCTGGGGCATCTATACTTAAAACCTTATCACCTGTCATGTCTATATTGTGATTTCTAAAGTATGTTTTTAATTCTAGCCTCTGTTGATCGTATTTATTACAGTGGTTCAGGTAGTGATTTATGTCATTTCTTCCTGACATTCTTGGCAGTGTGGTATCTCTATCATGAAGTACGCTGCACCGAAACGGAGACCCTTTTTGTTCGAGGGTACCTTTAGTTCGTTTCTGACCTGGCACGTCCTTGTTGGTTTTTTCAGCAGTTTGAACGCGTGTCTGCCTTTTTCTACTGTTCTTCCATGCTGTCTTCCATTCCTCGTTTATAGTTAGCTTCACTTGGATCTTGATCTCCGATCTTCCCAGTCCTGCTCTTATATTGTTTTTACTTATTCTTCCATACTTGGCGTTCTGGTCTGCCAACTCGTTACCAGCTATACCTATGTGTGTTGGAACCCACACTAGCCTAACACTACATCCTCTGTTCCCTAGTGATGTATTAATTGCAAGAATTTCTCCTTTATGTCTGGCCGGCTACATTTACCTGGGTGTTCTAGTGCTTGTAGTGATGATAGTGAGTCTGTAAATATCGTAACAGCTTCTGGTGGGTTATCTTCGATTATTTCTAAACTTTTTATAATTGCTACCATCTCTGCGGTAAAAATCGAAGCCCCTTCAGTTACACTGTAGCTCTTCTTAATTCCTCACTGTGGTATTACTACTCCTGCACCTAATTACCCACTATCACCCTTGGATCTATCAGTGTATACGGCCAGACTTTGTATGGTAAGCTGATTTATGAGCTTTCTAATTATCGTTTTTGCTTCCTTATCTTCTATGTTTTGTTTGATCTTTTCAGTAAGTGAGTAGTCAATGATTGGTGTTTTTAGTTCACAGGGTGGTATAGTGCTTCTATATTTATTACTATTATTAAATGTGTTTGACAGTTCTTTGAACTGTGTTAGTTCTTCTACAGTGCCCCACCCTGTTGGATATCTTTCTTTATTTAAGGGGACATCTCATACACTTGGTGGATTTTTTACAAATGCTTTATGTGCTGGGTGGGTCACTTCTTGTGCTACTTAACTCCAGTAATTTAATCTTAGTTCTTTCCGTCTTAGACCAAGGGACGGTATACCAAGAGCTACTTCTAGTGCTTCTACTGGTGTTGTTATAAATGTACCTGTAATGGTTCTCATGACCGCATTTTGAATTCTGTCTAGTTTTGCTTTATTACAAGCTGCAGCTGAGTCATAGACTATGCTGGCATAAACTAGTTTCCCCCTGATGAAAGAATTGTAGAACATAAGCATCATTTTATTGCTCCCACCCCACCCCCTATCCATTACCTTTTACTATTGTTATGAGTTTTAATCATAACATATCGGTCGTTATCAAATTGGTATCGATTGAAGATACCATGTTCTTGATGTACTGCATCCACGGGTTACCCCGGAAGTACGTCACTGCCTTTTGGGGCAGATTTGGCAGAAGTCAAACCGGTCTCACCTTAGCAGAAGTCAAGGAGCCTTCGTGGCCTTTTCTGTGTGTTCTTCGATGTGGACGGACGCATATATGGCTGTCGTAATTTTATTTGAGAAAGGTCTTAGAAATAGTGGTCCCGTTAGAGTGAAGAATGATGGGGAAGGCTCTATGATAGTAAGGGTTAAGAAATAGATAGTTGATTCACAAGGGTGCTGGAAAGAGTAAGGACAGTCTAAGAAATCGGGTAATCTTCTCCGATTTGCCTACCTTTACGACAATTTTATTTATCTGTAGACTCCTAAATCTCTCCTGGCTAAACAATTTTTGCCAGTTATCAAACACTCATGTACACACACCAATTTGGTGCTTCAAACACACAGACGTGACGTGAATACAAACTACGTATAACAAATATGGGTAATAGTCATGGGTCTACCAACACAGAAATAAAAGGTTATGATGTTTATTTATCATTAAACCAAAATCACAACATTTAGCATGTTACAGTCAACAAATATAGTTACAGAGGAAAATACAATTTACCAAGAGGGGGGGGGGGGGGGGGGGGAGGGGTATCCAATATGCCCTTCCCGCTTGTATTCACAAAGACACAACCTAGTCCAAAGACAGGTAGATATCAGAAGGAGATAATTTAACCCAATAATAGATTTAATTTCTTCTTATAGGGGGTTTTACAATAGTTGGTATGGGGTGCAGGAAACGAGCCCTGTTATTCTCTAATGTTATCCCTTGACACCGATTTAGGGGAGGGGGGATAAATAAAGGTAAGAAATCCCACTTAAAAGAACAATACAAAGAATACGGTAAAAGGATATTTACCAGGTAAAGCAAATTATTAAATTAGCAAAATATATCATTTATTCATGCACGCTTGTGATGGCCAACACTCATTTTCTCACACACACTTACCGATCGTGGAATCTGGCAATCCATAGAAAAATACAAACAGCAATTAAAACACTCGACAAATGTGAATGTCTTTTCCTTCGTTTCCAGCCCCAGATTAGCGGGATTGGGTTTTAACACTTGTCCCGTAATCGCTGGAAGGTGAAGCCTAAGTGTTCTTGTGTTTTGTTATATAAAGTTTCTATGGGATGGCACTGTCACCGATACAGGTGTGAGGATGGTGTGGTCTCTTGGATTTCGCCGCTGATGGTGAAAAACTTCTTAAGCGTGATGACAACAACTGACCAGTGAGGTATGTTTTTTCTTCGGGGGTTTTAAAATCCAGAGAAAAATGATGGACTGTCAGTGTTCAGGAAATATATATTCTCTTTTCCAGTAGAGCAGTAAAATAAAATATATCGCTACTGGCAATGTTCTTCTTCAGTTTATCTATACAGACTTAATTTATTGATGATTTTTAAAAATGTTCTTGGGTTTGCTTTCTTTCTGTTAAATTCAGACAGCGGGACCCCAACAGGATCGCCACAAGATTAAATTTAAAATGTTCATCAAATCGCTGGAGGTTTTTTAAGAACCGAGTCTGGAGGACTCTATATAATTTTGCTGGGAAGCAAAGGTTTATGATCACCCTATGTGGAAAAAAAGAAAACATGAAATGCAATACAAATCATATTTTAACGTGCGATAAATTTACCGTTAAGACTATTATATACACTCGCGTATTCAATTATATATATATAAGAAAAACTCTCCGCGAGTCTAATGGTTAAAAACACACACACACACACACACACACACACATATATATATATATATATATATATATATATAGAACTTAACTAAATTAAGTAGTTATAAATTCCTTCACGACTTTAAAAGTTAATTTAAGCATCTATTATCTTTGAAAATAGCGTAATAGATATATCATTAAATTTACAACTGGAAACTTTGAAATGAGTTAATTTAATAGGTATAAATTAAAACAAATTACAGTGAAATAAAATGAAAGAACTAGACCACTGATCACTTGAAACTAATATATTATACCGTTGCACACAAATGAATTCACTCCAATACAGCCGAAAATCCAGAGGAAATCTAGCAGGATTCAACTATACGCTAGTGCTTCTTTAAATCTCTGGCAAACGAATGATAAATTGCATTTTACAGTGGTCTCTATATATATTAAATGAAATGAAAGATCGGGGGGGGGGGGGGAACGACGGACACGTGAAAATTTCACACCTTTTTTTAAATCAGTGAAATTTCGAGATTCTACGCCGCCCGTCCCTGCATGTTACTCAATTCTCTGACCGTTTCGGCTTCCCCGTTCGTCTCAGTATGCAGAGCGATTTTGTGGTTCACACAGACGTGTTCCACGACGACGAGAACTTCTTCGTCCGTTCTGAGACCGTCACTGCTTTTTAGATCTCATGCCGCTTTCCTTGTTGACTCTGGCAACGCCCTACTAGGCAGGTAAGAAAGAAAGGAGAAGGAGGAAGTAGATTTAGATCGCTCTAAGGTAAGGCGGAAGGCGTGGCCTATCCAAACTAAATACCAAGCGACTCATCCTGGCTCCTCGCACTCCAACAGTCTACATATTAATTATCCAACGTGTTGAAAATCCATCTGAAAATGATGCATACTAATTTTCCCAGGTGGCAGAGTTTCACGTTGACGAAAATTTCTACAATATTCAGGGGTACTTATGCTAATCGAGGGCCCCACCATATCATCTAACAATTCAGGGACAGCTGAGTTTCATCGTCACAATGTCCAGCTCCTAGATTATGTTATTTCTACAAAGTCCTAAAGTGTTCCAACATCTAGATCGCCCACATGCTCCATTGGGTCGATGTTAGAGATTTATATTCAGAGAATTGAATGCTGTATTCTGAGGTACGTGAGTTGGAACTTTGAAATAAATTCTGCATGAAAATGTCGAGGACATCTTGTCATTAGTAGACTGTATAGCGACGCTCGTGACTGGCTAGGTTATGCCATCGTCTTACATATATATTTTGAATGAATTACTCGATCTTGTACTATGGTTAAACATATGTCGTCTTAACGTCCAACCTGGCCTTCGTAGCTTCTTTATTGTTGGAGATCAGGTTTGTGAAAGAAGGCTGATTAAAAAACTGTGACCGGCATTTGTGCATGCATTACTAATTTAAAAAAGAAATATGTTTGATAAAGGAGGGACCTTTCCCGAAATACCCCTTCGACCTTTAATACAAGGACTAACGTTACAAATGAAAGTGTATGCAACATTGGGGGTCATGCCAAAGGATCATTGTTCTACAGCCTTAACAAATTTTTTGCACAAAAGAATTACAGTCGTCGCTTGGGATTTCGTGCCTTGTTCAAGATTTTAAAGATGGCGAACTTTATCGTCTGCTAGCCTGTGAGAGGTTACGGATCAAGATTAGCAGTGCAGTACTTTCTTGTTCCAGTCAGAAAGGTAACGTATTCAAAGCATGTTATATTTACTGCATCCTGCTTCGTTTGAAATTTCAAGTGTTATGCCGAAGATGGCGATTTTTCAAGACTGCGACAGATCAAAGTGTAGTCATGTTCGAATCAGCTGTTCTGGAATTCTAGCCCTAACGTTGGTCTACCTGTCTGCTTTGCATCGGTCCTGGAAGGAAAAGGTGGTAGAACAAGGATGAATGTTTTCACTGGCAATCAGATAAGTGAAATTTTAGCTACACAGCCTGTGATGATAAATTATCTTGTTTGCCAGAGTTCTTTTTTCCATGTTTTTGTATCGATGTCATTAATTTGTCTATAATTGTGGGTTGTTGGAGGGAACTGTGAATCTATCATACCGCCATGGCTTGTCGTAGATTCATGGTCGTTCTTTAGTTTATGCATCTGTTTAGTTCAAATTGAGGGGCCGGCGAATATTTATGTGTGTTACTGCCTCAATTGAATTCACCAGATCCATTTTTTGTCTAGTTGTGCAGTACTGTTTATTGGCAAGTTTGTTTTTGTGGTTTAGTTAATTGTAATTTTTTGTTCAGTTTTTAATGCATTATTGTTTGTGATATTGTTAGTCTTACCTTGCTATCCCTAATTTATTGATGTCATACATGTTGTAAATTCATGCTGTCTTGTCATATGTATGAAAGAGCTGCATTTTATTCACTTGTTCTACAATTCAGATATTTCTGCCTATTTTTTCCTTTGCATTCTCATCAGTTAGCTCTTGTTACTGTATTTAGTAATCTTGTTTATAACTATAATCTTTTAGTGCTCCATAAATAACATCTATACTATCTAGTATTGCAGTCAGCTGGGTTATTTTGTAGTGGTGAAATAAGTATTGAATATATTGCTTACATCTTGATAATATAATATATTTACATTATTGTTGGCTAGTAGAAAGCACATAATTAGAAAATATGGCTACCTTGGAGAATTTTATTAAGATTGGAAAGGAATTGGGTAAGGAAGGTGAGGCTTTAGAGACATATGTATCCTCTGAGTATGAAAAAGAATTAAAAAGGTTGGAAGCAAATGAACTCAGAGATCTAAGAAATTTAGAGAGAGCGGAGAAGAACGCAGCTGTAGAATTATTATTGGCTGAAAAAATGAGACAAGAAGAAATACAATTGTCTGAAAAAAGAAGAGAAGAAGAATTATCTGAAACAAGAAGAGCAGAAGAGATGGCTCATGAAAAATAAAAATTAGCTTATGTTCATTCATTCATTCATAACCCTCCACTCCCAAAGGAGCATAGGCCTTCAACAAACACATGCCAAGTCCTCCTGTCACGTGCCATCATCTCAAGTTCTTTCCATGTTCTCCTCATCATTTTCACCTCTGTTTCCAACTCTCTTCTCCATGTACTTCTTGGTCTTCCTCTGCCTCTCTTGCCCTGGGGGTTCCAGAACAAGGACTGCCTTGTAATGCTATCAACAGGTTTCCTCAGTGTGTGTCCTATCCATCGCCATCGTCTTCTTCTCATCTCTTGTTCCACTGGCACTTGTCCAGTTCTTGTCATCAGTTCCACATTGGTAACCTTGTCATACCATTTTAATCCCTCTATTCTACGCAAGCACCCATTTATGAAAGTCTGTAGCTTTTTGGTTGTTGTCTTTGTTGTTCTCCATGTCTCCGAGCCATACAATAGGACTGACTTCACATTTGAGTTGAAGATTCTTATTTTCGTGTTGGATCCTATTTCTCTTGATCTCCATATATTTCCCAATGCAATGAAAGCTCCTCTTGCTTTTTGTATTCTTATTTTGATATCGCTGTCTGTCCCTCCAACTTTATCTATATTACTGTCAAGATATGTGTATGATTCTACATCTTGTATTGGCGTTTCTTCAAGTTCAACCCTGTTTTCATTACCTGCATTTATTCGCATTATTTTTGTCTTTTCCCTGTGTATTTTCAGACCCAATTGCTGTGACCTCTCATCGAGTGTTTTCAATTTGTCCTGCATCTGATTACGGTTATGGGACAGGAGAGCCAAGTCATCAGCAAAATCCAGATCATCCAACTGCTTAGTCAGAGTCCACTGGATTCCATTTCTGTTGTGTGTTGTCGATGATCTCATAACCCAATCTATTGCCAGCAAGAAAAGAAATGGAGACAAGAGGCATCCCTGTCGCACTCCTGTTCTTATCCCAAATGGTTCTGTAAGCTGTCCTTCATGAAGAACTCTGCACGTCATGTCTTCATAGGTTTTCTTTATTAAATTAATGATCTTCAGGGGAACTCCATAATGCCTCATCAATTTCCAAAGTGATTCTCTGTCCACACTGTCAAATGCTTTTTCGTAGTCCACAAATCCGATGTATAGTGGTGAATTCCATTCCAGACTTTGTTCAACTATTATTCTCAAAGTGGCTATCTGGTCTGTACATGATCTGTTTTGTCGAAAACCTGCTTGTTCATCTCTCAGTTTCTTGTCTATGGACTCCTTTAATCTCTCAAGGATAATCCTGTTCAATACCTTTCCTCTATAATTTGTGCACTCTTGTAGATTTCCCTTCTTAGGCAACTTAACCAGATATCCTTCCTTCCATTCTGCTGGTATCTCTTCTTTTTCCCAGACTTTACCAACTAATTTATATAACATCTCTGTAGCCGTGTCGATATCTGTTTTGATGGCCTCTGCTGGAATGCCATCAGGTCCAGACGCTTTTCCATCTCTTAGAAGCTTTATGGCTTTCTTTATTTCTTCCTTCGTTGGTCTTTCACCGTTAATTTGTAGCTCTTCTTCTGCTGGCTGGATGTCCGGCGGGTTTTGTGGAGCTGGTCTATTGAGAAGGTCCCCAAAATATTCTGTCCACCTCTTCATTTGCTCTTGTATATTGCTGAGCAGTTTCCCATTCTTATCTTTTATGAGGCAACTTGTTTGCTTGTATTTCCCTGTTAGCTTCTTTGTGCTGCTATACAGTTCTCTCATATTTCCTTTGGCTGCAGCATCTTCTGCCTCTCTTGCCAACTCCTCAATATACTTCCTCTTGTCTCTTTTGATATTTCTTTTTACTTCTTTGTTTGCTTCTGTGTACACTTCTTGAGCCTTGGCTTTGGAACTTCTGGTTTTGCTTGTGTTTAACTCTGCTTTCTTGTTTTTTTCTATCTTTTATCTTATTGATGGTTTCTGTTGTTATCCATGCTTTTTGTTGTCTTTCCCTTTTCCCCAGTATTTCTTTACATGTCTCCTTCCATACCGTTTTGACCTGCTGCCAATAGTCTTCTGTATTCTCTACATCTTCCAACTGTTGGAGCACTTGGAATTTGTTGGATACTGTGACCGCAAATTTGTCTCTTGTTTCTTGATTTATTAGCTGTCCTACAGTAAACTGTTGTCTGTAATTTTGCATTGTTGCATATCTCTTGAGTTTCATTTTTACTTTGGCTATCAGAAGATGGTGATGTGATGCCACATCTGCTCCTCTATATACCTTTACATCCTGCAATGGTGATCTAAACTTCTTGTTTAAGCATATATGGCAAACGAATGATAAATTGCATTTTACAGTGGTCTCTATATATATTAAATGAAATGAAAGATCGGGGGGGGGGGGGGGGGGGGGACGACGGACACGTGAAAATTTCACACCTTTTTTGAAATCAGTGAAATTTCGAGATTTTACGCCGCCCGTCCCTGCATGTTACTCAATTCTCTGACCGTTTCGGCTTCCCCGTTCGTCTCAGTATGCAGAGCGATTTTGTGGTTCACACAGACGTGTTCCACGACGACGAGAAACTTCTTCGTCCGTTCTGAGACCGTCACTGCTTTTTAGATCTCATGCCGCTTTCCTTGTTGACTCTGGCAACGCCATACTAGGCAGGTAAGAAAGAAAGGAGAAGGAGGAAGTAGATTTAGATCGCTCTAAGGTAAGGCGGAAGGCGTGGCCTATCCAAACTAAATACCAAGCGACTCATCCTGGCTCCTCGCACTCCAACAGTCTACATATTAATTATCCAGCGTGTTGAAAATCCATCTGAAAATGATGCATACTAATTTTCCCAGGTGGCAGAGTTTCACGTTGACGAAAATTTCTACAATATTCAGGGGTACTTATGCTAATCGAGGGCCCCACCATATCATCTAACAATTCAGGGACAGCTGAGTTTCATCGTCACAATGTCCAGCTCCTAGATTATGTTATTTCTACAAAGTCCTAAAGTGTTCCAACATCTAGATCGCCCACATGCTCCATTGGGTCGATGCTAGAGATTTATATTCAGAGAATTGAATGCTGTATTCTGAGGTACGTGAGTTGGAACTTTGAAATAAATTCTGCATGAAAATGTCGAGGACATCTTGTCATTAGTAGACTGTATAGCGACGCTCGTGACTGGCTAGGTTATGCCATCGTCTTACATATATATTTTGAATGAATTACTCGATCTTGTACTATGGTTAAACATATGTCGTCTTAACGTCCAACCTGGCCTTCGTAGCTTCTTTATTGTTGGAGATCAGGTTTGTGAAAGAAGGCTGATTAAAAAACTGTGACCGGCATTTGTGCATGCATTACTAATTTAAAAAAGAAATATGTTTGATAAAGGAGGGACCTTTCCCGAAATACCCCTTCGACCTTTAATACAAGGACTAACGTTACAAATGAAAGTGTATGCAACATTGGGGGTCATGCCAAAGGATCATTGTTCTACAGCCTTAACAAATTTTTTGCACAAAAGAATTACAGTCGTCGCTTGGGATTTCGTGCCTTGTTCAAGATTTTAAAGATGGCGAACTTTATCGTCTGCTAGCCTGTGAGAGGTTACGGATCAAGATTAGCAGTGCAGTACTTTCTTGTTCCAGTCAGAAAGGTAACGTATTCAAAGCATGTTATATTTACTGCATCCTGCTTCGTTTGAAATTTCAAGTGTTATGCCGAAGATGGCGATTTTTCAAGACTGCGACAGATCAAAGTGTAGTCATGTTCGAATCAGCTGTTCTGGAATTCTAGCCCTAACGTTGGTCTACCTGTCTGCTTTGCATCGGTCCTGGAAGGAAAAGGTGGTAGAACAAGGATGAATGTTTTCACTGGCAATCAGATAAGTGAAATTTTAGCTACACAGCCTGTGATGATAAATTATCTTGTTTGCCAGAGTTCTTTTTTCCATGTTTTTGTATCGATGTCATTAATTTGTCTATAATTGTGGATTGTTGGAGGGAACTGTGAATCTATCATACCGCCATGGCTTGTCGTAGATTCATGGTCGTTCTTTAGTTTATGCATCTGTTTAGTTCAAATTGAGGGGCCGGCAAATATTTATGTGTGTTACTGCCTCAATTGAATTCACCAGATCCATTTTTTGTCTAGTTGTGCAGTACTGTTTATTGGCAAGTTTGTTTTTGTGGTTTAGTTAATTGTAATTTTTTGTTCAGTTTTTAATGCATTATTGTTTGTGATATTGTTAGTCTTACCTTGCTATCCCTAATTTATTGATGTCATACATGTTGTAAATTCATGCTGTCTTGTCATATGTATGAAAGAGCTGCATTTTATTCACTTGTTCTACAATTCAGATATTTCTGCCTATTTTTTCCTTTGCATTCTCATCAGTTAGCTCTTGTCACTGTATTTAGTAATCTTGTTTGTAACTATAATCTTTTAGTGCTCCATAAATAACATCTATACTATCTAGTATTGCAGTCAGCTGGGTTATTTTGTAGTGGTGAAATAAGTATTGAATATATTGCTTACATCTTGATAATATAATATATTTACATTATTGTTGGCTAGTAGAAAGCACATAATTAGAAAATATGGCTACCTTGGAGAATTTTATTAAGATTGGAAAGGAATTGGGTAAGGAAGGTGAGGCTTTAGAGACATATGTATCCTCTGAGTATGAAAAAGAATTAAAAAGGTTGGAAGCAAATGAACTCAGAGATCTAAGAAATTTAGAGAGAGCGGAGAAGAACGCAGCTGTAGAATTATTATTGGCTGAAAAAATGAGACAAGAAGAAATACAATTGTCTGAAAAAAGAAGAGAAGAAGAATTATCTGAAACAAGAAGAGCAGAAGAGATGGCTCATGAAAAAACAACCACTGGTTAATCCTATGAATGATGAAGCTAGAAATAGAGATCATTCTTCGAATTTTGCGATAAATTTGCAAAAATTTAACGCAAATATAGACAATTGTCAGACAAACTATTTATACTGTGGATTTAACACAAGACACTTAGCTAATCTTTGGCTCACCATCTAAGGATACGACCACAGCATTCAATAGCTGACAATAATTTAACATAACACCTTTCACAGGTAGGTTCCCTTTAATGATACACTGCACACAATGAAGCCCAGGACTTTCGCTCACTGGCGAACTTATGTTCTAAGACCAGGTGAAAACTAGATCATACATGACTCACATCACCGATCTACCAAAAGTACCGCTAGAAAAAATATATTAGCACTCTAGCAAAATGCACTACATCCAAAATCACATGAAGAAAAAATCAAGCCCTAGGTCCAAACCACAATGGCAAACGCTCTTCAGCAAAAACGCTGACAGGGAACAAAAAAAACGACCTCTCCCGGTCGATAGCCAGAAAAAAACTAACTTTTCCGCCAGAATTTGCGTTCACTTCCTTTCACGGTCACCTGACCAAACGGGTTTTTATTATCTCAGTGTCGCCACTCACAGCGCGACCAACTTAATATTTTGTCGAACATATATACTATGACATCCACCCCCGCCCTCCCTTTCCCTTAAGAAAGAAAACGAAGTTTTCTTCCACCGGAGGAGTCACGCCCAACCCCCTTCGGAGTATGGACGAAGAAAATACCGAGACGGCACCTCCTCATCTACCTAGCGAGTGCCAAAGTCGTCCAACACCATTGTCGTTCATGCCTTCTCACTCTAAGTACTGAACACCATATGCGCATGAATTAATCCACCCCAGGTACTGGTAGTCGTGAAAAATAACAACGACTGTCCAAACCTGGTCTATCACACACAACATATGTTACATATAAGTTACTCATATCTAAGCATCAATAATGATAACCAATCTCATAGTATAAACAATCATTTCTACTCGCTATAAATATACATAATATTATAACATGATCTTCACATACGTTGAGTATAACTTTATCCATATTGCCTTTATGGCATCATGACACATAAATCATATACCGTAATACATTTTCATAAGCCTCAACTCTAACGATTATAATACATTTCTTACATAGACCAAAGTAAATACTCTCTTCGGATGTTCCTGTCCCACACCAACCACATAACCTGGACATGACATTTGCTACAATGTTATGTACCCGCTGAGATGGTAAAAAAGTAAAGTTGAATTGCTGCAGCAATAATGCCCAGCGTGTCAACTTAGCACTGGTGAATTTAGCCGACCGCAAAAATAGCAGTGGTTTAAGATCTGTTTTGAGGAAAAAATGCGCTCCCAACAGGTATCGTACCAGCGTAGACACCGCCCAGACAATCGCAAAGCACTCCCTCTCAATCGTGGAGTATCTGGTTTCTGCTGGCAACAACTTCCGACTGACATCCATTGTAAATCATAACATATATTATAGCATAAACATGTATCGCAAAGCATCATGTGATATTTACAAGTTTACAAAACACAAATATTGATATGAAAATAGTACTGGGGGAGTGGGTCAGACTCTAAGGTTCGGTTCCCGTCAACCGAAACACCTTACTGAACACGAACCCGAAACCTAACCCTCGCGATTTCTGGACTATTAGCAGATGGTTCTGAAGCAAGGACATATGCTTCTGCCTAATCGCATTATGCGCACCCCACCTATTCGCAAAAGTCACCCGTGCCATTTTGGTATTGTCTCGCAACGACAGTACCTCCACAAACCTAACTGGCGCGACCTCACCAAACACTCGTCTGAGTGTGCGTCAACTAGCACTCAGGCAAACGTTACGCACCCAAACTGTGCAATTATTAGCTTTCGGACCCTCGTAGAAGTTCCTACTGCTCCTAATCGTGTCATTTGGTAATTGCCGCAAAACAGGTCTGCGATGTATCTTCTTGTCAGTTGATGCTACGTCGACTTCCTGATCATCCGTCTCAGACCTTTGGTGTTGCGGAGCCTCTGCTCCAACCACACCCACGGCACAATGCACTCCGCATACTTTGCCGACGATTAAGTCGGCAATCGGATCCTCGAGGACGAACGCATTTACTCTCCCCGAGAGGAACGGAGTGTCCACATTAATACTCGCCTGGGGGTAAGACTTCACTTTGCACCCGAAAGTGGTGCACTTTACAGTTTTACCTGTAAGACAGGAGTCGTCGATACACGACCGACGCACCCCAATTGTGATACATCCAGTGTCCCTCAACACGGAGACTGGTTTCATCTCCACCATGCCTTTGTGGAGATTCACCTTGCCAGTTTCATGGACTGCCGATAGACATGGTGCCGCATGCCCGCATTGAAGCACCAACCTCTCGTTCGTATGGAACAGAGGGCGACACCCTGCACAGTCCTCGCTGTTGATTGTGTCTGACACAAACGCGGAATTCGCGTGTACGATCGGGGTAGTGCATATGTCAGCATAATGACCTCTGCCACAACAATTGGTATACAGGCGCTCTTTCTTCTTCTCCTTGTGTGTACTTTTGCTGGAGCTTTTCGATGACGAAGACCCCGCATCAGAGTCAGAAGATCGTCTCTCTGAAGAACCACTCCTGTGCTTCGGATGTTTGGTTTTATACCAAAACCGGTCTTCGTCCCGAGAATCCTCGAAGCGTACCTGCTTTCGCGTTTTGCGCTCCCTTCCGTCGATATAACTATCATATTGTCGATTCTGCCACATCGGCCGACCATTCCTATGAGAACGATAATTCCCATAGCTATCTCTACGTGGTTGATAGCGACTTGAGGACTTCTCATACTTCTGCTCTTGATCCCTGTCTACATTGCCTGACTGATTTCGCCAAGGATGGCGCTGAACTTTGCCGACACTGGGAACTAAGTCATCTGACAGACCTGATTTCTGAATTGGTTTGCCCGGGTGGGCCAGGACATAATGGTGCCCCAATTAAGCAATGGACTCAATGTCCTTTGGTTGGCGTTCCTGAAAAAACGCAACCAACTCACTAGAACACGAGGACAACACTTTGTCTCGTAGCAGCAAGTCTAGCAAGCCATTAAAGTCCTTAGAAATTCCCTCCATTTCGATCCATCTATTCAGCAGGAGCTTTATCTTTGAGATAAAGTCCTCGAAGTATTGGTCCGAGCTTGGCATCGCGTTTTAAAAACGCGTCCGGTAGCCGTCAGCAGTCAGACGGAACTTCCGGAGCAATCTCTCCTTTACTTTATCGTAATCGGCCCTTTCCTCTAATGGGAGGCTATAGAAAGTCTCCATCGCAGGCCCAACTAGCAGCGTCGATAACAGAGATGGCCACTGATCTCTGTCAGCCTTATAGGCCACGCATTCGGCTTCGAATCTTTCATGGAAGAAATCTAAACTATCAATTTTATCGTTAAAATTCGGCAGACGCATCCTAAAGGGACGATGAGACCCACCAGAAATCGAGTTCTGACCACTCGCACCCACTTCCAATTTCTTCAATTGTATTTCCTTATCCGTCATCTTCTCTTCCAGAGCTATTCTCATTCTCTCCTTCTCTAATTCAAATTCTTTATCTTCTTTCATCTTCTTTTCTTGTAACTCTTTATCTTCTTTCATCTTCTTTTCTTGCAAGTCTCTCTCTTCTCTCATCTACTTTTATTGCAGTTTGAATTCTCTTCTTTTTAGCTCTAGCTGTTCAGCTCGAGCATCTCTTAAGGCATCCTGGTTCTCCTTTGATTGGAATTCTACCTTGGCATAATCCAATAATTCTTTTCCTGTGTACCCAGCTTCCTTGCCTATCCGCATGAAACTATCAATGTACATGATGTACACTCGTACTTCTCACAATATAAAATACTCTTATCTTTTGCTATAGATTTTTATTCTCCAATTACTCAATCGTATGTACTGCAAACACTTCACTTATATCACAGAAACGTCTCTGCTTACAAAGTGATGCAGAAATGGTAGTAAATATTGATATCACTTCTCTAATCTACACCTACATATGCATTTAAGTATAAATTACCTCACCTTTCACTGTATACACATCATCAACCTTTACCTTTTATAGTATAAATCTAGTTTACTTTGCCACTTGGCTACTGTCTCATCACTCTGAAAATTTGGTCTTTCTGACCACTTAGTCTCTGTGATCCACTCAAACAAACTTACAATAGTCGACAGTTGTATAATAACAACTGATGAAACTTTCTGGTGCTCTGACACCACTATGCCAACTTGACAATAAATTAGCTTTTACGGTACTTCAAAGTCTGTTACTGACACCCACACTGGTGCTATACTCAAATAATACTTCACTTACTACTAATCTTAATAATCTATGTTATGAAAGTGCTTCCTATGGCAAAATAAGTACTACACAGATTGTCACAGTGTGAGTAACACAGCTGTGGACTGGCGGTGCTCCGCTGGGGGCGGGTACATAATTTCAGTTGGGTGTGAGAGGTGTTTTCATACACTTAACTTAACAACACGAGACTGCGAGGTCAGCAGGTCAGGGGTGAACGCAAGGGGCGTTCTGATTGGGCAGTGAAGAAAAGAGAGGAAAGCGAGCGAGGAGGTTTTGGTGGGATGATGGCCGACTCGTATTGTCGAATGCAAGAGGATACTTAGTTGTGAGAAAATAAGGCATTCGGTTATCTGAGATTTTCATCAATGTGTTACACTTCGCTAACTACATATATTGTTGTGATTTTGTGGTGATAATTATTTGAATACATTAGACAGAGTTGGGAACATTGCTAGTGTTCGTTCTTATTTGAATGTGGTCCACTCCACCCCTCTCTCTCTCTCATGTGTAGTATTTCGAGGACTAAGGCATATGTGTATTTAATACAAAATACCCTGTGTCAGGTGGGAGCTCGTATTTGGGTCCTCGACTTTGATTATCTTTGCACGTCAATGCAGCGCCAGGTCAGAAATCTATTTTAGGTCACATACACTGTAGGCCTGTTTTTTCAGTCACGTAGTTGTCAGGTACTTTTGTTTGAATAGTGAGTCGCGGGTCACGGATTAGCGATGCACAGTGAAGTGGGGTATTTATTATGAACAGTACACTGTGTCAGAGCTAACAAAATGTCAGGGCGACATTGAGCACTCTGGTTAAGAAAACGACGCTAAAGTCTGCAGTGTGAACCAGGTTGTGGCAGGTTCGTTGACATTCATTTTGTTGTCTGCGGGGCTGAGAGGACGAATATGTTGCTGCTAGTACAGGTTGGGCGAACAAGTTGATGGCAGCCTTGGTAGCATTCATTTCAGTGTCTGACTAGTCAAGACTAGAGGCCGCTGCAACGCCGTTGGAAAGCCAACAGTGGGACAGTGTTGCCACTACACAGTGTTTACTGTCAAAGGAGACGACGTACCTGGGGAAATCAAGGGGTTGAGTCTTCTTGTGGAACTGGGTGCATGCCGAACACGGGAACTGGTGCATTACAGTATCAAAATTTTACACACGGTCGTTACGGAGGTTGCAGAAGCTGAACAGTACCAGATTTACGTTACGATCGTTGCCTTATACAAAACACTGTAGGCATCATCATAAACTGTACTGAACTTTTTCTCACGCAGAAGGCTGCACTACACCTTTGCAAACGGTGGTAACTTTCATGAACTCGTGAGATGTTATCGGAGTGGAGCTGGCAAATCCTCGCCTTGGACTGACGACGAGCTAGTATACAGTTGTGGTATAACTTTGATGCGTGTAGTCGAACTTTTTGCTTGACATCCCTGTGATATTTCAGTGAAGACAAGGCACTATCTGGTGACAAGCGTGGACTTCGTGCCTTACTCAGGGGTCACCCTAATGGACAATATTTGTAACTTTACGTAACTTTGTAACGTGTCGTTCGTTTTGTGGACCATTGGACTAAGGTGCTGTAGATATCAACGTCATCATCAGGAACCAAGACCTGCGGAGATCATCAATTTAATTGATTTATAATTAATTTTTTAATGTTGTATTATTACTATTATTATATATTATTGGACAATTATTTTTCTTTTAGTACCTTTCTACTTTATAATATTATATAATTAGTAATCATTCTCCTGTGTCCTCTTTTCCATTTGGTTGGTGAGTACGTCATCCAAATGGTGTGCTGTTGCAACATACTACCTTTGGTCACTTCATTGTTTATTGTAGGTTTTTGTTGTGTCTTCGTAGAAGTATAATTTTGGTGTCATTTGGTTGTTGTGTGGGTTTAGGATTTTCTCTTTTGCATTGCGGAAAGAGATTATGCTAAACCGTTCTTTAGGACAGTTGCTAGGTGAATTGTGTGCCGGAGCACGGGCACATAGAGCTGACCCTATTGGCTGCCCTGCATAATTCACGTTGCACATTTTAATGTATTAGTGGTGCAGGTCTGGTTTGTTTGCACGGTGTCATATTTGTAATAGTGTCTCTTTGTCATGTTTAATTGGAGTATTCTCTTGCATTCTTCTTACTATCATGTACATACGTTAATTTCCCAAACTCTTGTTTTCATTTGTTAACAGCTACGGTTTATAATTAAACATCTGCTGCTGTCTGAAGATTTTTTTTTCTTATTCCACCGTACTGTTGTGTTCGTTCGTGTAGTAAGGTCGTCTTGATCATCTTCATTATTGTCATCATTGTTTGTATTTATGTTTGTTTTGTTTTAGTGAAGTGTATCTCAATTTCAATTCCAGTACTGATTGCATAAGAGTAGGTTGTGTATTTTTGCTTGTGTAGACGTAATTTTCTGGTTTGTTTGAGAATCACATGTATGTTTATGCCATTAAGTATATTGCAGTGGGGTTTAGTTTCACTGCTTAAATATTATGGGTGTCATGGGTACAGCAAATTATGCTGTTGAATAACTTCACACCATTATACTGAATACACCTATTTGATTGGTACAGTCAGTATTTCTGACTAGGCATTACATATAATTTTGATCCTTTTTTTTAAGTACAATATCTGATAATTTTCCAGTGGGGAATACTGAAGGCATTTTTTTTTTTTTGTACACTGAGTACTGCTTTAAGAAATTTTAATTTAATTACATTACATTACGATGGCTAGCCTCTTAGAATTTGTTGAGGTTGGTAAAGAGCTAGCATTAACAGGCCCTGCTCTACAGGAATGGGCAGAAAAAAAAAATGGAAAGAAAAACAGGAAAATGATAGAATGGAACGGTGTGAGGAGAGAGAATTCCAGAAATTGAAGATTGAAGCTGATAAATTGAAGATAGAAGCAGAGAAAGAGATGAAGAAGATAGAAGCAGAGAAAGAGATGAAAAAAATTGAAGCTGACAGAGAAATAAATCTAAAGAAGCTAGATAATGAATCCAGGAAGCAGGATTCAGGTGGGAAAGAATTCTCACGTCCCTATAGACTACGGTTACCCAATTTTAATCAAGATTTGGACAGTATCGACGTGTATTTGGAACGTTTTGAAGCAGAAGTTTTGGCTTGGAAGATAAAGAAGGAGGAATGGCCTGTTCTGCTGGGAAATTTGCTTTCAGGATCTGCGTTAGAAACTGTGTATAGTATCCCTTTAACCGACAGAGCAAATTATGACATAGTCAAGGAGAGGTTGTTAAGGAAATTTCGTCTAACGGCGGAAGGGTATCGGGCTCGTTTCCGAGACGTGAAACCAAGCGTCAATCGGGATTTTGAGGATTTCATTGCGAAAATTACTCAGCTATTAAATCGATGGATTGAGATGGAAGGTATTACTAAAGACTTTGATGGGCTTTTCGACCTTATGTTACGGGACAAGGTATTGTCATCGTGTTCATCTGAGCTTATTGCGTTTTTTCAGGAACGCAAGCCCAAAAACATCGGTACGATGTCAGAATTAGGACACCAATACGTGACCGCGCATCCAGGAAAGGTCATACACAGGGAGAGTATCTCTGAGACTTTCTCAGCGAGTATAGGAAAGATTACTAGAAAACCTTACAATCAACATAGATCGAAGAGTGCCGATAGATTTGGCACCAGAAGATTTAATTATGATAGACCCTACTTTCGAGGAGACAGATCTCCTGCACGGTATGACAATTATCGGGACCATAGATCACCGAGGAAGAAATTTAACTATCAATCTGATAGAAATCAATACAGATATACTGGAGACAGACAGGATAGGTACCCGCGGAATCAGATCCAGATAGATGGGCCAACGAGAAGGAGCAAAGACGATTTCGCAAAAGCTCACCTTATCAAAGAAACAAATCCTTTGAGAAAAAGGAGTCAGACCGAGTAGTCAGACACTCTCCAAACAATAGTCCGAAAAAGGATAGCAATACGCAGCTACACTGTAGTCTTTGTAAGGGAACAGGACATTTAGCAAAGGTCTGTGCTAATAATTCAGAACGAGCGAATTCGGCTTGCATATTAGAAACCTTTAACGATGGGAATTGTGAAGGGTGTAGACCATTATTGGAGCCAGACTGTAAGCCTATGCTTATCTGTGGTCACACTCTGCCGTGTCTCTCTTCTCTTGAAGAAAATGGTCATTTGGAATTGCATCTAGGATTTGTGCAAAAGCAGGAAGTGTCTGTGTTGAGAGACATGGGTTGCACAACTATAGGAGTTCGTAGATCCTGCATTGACGACTCATGCTTGACAGGTAAGACAGCAAGATGCGTCACTTTCGGGGGTAACATTGAGTATTACCCTCTTGCCATTATTGAGGTAGACACACCCTTCATATCTGGTAGAGTACAGGCCTGCGTACTCGAAGCACCGATAGCGGATTTGATTGTGGGTAATGTGCAAGGTGTGCAGGAATGTACTCAGATGGACATCAGGAAATGGAGGGACAATCGTGTGCGTAGTGCCAATGTGGTGATTACGAGGGCGCAGTCAAAGGCAGATGGCGCATTAGAAGCGACGCATCCTGAAGCTAAGACATCGGAATTGGTCAAAGGGAGTCAGGATACACAGGTGTCGGACTTTATCCAGCACCAACGGTCAGACGGATCATTGCGTAAATTTTACAACTTTGCCGAGAGAGGTGATGTAAAGTGCACGAAGCTGGCCAGACATTGGTTCGAGCTCAAGAATAATGTTCTCACGAGGTGTTTCGCTAAGGGAGTACAAACTCAGCGCCAAGTGGTGGTACCGTGTAATTTAAGAGCAAAAGTGTTAGAGGTTGCACATGACTCCCCTTTCGCGGGACATATGGGTGTGGCTCGAACGCGCCAGAGGGTGCTGTCACATTTCAATTGGCCATTGTTTAGCAAGGACATTAAACTATATTGTAGGTCCTGTAAGATATGCCAACAGATGAGGCATAAAGGCAGAACTCCCAAAGCTCCAGTGCAGAATACGGACTTGTCAGTACGTCCTTTCCGGAAAGTAGCGATTGATATTATAGGCCCCCTCGCGGTCACTTCAGACAGAGGATATCATTTCATTTTAACAATGGTAGATTTGTGCACCAGGTGGCCGGAGGCGGTACCGATGAAGAGTATTACTTCACAAGCAGTCGCAGAGGCTTTGCAGATGTTGTTTTGCAGGTTTGGTTTTCCGGAAGAGATATTATCGGATAGGGGCCGTCAGTTCATTTCGAAGGAGATGTCAGAAATCACTGGGCTGTTGGGCATTGCCCAAACATTCACGAGTCCATATCACCCTCAGTCAAACGGAGTTTGCGAGCGTTTTAACGGTGCATTAAAACACATGCTGGCAAAAGTGACCGCAGAATCTCCGCAAGAATGGGATAGGTTACTCCCAGCGGTACTGTTTGCCTATAGGGAGGCTCCCCAAGAGAGTACAGGATTTTTCCCTTTCGAATTACTGTATGGGGCAAACCGAAGGGGGCCGATGCACATATTGAAGGATTTATTAACTGGAAAATGTGCAAATAGCACCTCAGTTACGAGTTATGAGTATGTAGTGAGCCTCAGAGAACGTATTGTAAGATCTTGTTTGGTGGCACGTGATTGTTTGGCGGGGTCGTTAGCATGGTATCGGAAGTACGCAAATCAAAACTCCAAACTAGTATCCCTGATTCCAGGTGAGGAAGTTTGGCTACTTTTACCAGCTAAAGAGGATCGCTTGAGCATTACGTTTCAAGGACCATTCAAGGTGGTTAAAAAAATGACAGATGTCGATTACCTAATTTCGGTCCGAAATAAGGAAAAGGTATTTCATGTGAATATGCCGAGGCCGTATGTAGAACGACCTGAGTCATTGAAAGCAGTCACAAGGGCAGCACAGACTGAAGCAACAGTGGCATGTACGGAAGTCATTGATGACACGGGAGATGAAAAAGGTGAAGGGAATATCCAGTTATCTCTCATACCCCTGGTTCCCTTGGAGTCATGGAATATGGTGCGAATCGGGGATGACCTAACAGTAGAACAAAAGTCGGAGGTACAGATTATATTAGCGGAGTTTAAGGATGTCCTCACAGATCTGCCAGATCGGACAGACCTGATTTGTCATGATATCACTCTGACATGTGATCAGCCTATTAGGGTGAAACCGTATCCATTGCCCATGCATTTCAAATCAGCTGTCGAGAGCGAAATTGGTGACATGCAACGACTGGGGATCATTTCTCCGTCTGATTCACCATATTCTTTTCCAATGGTTGTGGTTCGCAAGAAGAACGCATCTCTTCGTATATGCATTGACTTTCGGAGATTGAACAGCATCACCGTCGTTGACGCTGAACATATTTCAGCAAACTAGATCTGTCTAGAGGCTATTGGCAGGTACCCCTCGCGGAGGCTGCAAAACCTCTAACTGCATTTAGCACCCCCAAAGGATTGTTTCAGTTCAATGTCATGTGCTTTGGCTTAGTGAACGCGCCCGCCACATTTGTGAGGATGATGAGAAGATTGTTAGGACATCGTTCAGATATTATTACATATATCGACGATATATGTTTGTTTCATGAGTCATGGGAGGATCACATGATGGGGTTATCTTCCCTATTGCAGTGTCTAAGGCAGCATAATTTAAAGGCACGGCCGAGTAAAGTTTGCATAGGTTTTAAAGAGTTAAGTTTCTAAGGACATACTGTAGGTCATAATCACCTGAAACCGGAAGATGTGACAGTCACAAAGATTTTACAGTTGCAGACACCTAAAACAAAAAAGCAAGTGAAAAGTCTAATTGGATTTGTGAATTTTTATCACAAGTTCATCCCTCAGTTCTCTTCCATTGCAGCTACACTTACCTCGCTAACGAGTATGGGGATGCCAAATAGGGTCGTGTGGACACAAGATTGCGAGATAGCCTTATCTAGAATCAAGAGGGTGTTCTCTAGGAAACCCATCTTACTGATGCCAGATTTACGCAAACCCTTTGTTTTGCGGACAGACGCATCTTCTGTAGGAATTGGAGCTTGTTTAATGCAAGACCACCAGAGTACCTTACATCCAGTGATGTATGTGAGTCGGAAGCTGTTGCCGGCTGAGACTAGGTACTCCACGATTGAAAGGGAGTGTTTGGCAATTGTGTGGGCAGTTTCAAAGTTGTCCCGGTATTTGATAGGTGCACATTTTGTATTACAGACAGACCATCGACCACTCTCATTTTTACAGTCGTCGAAATCGACAAGCTCGAAATTAACTCGTTGAGCTCTCTTACTGCAGCAGTACAAATTTACTGTTTTACCCCTAGAGGGTAAGCTCAACGTTGTAGCTGACACTCTGTCTCGTTTGTAGAATGATTGTTGTTTTTCTTGGGTTTTTTCTCCCACACGATGTTTAAGTGAGTATGCAAGATATGTGAAGACAAGAAGGATATGAATGTATACTTGGCTCAAAAGCCGGATGTTGGGTGTTGGGAGTGCGCCCAGCCGCCTTCCAAAAGAAGAAAAAAAAATTTGTTTTTTTCCCCGGGGGGGGGAGTAGATGTCACAGTGTGAGTAACACAGCTGTGGACTGGCGGTGCTCCGCTGGGGGCGGGTACATAATTTCAGTTGGGTGTGAGAGGTGTTTTCATACACTTAACTTAACAACACGAGACTGCGAGGTCAGCAGGTCAGGGGTGAACGCAAGGGGCGTTCTTATTGAGTAGTGAAGAAGAGAGAGGAAAGCGAGCGAGGAGGTTTTGGTGGGATGATGGCCGACTCGTATTGTCGAATGAAAGAGGATACTTAGTTGTTAAAAGATAAGGCATTCGGTTATCTGAGATTTTCATCAATGTGTTACACTTCGCTAACTACATATATTGTTGTGATTTTGTGGTGATAATTATTTGAATACATTAGACAGAGTTGGGAACATTGCTAGTGTTCGTTATTATTTGAATGTGGTCCACTCCACCCCTCTCTCTCTCTCTCATGTGTAGTATTTCGAGGACTAAGGCATGTGTGTATTTAATACAAAATACCCTATGTCATAGATGAAAGAATCCCACACACCACACTACGAAAACAAAGTTCCAGTCACGAGAAACAAGATGAAAGACCAAGAAGAGAAGAGGTAGATTAATTTATACAATGCATGACTGCGCACGAACGATAACAAGGGATACCTGTAAACGTATTTACAAGATAGAAAGATGAAACAAGAGAACACACCATTTAAACACAACACAAGAATTACAGAATGTACACGACAATGTAAATACACTACACAAATACGCCTAACACCAACAGGGCTTGGAACGTAGGGCAGTCGCAGGAAAACCCTCTGCCTTACTCCACCGCAAAACATACACAGCCGCACTCTATAAAGAATCGGTCTAATTCAATCTTTTCCCACAAGATCAGACTAAGCGATAAATAGGATGAGATTGAAAGACAGAAAAGAAAATTTAGGGTTTAAAGAAAACACAAGAAAATATCAATAAAGCACATTATACAAAAAAAAAACAAACAAAAACTTAACTTAAGCTCCTCAGCGTCGATTGTCCACGAAGCTTCCTCAGCACTGGTGATGAGTGATGACAACAGCACAAACAAGTCTCAACACTTGAAAACGTTGACCGAAAATAATACAAGTCCAGGAAATCAGGCTTCTCTGTAAGTCTGTGTGCCAGATACTAACAATAGAGTCTCTTGGCACGGTACTGCAGCAAAATCTCAATACGCATGAACTGTCTATACGGTGCTAACAAAGCACTATCCACAATAGAAACACAACTGTCTATTTGCACTAAAGTTCAGCTACACAGCCAGTTTCATAAGACTATGTTTCGTATCATACAAATACGTCATTAGGCACAAGGATATGTAGGCACGTGAAAAGTCTAATTCACAGTTCGACACACCAGGAATCACAGTAGTCTTCAGCACAGTACACTCCAGGCATCACCGCAATCTTCAGGAGAACAGCAAACTTGAAGGTAGAGTACTCCAGACCCACTCAGGTCAGCGGGCTTCACTGCTCATAGGTATTCACCCCTGGCCGGGCACATCATTGTGATAACGTCAAGACAAACTATCCAACCAGATCACCTGAGATACCGATCAACCTCTTAACATCTATACCTTCCTAACAACAATCTCCTTCCACCCTATACCGAGCTTGACCGAACTATCTCCCATCTGACACCCAATTGCCGTCTGGGATAATCTAACCTAGATGTTACGGCCACCTCAAAACTCCTCTGCTCCAACTGGATCACTGTCATTAAACCACCAAGTATACCTTGAAATATCTCAAACTGTACTGCCTGAAGCAAGCTGCAATCCTACCCTATCACTTTGATACCCTTCTAACCATACTTGGAAACTCTAGCGCAAACAATTACAAAATTACTTGTGCAAAAATGTGTCGACGACAAAAACTGTAAAATATTCACCGACTGAAAATAACACTTTTCACTGAGACGCTGTAACTAGGTCAGCTACCGTAAACGAGGTCAACCGACCGTAAACAGTTCACTACACTGACTGACAAACACACTGACTTTACACTGGGCGACCGAAAATAACTCACCACCGTGAGTTAGCAGTAAATATGAAGACGCCAACACACCGTGGCCTACAGCCTTCTAACATTCTGTGTGCACAACTCGTTCTGGCCTTAATATAGGAAATATAGACACTACGGCCTATACAAAACGAACAAAAGCTCCTCAGCTGTCAGCTGGTTATCTAACGCTATAAACTACAGGCCCCACTGCCTTTAAGAGTAGACGAACGCCCAGATGTCGGACAAACTATTTATACCGTGGATTTAACACAAGACACTTATCTAATCTTTGGCTCACCATCCAAGGATACGACCACAGCATACAATAGCTGACAATAATTAAACATAACACCTTTCACAGGTAGGTTCCCTTTAATGATACACTGCACGCAATGAAGCCCCACACGGCTCATTATACATATGAAATACTTACTTACTTACTTAGTCGTTCCCCTTCTACCGTGAGGTGTAGAGGTTTGGAAGAGAGCGCCAGACTATCCTATCGGCTGTCTTCCTCCTGGCCTGGTTCCATTCTAGTCCTCGGTCCTTCAAAGATTGTCTAATGTTGTCCTCCCAGCAGACTCTGTGTCGTCCTCGGGGTCTGGATCCTTGGCTCTTTGTTTCCCATGCTTGTCGTGGTATCCGAACTTCTCCCATTCTGCAGACATGGCCAAACCATCTTAATTTGGACGGTTCTACTTGGGTCTGCAGGGGGGGGGGGGTAGGATTTAAGGCCTTGACGTATTGTCTGGTTGCGTACCATGTCTCTTCTTGTTACTTCAACCACCTTCCTCAGATACCTCATTTCTGAGGTTTGGATCTGGCTTTTATGGGTTGTAGTCATTGCCCATGACTCGTATCCATATGTCAAGACTGTGACATAGGTAGAGCGGTATATAGCCATCTGAAATACACTGACAATAAATACCAATACAGCTTGCATTAATAACCACCTTCTTTTTGTTTTCTTTTTTTTTTCGTACGCCCACTCGAGGCGAAATCTCAGGTTATTATTAATTTCTAACCTGACACTGATTTTACGTGAGTATCCCTTTTTTCTTGTACAGAGACAGGTGTCCCTCGCCATTCAGGCAGATACTCGCCGATTTCGGAGGTACCCATTAGAGCTGGGTCGGCTCAGGAGCCGCCAATCCCTGGTCGACGACACTTCTTCAAATGTCCTCGCCAGGTCTCTAGTTAATCCAGTCCAAATCCCGGTCGACGAAAAATCCTCAAATGCCGTCGCCCGGGTTTGATCCTGCATCACCCGGTCGCCAGAGCGGTGTTGTAACCACTACGCTAGCGCAGCTCCCAATAACCACCTAATAACTAAGTATAATACACACTGGTATGGCCATCCTGAATGGACATCACAAGGACTTTCGCTAACTGGCGAACTTATGTACTAAGACTAGGTGAAAACTAAATCATACATGACTCACATCACCGATCTACCAAAAGTACCGCTAGAAAAAATACATTAGCATTTTAGCAAAATGCACTACATCCAACATCACATGAAGAAAAAAGCAAGCCCTAGGTCCGAACCACAATGGCAAACGCTCTCCAGCAAAAACGCTGACAGGGAACAAAAAACGACCTCTCCCGGTCGATATCCAGGAAAAAAAACTAACTTTTCCGCCAGAATTTGCGTTCACTTCCTTTCCCAGTCACCTGACCAAACGGGTTTTTTATTATTTCAGTGTCGCCATTCACAGCATGACCTACTTAATATTTTGTCGAACATATATACTATGACAACGATATTTCATGCTATCTGAATAGATATGGGACATTTTGTCAGGAGTTTAAAATTGATAAAACCACCTGGTCCAGTATGTTAATGTACTTATTAGTAGGTGAAGCACTTACTGCTGTCAGTACTTTAGATGATCAGACTAGGAAAGACTATGATGCTATAAAAGCAATGTTACTGAAGAAGTATCAGTTAGATGATAATGGCTATAGAATGAAATTTAAGTCACTGTTACCAGATTCAGCAAAAGATTTTACTGAATTTATCTCCTCTATTAAGCTTCATTTTTCTAGATGGGTGGATTTGTCCAAGATTGAGAAAACTTTTGAAGGACATTTTGATTTGATTTTGAGAGACAAGGTTTTGTCTTCTATTAGTGGTGACTTTCTGTCATTCTTGCAAGAGAGAAAAACAGATAATTTGTCTAATCTTGAAACTCTTTGTAGACAATTAACAGTTGCACATCCAGGTAGAAACCTGAGTAAGAATAACATTAAGGATTCCTTGCCAACGACATCTGCAAAGATGGTAAATTATAATACACCTAGGCAGAGATCTAACAGCATAGATAAAAACTATCGAGTTAACCAAAATTTTAAATATGGCAATAACACAGGCAGGTACAATTTTAAGAAAAAGTTTCAACAGCCTCAGAGAAATTATAACTCTAATGATGATGGATATTATGGATAACAGCCATCATTCAGATCCAATGATTATCAAAACAGTTGAAGATATAATGAACGTTCAGGCAGAGGACAAAAGTCATTCCATAGAAATAATGATAATTATAGTAATAATAAAGGTTCTTATCATAACTATAATTTTAGACAGTCCAGAACCCTGAACGTTCAAATGCTGTCGTAAATATGAGTGACAATAATCCAGTTAAGAATAGTGTTGGTGTTGCTCGTGCAAATGCATGCAGTGTTGATCTATCCAACAGTTCTAATTGTACTGAATGGAATTCTTTATTTCAGCAACAGGGAGTCCCAAGACTGTTATGTGGACATCCTTTACCAGTAATGTTCTCGTATGAGAGTACTGGTTCACTGGTGCTAAATAAGGGTTTTGTGAACAATAAATTAGTGTCACTTTTGAGGGACACTTGTTCCACTACAATCAGTGTGCGCAGGTCTTTAGTGGATCAGTCGGATTACACAGGCAAAGAAGTGAAATGCATTACATTTGTTGGCACAGTAGAATACTATCCAACAGCGGGAGTATTTCTAGATACACCTTATTTTACATGTAGAGCTCTTGTATGTCTACTTAATAATCCTATTGGTGAAATAATTTTAGGAAATATTCCAGGTCTCCATGAATGTTCTGGAGAAGACATTGAAAATTGGGAAAAACAGCACTTAATAACTGCAAATGCTGTTACAAACAGAGCACAGGCTCGTGCTGAGTTAGATAATCACAACCACAGTGATATTGTGTTGGATGAGGTAATGAATGTTGGGGAGGAGTCTGAAGATTTGATGAACGGTGAAAATCATAATTATGATAGAGATAATGATAATGAAAAGGAAAATATTGATCAGCTGGAAGATGATGATAATTTACAGTTGGAACTGATTGATAAAGAATCATTCCTACAAAGGCAAAATGAAGATGATTGGTTAAAGACATTTTTTTCGTATGACAAAATCAAATGATATGATGTGTGATGATAATGCTAAACATTGGTACACATTAAAGAGTGTTATTTTAATTAGAAATTTTCACGAGGTTACATCTGTGAAAAAAACTGATTATGGTACCTACTTCTTTTAGACCATTTATCTTACGACATGCCCATGACATAAATTGTGCATGTCATCTAGGTATTGCAAGGACAAAACAAAGAGTTTTGTCACATTTCTTTTGGCCTGGTGTGACTAAAGATGTAAAAGTTTTTGGTCGCACATGCTCAGTGTGTCAAAGTGTCGCAAGAGAAAGAACTTGACATAATGCACATATCCAGGCATCTGATATTTCTTAGCGTCCAGTCGCAAAGATGACTATCGACCTTATTGGTCCATTAAAAGTCACATCAGCTAGGGGTCACAAATTTGTGCTTACTTGCATTGATATGTGTACCCGATGGCCGAAAGCGATACCGCTTAAATCTACATCAACCGTTGACGTCGCAGATGCGCTATTTTTAATATTCAGCAGATTGGGTTTTCCCGAAAACATACTATCTGACCGGGGATCCCAGTTTGTCTCTGATGCTATGAAGGAGGTGATGTTTGGTATTGAAAGATCGCTTAGTTCGATCTATCATGCCTAGACAAAAGGAAAAAAATGAAAGACTTAATAGGAGTTTAAAACAAATGTTAGGCAAGGTTACGACTAAGTATCCACAGGATTGGGATAGAATATTGCCGGCTATTCTCTTTGCGTATAGAGAAATTCCCAATGAAAATACTGGGTTTGCGCCATTTGAATTAGTATTTGGTGCAAAGCCTAGAGGTCCTATGTCTATCTTGATACAATTACTCATCGGAACTAACATGGATAAGGGGGTTCAAATCTCTTATCAATATGTTGTGAATTTAAGGCAGAAGATTATTGACGCATGCCAAATAACAGTTGAGTCGTCAGAAAAAAGCAAAATTAAAGGCTCGATTGTTTATCAATCAAAAAAGGAAAACTGCGCCAATTATGGCTAGGTGATGAAGCCTACGTATTACTTCCAAAAAAAGACAATAAATAACTTGTTTCATGGAAGGGTCCTTACACTATTGTCGATAAATTGTCAGATGTTGACTATGTTTTATCTGTTAAACGAAAAGATAAAATTTTTCATATTAATATATTACAACAATTCCATACTTGTCCCCCACATCTGAAACCTATCTTTGAAGCTATCGACGAATCTGTTGATCGTCGCTCCTCCGTAGTAGTAATTAAGGAGGAGAGTTCTGTTTTTTCTGATGGTGGTGAACCTATATTGTCTTTACCTATGTACATCTTTTGCCTACTGAAAGCTGTACAGATATTTACATTGCTCCTACTTTATCTTCTAATCAGAAAGAGCAGATTTCTGTATTACTGCAATCGTTTTCTGATGTGCTCACGGATGTTCCTGGGCATACAGATATCATTCAACATGATATCGTGCTAACAGATTTTAGACCTATCAAACTCAAACCTTACCCTATACCGATTAATTTACAATGTCAAGTACAAGAAGAAATAAAACAAATGATTAGAATGAACATAATTGAACCTTCTAATTCATCATATAGTTTTCCTATGGTGTTGATCAGAAAAAAAGATAAATCTATACGTATTTGTATAGATTTCAGACGTTTAAATGCTGTCACAATTCAAGATGTGAAACCGTTGCCCTGCTTGAATCTCTTCTTGATAGATTGTCTACAGCTACATTTTTTACTAAGTTTGACCTATCCAAGGGATATTTTCAAGTGCCATTATCTGACAAATCTAAACCCTATACAGCTTTCGCTACACCTTTATGTTTGTTTTAGTTCATTTACATGTCTTTTGGTCTTGTTAACGCTCCTGCTACTTTTGTTCGCATGATGCGTGGACTATTCTCTGATCGTGATGATCTGATCACGTACATAGATGATATCTGTTTGTTCCATCATACGTGAGATGATCATATTGACAGAATTCTTTCTTTGTTGAAAACCTTACGCTGTCACAACATTACTGCTAGCCCCTCCAAAACCAGAATAGGATATACTGAAATTTCTTTTCTTGGTCATAAGGTAGGAGGTGGGTTTCTCAAACCTGAAGATTCTACTGTTTTTAAAATTCTGAATCTTGGAATTCCTCGAACAGCTGATAGAATGGTCTGGCGCTCTCTCTTCCAAACCTCTACACCTCACGGTAGAAGGGGAACGACTAAGTAAGTAAGTAAGGAATTCCTCGAACATAAAAATAAGTTCGTAGTTTGTTAGGCCTCATAAATTTTTATAGAAAATTTCTACCGGGTTTTTCAGATATGACTTCTGTTTTGTCTGCGTTGGTAAAAAATAACGCTGCAAATAAGGTAAATTGTCGCATGCGTGTCATGTGGCTTTAAATTTGATTAAGATTGCCTTTTTGAAATCACCAATTTTGAGGTTACCTGACATTCGATATCCTTTTGTTCTCAGAGTCGACGCTTCAAATACAGTCATTGGCGGAACATTAATGCAAGAATTTGAAGGCCACATGCACCCTACTATGTATGTTAAACGTAAACTTTCACCTACAGAGCAGCGATATCCCATTGTTGAGAGGAAGCTGCTGGCCATTGTGTTTTCTTTCAACAAACTCCAGAGGTATTTGATGGGAGCTCGATTCACTCTGGAGACAGATCAGACGGCATTGGCGTATCTACAGACTGCAAGATTTACTATTCAAAAAGCAGCTAGAGCTCGGCTCGCTTTACAACCGTATGACTACACAATTAAAGCCATAAAGGGAAGTCAAAATGTGTTGGCGGAGGTGCTTTCCAGGTGTATAAAAACCCTACATCATCTATCAACTTTACAAGTCCAGACGATACACATAACTCAATCTAGCACAGATACGTGCATGGTAATGTCCTGCTCAAGAACGTATTACTTGAATATTCACGTAATCGCATGACACTAATTAGATTGTACAGTGATCACGGTGCTGTTATAAGAAAGCTGCTCGCACAGCAACTTGATGATGATGTATCCGATAGAATGCAACAGCAAGTGATATATCGTTGAACTCATGGCACTTCGTGTAAACATCGTGCCGTCATGACAGTACTCATCTTCAAGCTACAAACTATCAAGCACAGCGTATGTATATGATGTAAAATGGTATAATTTCCAGACTATTGTGATACGCACTTGTGTTGGAAATATAAACTTTGTACTACACTTTCAAGGGACATAATTCAAAAATGAATGTCGCACAATTCTAAAAAGGAGATAACAAGGATATTTTAGGATGGAACTTATTTGTAATGCTTCACTACGATGTTTAAAGACTTGTGAATTCTTACGGATGTCGTGTGGTGAGTCACTGGGGCAACTACTACAGTAGTTTTTGCCAGGAATAGTCTAATCAACCGATCGTTGGGTTTATTAATGAAATATCTACACATATAGGGTTAGTAATGGTTAGAACGTGATGATGGTGAAAGACGATTCACACAAAACACACAGATGAGATAAAAAAATTACAGTTAATTAAGTAATAGTTAATTAAGAATGAACTGGTGTAAAGTGAAATGATGATGTGATATGATACGTGTTACCAAAATGGGGAGTACTCTACACAGTCAATGTGTCTCTAAATGCTTCTCCTAGATATGAGGATTAACATGTATGCATAAAATGTCCCAAGTTGTTATACGTTATGTCGAGTGGGGTATCTCTAAGCTGAGGACGTTCTGATGAATACTGTTGTCGTACGGAGAACGCTGACGAGATATCTATGTATATTCCTTCACTGTTTGAGTATATCTCTGGAGTGTTGATCAACAGTTAATAGCTGTCATATGAACAAAAGGTCTGTTGTCTAATCTCCCGAGGGTACTGGTCAGACTGGATATCTTCACGAAATGTTAGTGATATGTAGACTCATAATCTTGCGTATGTAGTCGTGATTCATATACTTTCGAGCCTGCTTCATAAAATGCGCTTAAGAGTGTGTTGCACGTGGTATAAATATGCGATTCCTCTTTTGAGCTCTTTTGCTTGACTTCAGATAATAATGATCTTTCGAGTGATTAGAATTTATGATGACTCTGTATTGAACTTGTGATAACGATGTATTGAACTTGTGAGCAAGCAGTATATGGTGACGAAAAATGCTGCGTCCACCTTATGACTTGTGGGTGAGACAATATTCCTTTTTAATTGAGGAATGAAAGATGTCCTATGGCGAATTCTGCTAGCCAAATGTCCGTTTTTAATAACTTATTTCTGGTTAGACGTCAGACACGTTGCGTGTAGACTCAGACTTCTGATGAACTAAAGACACACAAAAGTCTTCGTAAGTTTTCACATTTAACATCACTGGTTGACTTGCATTTAAACTATTGCTCATTATTCATCTCTCTCTCTCTCTGAGTTCAATTCTAATGATGTTAAATATCTTGTGCATGAGAGTGTGTGCGCATGTGAGACTGTGATGATGATAAAGGTGAAATATGAATTATTAATTACCTCCTATCATCCTATCATCTTCTAGGAAAATCTTCTGATTTTATTAATCAGTTATGCCAAGAATTATTTGAAACTTTATCTTTCGCACATTTTAGCTGTGAGGTTAAAATAAACAAAAATAAGAAAATGTATTAATAAGTATGAGATTTAATAACCTTCTTTTCCCTTCGCAAAATCCTTTAAGAACACAATTAATCACAGAACTTAATTATCATCCACTCTGAATAAACACGTGTATTAGGCTATGCGTTTTGGGGTTTAATCTCTTCCACACAAGGTAAAAAACTGGACTTCTACACTCTAGTAGATTATGCGGTATTATATATTTCTGGAAGTCACCTGGCCAAGCTGGGCATCCAATGTGGTAAACCAACGCTTGTCTGAACCGCGGTGAGACGTTTTCCCCTGGCCAATCTGGGCGTCCAATGTGGTGTCACAGAAATTACCGCATGCCCATGTTTGATTCGGATGACCATATGTGTTTTTACCTGATTTATCACGATGCAATGTGGGCTTCAAACGATAATGTCGGGCATGTGGACTCAATCAAAGGATTTTATTTCCCCCGATGAAAGAGCAAATGTGGTTCTCTAGATACCGGTTGCGAGTAATCACAACGATGAAATAGCAAATATGGATCGCAAATGTTGCATGAAAGAGCAAATGTCGGAGAAAATACAATACGAAAGATGTAGGAAAAGATAGAGCAATAAGGCCTTTGCGCTCGTTTATCACAATAGCCCCTCCTCAAGTGTGATGTCAATCGTACTCAGGAGAGCTAAGCCTTCTTGCTCGGGATTCCTTAATCATTTTCCTCATCTTCGTTTTTCTCTTCGGTTTCCACCCTTTCCTCTACTTGTTTGTGCTCTCCGTCCTGCCTCATAGGATGACGGCTTAAAAAATCCGCTCCTACGTTATGTTTTCCTTGGATATAGTCCACTTGGAACGTGTAAGGTTGTAGAACAAGCGACCACCTCATCAGTCTAGCATTCAAATTCTTTGAATTGGCGAGGAAGGTCAGAGGTTGATGATCACTCTGGATTGTAAATTTCCTTCCGTACAGGTATGCGTGAAATTTTTGTATTCCCCAGACGAGGGACAAACATTCCTTTTCGATTGTGGAATAGTTTAGTTCTGCTCGGTTTAACTTCCGACTCGCATATGCGACCGGAAATAGATTTGGTGGGCTTCTGTCATCTGGCTGTAGTAATGTAGCCCCGATTCCAATGTTACTGGCATCTGTGCGCAAGATGAATTTTCTAGTTAAATCCGGAAGCCGTAAAATAGGTTTTGTGGTGAGTTTCTCTTTTAAGAGTGCATATGCATGTTCACATTCTGCTGACCATGTCACTTTATCTGGGTTTCCTTTCTTGGTTAGCGATGTAAGCGGTGCACAGAGGCTATTAAAATCCTTTATATATCTCTGGTAGAATCCACAGAGAGATACAAATGACCGGACATCCCTTTTAGTGGACGGTCTCGGTGCATTTCTCAGCTTCTCAACGTTTTGAGTCTCGGGGAACATGGTCCCATGGGATATAGTATGTCCTATGAACTCTAGCTGTTCACACCCAATTTGACATCTGGTTGGGCGGGCGGTTAGCCCCGCTTCTCTGAGTCTGTTAAACAGCAAGGATAGCGCTGATATATGTTCTTCAAACGACTCAGTAGCTACTAGGATATCATCCATAAAATTGCTGATGGCGGAATGATTCAAAGGATCCAATAACTTTCGCATCATCCTTGTGAAGACACTAGGAGCATTTTTCAGTCCAAATGGCATCACATTAAACTCGAAGTGTCCATCTGGAGTACTGAAGGCTAACAGGTTCCTCGCCTCAGCTTTTACCGGTATTTGATAGTACCCTTTACTGAGGTCGATCTTTGAAAAATAGCGAGCCCTGCTCAGCTTAGTAAATAGCTGGTTCTGGTCCGGTAACGGTTCTGGCTGGAACTGTGTTAACGCATTCAGCTGTCGGTAGTCGATGCACAGACGGTGTTCTCCACTGGGTTTGCGTAACAGAACCACTCCCGCACTGTAAGGGGACTCCGACTTCGAAATTATGCCTTCCTTAAGTAAGTAATCAATTTCTTGCTTTAATGCCGTCGCCTTGGCATACGGAATCGGATAGGTTCTCATTCGGACAGGCGTAGGATCCGTGACTTCCATGTCAAACTCCATCAGGTTTGTCCGGCCCGGTTTGTCTTTCAGAGAGTCGCCGTGGTTTTCCATCAATCTCCTTACTTTTTCTTGCTGGGCTTCCGTTAAGGTGGAGCTTATTTTCACATCTAAATGTGATTCCTCCTGTATCACCGGGTACTCTACGGATGATAATGGCTCTTCTTCCATTTGCATAGCAATGGCCATAGTCATGAGGTGCGCTGGTTCGGCAGGGGCTCGCTCGTAAAACTTCTTAAGCAGATTTAAGTGGTAAATTTTCTGCTTTCCGTTCACGGCGATTTTATAGTTGGTGCGAGAAATCTTTTTCGCCACTTTGTGGGGTCCCCTCCAGCAAATCAGCAATTTATTACTGCTACTTGGCAGAAGAAGTAGCACCTTCTCTCCTACTGCTAGTTCTCGGTCCTTCGCATTGCGATTGTAATATTTGGCATGTTTCCGCCTAGCCTCCCGTACTTTCGCTGTGGCTAATTCCCAGCCAGTCTTCAGGCGTTGTTTCAAGTCTGTGACGTACTGGAAGGCTGATGTGACAGTGTCGTCTGCCTTGGCATCTGTCCATGTTCTTAGTAATGCTTCTAATGGACCTTTAATAGGTCTTCCGAAGAGTAATGTGGCCGGAGGAACTCCAGTTGACGCATGCGGTACTTCCCTATAAGCAAATAATGCGGCAGGAAGATACTGATCCCAAGTTTCTGGCTTCTCCTGTGCCAACTTCCGAAGAATAGAGGTGAGTGTCCCGTTAAACCGCTCTACTTGCCCGTTACTTTGGGGGTGATAGGGCGAAGTATGGATATGCCTAGTCTTGAATATTCTAAGCACCTCCTCTGTCAACTTGCCTCTAAATTGTGACCCGTTGTCTGTGAGAATTTCATGCGGGAAGCCCAATCTAGTAAAGATATTCAGTAAAGCGTCAGCTACATGCACTGAGTCGCATGCTGGCATGGCTATGGCTTCGCCCCACATGGAACAGGTGTCCAATAAGGTAAGGATATGGGAGTTCCTCTTCTTAGTTCTCAGCAGAGGTCCAATTATATCCACAACGACTCTTTCAAATGGGGTGCCCAAGATTGGCCTCTCCCCAAGGGTCGCGGGTGCCGTCCAGTGTTTTGGTGCAACTTTCTGGCACTGAGGACAAGACTTGACGAAACGTTCAATGTCGCCGGTGATCTCTAGCCAATAATAGTGGCAGGCGATCCTTTGAGTCGTGGCGCTCATTCCCATGTGTCCACTAAATGGGATAGAGTGGCCCATCTCAAGCACCTGGTTCCTATAGGTTGCAGGAACTACTAATTGGTTGTGTTCCTGTCCTTCGTTTCCAGCTCGGCGATACATCAATCCATTTTTCATAAAGAAGTCTCCCTTGGTAGGTGGGTTTTGTGTCCTAGGTAATTTTTTAAAACAGGGCGCCAGTGAGGAATCTTCCCTTTGGGCCCTCTTCAATTCCTCGGGGAGGATATTGGTAGGAGGTTCCTGCTCTGCGTCTTTTCTTGACTGTCCTCTAGTCTGTACGGCCGCCGTGACTAGTGGTTGAGTAGGTTCTCCAAGGAACACATATCTACATCCCAAGATTAAAGAGTAGATTGGTTCTTCCATGATTGCTGCACGAATCTCTCCTGTCACATAACGAGATTCCACTCTGATAAGTGCAATTGGCAGTGTCATGGGTGCAACATCCTTCGTCGGACCTTGGATGTCGACACTCTCTTCTGTTATTTGGTCAGGAGTGACAAGAGATGCCCTGACCACCGCATCGAAAGCAAGTCCTGTGTCATAAAGGCACTCCACAGATTGTCCGTTTACGAGGACTGATTCGATGACGGGAGGATGAGAAACGTTTCCGGTCCTCTGCTCCTTCCGGGGTGACGATTTTGTCTGCAGACAGGCAGCATGTTGGGGAGGAGGTCTGCGCTTGCACTCATTAGTGTTGTGATTGTTCAAGCGACAGTACTTGCACCATTTATCTCCCTGTCTCTGGTGCGGTGCAGCATTTTTCTTGTTTTGCTCTTTGTAGTTATCTTGTTTTGCGTGCTGTTTATGCGAGATGTGTGGTCCTTTGCTTTGTTGGTCTGGTTGGGAGCGAGCAGGTTGCTTTGGCGCCTGATCCGAAAACTTCTTTCTGGCTCCTTGAGACTCCATGAGAGCATTTTGGAATCGTTCTGCCAGTGTAAGAATATTTTCTAACCGGTCAGCGCCATTTTCAGTGAGAAATCTACGCATTTCCACCGACATAGACTCTTTTAGTTGCTCTATCACAATCAGCTCTTTCAACCCGTCATAGTTCTCGGTAAAGTTTCCCAGTGTACACCACTTCACTAGGTAGTCTTCAATACGGGCTGCAAACTGTGAGAAAGTCTCTCCTGCATCCTTCCTAGAACCTCGAAATTTTTTTTCGGTAAGCCTCTGAATGAAGCTCGTACCTCACCAAGAGAGCTTTTTTCAATGCCTGGTAGTCATCTTGCTCTCCGGCCGGAAGTTTATTAAAAACTTTGTAGGCGGCTCCTCTTAGGCCCTGGGAAAGTTTCAAGTTCCACTTCCGTTCTTCAAGCCCAAACCCTGTTGCAAAGCGTTCAAAGCGGTCTAAAAAGGCGTCCATGGTATCGTTCCTTTCTGAAAAAGGTTCCAGCGGAAAGTTCATGGCATTGGGTGGTGCAGGTTGCGAAGTAGGCACACCATCTGAGCGGGGTGAGTACCCTCCATCCAAGTTGGAAGCCGCTGCACTTTTTGCCAGCTCTATCTGATTGGTCTGCCCTGGATTTCCAGTTGCTTCATCTTAAGTGCATGCTCTGCTGCTGCTTTCTCTTTACGCTCCGCTGCTTCTGCTGCTTCTTTCCGCTCCGCTGCTTCTGCTGCGGCTTTCCGCTCCGCTGCTTCTGTTGCTTCTTTCCGCTCCGCTGCTTCTGCTGCGGCTTTCCCCTTCCGCTCCGCTGCTTCTGCTGCGGCTTTCTCCTTCTCCATTGCAAGTTTCTGCACTTCTATCTCTCTTGCATGGAGTTTATCAGTCTCCTCACTCACAAATTTCATCAGATCTTTTCCACTTAACCCGTATTCACGCCCTGCCTCCATTAAACTAGTTCTAATTTTTGCGGCATCTGCCATGATATGCAGTATGGGTTCACGAAGGGAAAAATTGGCAGTGACCTCCAAGCAAATTGTTTAGACTCGCACAAGTAATTATCTCTTTAAAACCAGCTAGGTTTAAATTAGTAATCAAGTTCAAATAGTTCTTTTTAAAAAAATCACTCACTCAGCATATTCTGAAAATTATATAACAGATTATCTCGAAGTTTTCTATGAAAAATTTGCTAAATATTTATGATAAAAATTTTCCCAGCAGTTACAGAAAAAGATTTTTTTTTAAAATCAGTTCCTTACAGTATCCTCTGTTCTCAAAAAGTCCTTAATCTGTCCGTTTGTCACTTAATTTAAAAAGTACCACTCGTGCTTTAGAGATATAAATTATTCTCCTATGAAATAGAAAAATTATAGTAAGAGTCAGTCTAGAAGGTAATCCCTCAAAATGCCAACAAATTTTGCAATTATCGCAACTGTATAGCAGGGATGAAAATGTGATTTATCACCCTTCTAAGTCCGGGTTCACTAATCCCAAGACGAGTCCACAATTGTCGTGTGATGAGTCACTGGGGCAACTACTACAGTAGTTTTTGCCAGGAATAGTCTATGAGATATAGATATAAGGTCTCTAGAAATTGGCTCGTTAAGAAAGAATAAAGACCTATTCGAGATAGGGACAAGAAGACAGGAATGCGAATGCTTTCCACTAGACAGTGTTTTCTAATTAATTATGGAAAGAGTTCTGTTTCCCCACGACCTTAGCTTCTGCCCTTAGATCCCGTAAAGAAAAAGCCCCCAACCTCATCTGAGTAGAGAAAGGTTCCTATAGGTGAATATGTAACACCGACAGCACGAGTGATACATTAACAAACTCTTGATAATGATCAACCGATCGTTGGGTTTATTAATGAAATATCCACACATATAGGGTTAGTAATGGTTAGAACGTGATGATGGTGAAAGACGATTCACACAAAACACACAGATGAGATAATAAAATTACAGTTAATTAAGTAATAGTTAATTAAGAATGAACTAGTGTAAAGTGAAATGATGATGTGATATGATACGTGTTACCAAAATGGTGAGTACTCTACACAGTCCATGTGTCTCTAAATGCTTCTCCTAGATATGAGGATTCACATGTATGCATAAAATGTCCCAAGTTGTTATACGTTATGTCGAGTGGGGTATCTCTAAGCTGAGGACGTTCTGATGAATACTGTTGTCGTACGGAGAACGCTGGCGAGATATCTATGTATATTCCTTCACTGTTTGAGTATATCTCTGGAGTGTTGATCAACAGTTAATAGCTGTCATATGAACAAAGGGTCTGTTGTCTAATCTCCCGAGGGTACTGGTCAGACTGGATATCTTCACGAAATGTTAGTGATATGTAGACTCATAATCTTGCGTATGTAGTCATGATTCATATACTTTCGAGCCTGCTTCATAAAATGCGCCTAAGAGTGTGTTGCACGTGGTATAAATATGCGATTCCTCTTTTGAGCTCTTTTGCTTGACTTCAGATAATAATGATCTTTCGAGTGATTAGAATTTATGATGACTCTGTATTGAACTTGTGATAACGATGTATTGAACTTGTGAGCAAGCAGTATATGGTGACAAAAAATGCTGCGTCCACCTTATGACTTGTGGGTGAGACAATATTCCTTTTTAATTGAGGAATGAAAGATGTCCTATGGCGAATTCTGCTAGCCAAATGTCCGTTTTTAATAACTTATTTCTGGTTAGACGTCAGACACGTTGCGTGTAGACTCAGACTTCTGATGAACTAAAGACACACAAAAGTCTTCGTAAGTTTTCACATTTAACATCACTGGTTGACTTGCATTTAAACTATTGCTCATTATTCATCTCTCTCTCTCTCTCTGAGTTCAATTCTAATGATGTTAAATATCTTGTGCATGAGAGTGTGTGCGCATGGGAGACTGTGATGATGATAAAGGTGAAATATGAATTATTAATTACCTCCTATCATCCTATCATCTTCTAGGAAAATCTTCTGATTTTATTAATCAGTTATGCCAAGAATTATTTGAAACTTTATCTTTCGCACATTTTAGCTGTGAGATTAAAATAAACAAAAATAAGAAAATGTATTAATAAGTATAAGATCTACTAACCTTCTTTTCCCTTCGCAAAATCCTTTAAGAACACAATTAATCACAGAACTTAATTATCATCCACTTTGAATAAACACGTGTATTAGGCTATGCGTTTTGGGGTTTAATCTCTTCCACACAAGGTAAAAAACTGGACTTCTACACTCTAGTAGATTATGCGGTATTATATATTTCTGGAAGTCACCTGGCCAAGCTGGGCATCCAATGTGGTAAACCAACGCTTGTCTGAACCGCGGTGAGACGTTTTCCCCTGGCCAATCTGGGCGTCCAATGTGGTGTCACAGAAATTACCGCATGCCCATGTTTGATTCGGATGACCATATGTGTTTTTACCTGATTTATCACGATGCAATGTGGGCTTCAAACGATAATGTCGGGCATGTGGACTCAATCAAAGGATTTTATTCCCCCCCCATGAAAGAGCAAATGTGGTTCTCTAGATACCGGTTGCGAGTAATCACAACGATGAAATAGCAAATATGGATCGCAAATGTTGCATGAAAGAGCAAAGGTCGGAGAAAATACAATACGAAAGATGTAGGAAAAGATAGAGCAATAAGGCCTTTGCGCTCGTTTATCACAACGGACATGTTATTGAATTGACATCAATCATGAACATGATCGACGATAGATGTCAACTTACAACTTATGACATTGCATAAACAGCTATAAAGTATTGAAATGACATTGCGTTATATACTCGCACTATTCTATATAATATTAGAAAGTGATAAATTTAATAGCATTACACATTAATGAGTTCTAGACAAAATTTATGTCACATTCACACTGAAGTTTAATACATTGATGAGCTCTTACGCCATTCTATCGTTTATGGATACAACACATAGGCACATTCCTACTATTTGCCAAAATTAATGTGTTACTTACATGATTCTCTCGCTTATCATGTTATGAATATGATATATTAATAACATATCATTCACAATTACACAAAAATATGTATTCATGTGATAAAATGTAGCAGTCACACACTCTATTGATTATGTGTCTGCCTCATGTCATCTATTGTTGTTGGTATATTATTATTAATGCTTTGCATTATAATGTTATGTTGAGATGACTTTAAGAGACAACCGTTACCCGACAAGACAAATAGGTGTTTCAGCCGCTATGAAGGATGGGAATGCATGGAC
This sequence comes from Oreohelix idahoensis, assembly GCA_024509875.1. Taxonomy (NCBI): domain Eukaryota; kingdom Metazoa; phylum Mollusca; class Gastropoda; order Stylommatophora; family Oreohelicidae; genus Oreohelix; species Oreohelix idahoensis. The sequence continues at coordinate 221,430 of JAMPIV010000267.1, read as the reverse complement.
CGATATACTTATTTCATATTTTACATGTTGGGTGATCTTGCTATGGTTCCCTCACTTTGCTGTTAAATTGTTTTTTGTCATATGTAAACAATGGTATTAGCATTTTTTTGCTACTCTCCACGCCTCGTGTGTTGAATTGCCTACTTTGTGGCAGAAACATGGGTACTTTACAATTTCATACTTGCATTGAAATTTAATGTTACCATCTGTTCACTTTGGTGAAGTTATCTCACAACACGCAAATAATGAAAACTGCGTTTTATGTTATGACTTTTAATCATAACATAACGGCCGTTATCAAATTGGTATCGATTGAAGATACCATGTTGTTGATGTACTGTATCCACGGATTACCCCGGAAGTACGTCACTGCCTTTTGGGCAGATTTGGCAGAAGTCAAACCGGTCTCAACTTAGCAGAAGTCAAGGAGCCTTCGTGGCCTTTTCAGTGTGTTCTTCGATGTGGACGGAGGCATATATGTCCAGCTCCTAGATTATGTTATTTCTACAAAGTCCTAAAGTGTTCCAACATCTAGATCGCCCACATGATTCATTGGGTCGATGCTAGAGATTTATATTGAGAGAAGTGAATGTTGTATTCTGAGGTACGTGAGTTGGAACTTTGAAATAAATTCTGCATGAAAATGTCGAGGACATCTTGTCATTAGTAGACTGTATAGCGACGCTCAAGATTGGCTAGGTTATGTCATCGTCTTACATATATTATTTGAATGATTTACTCGATCTTGTACTATGATTATGTCGTCTCAACGTCCAACCTGGCATTTGCAGCTTCGTTATTGTTGGAGATCAGATTTGTGAAAGAAGACTGATTAAAAAACTGTGACCGGCATCTGTGCAAGCCTTACTAATTTCACACAGAAATATATTTGATAAAGGAGAGACCTTTCCCGAAGTACACCTTCGACCTTTAATACAAGGACTAACGTTACAAATGAAAGTGTATGCAACCACTATCCTTAATATTTTTAGGGGTCCCCTACATCTTTCTACTAAATTGCCTATGTGTTTATTCTAATTTAGTTGTTTATCTAAAGTTATGCACAGAAATCTCGTTGTTGAGGAGGTACGTATTTTCGGTCCTTTAATGGGTATATTGATGTTGTTATTTTTTTTTTAATTTCCTTTGCAGAATATTATACCTACTGTTTTGTTTACAGCTATAGTGAACATTGAAGGTGAAATCACTGATCCCTGAGGAATACCATTCTGTTGTTCATATATTTCTGACTTATAAAATTTCACCTATTCAGCAAAATACCTGTCCTGTAAAAAGTTTTCTAGGTACTTATAGGTTTTACCAGTAATGCCAATCTTTTTAATTTTGTGAAGAGCTCCATCTATCCAGCATTCATCATATGCTCTAGCGACATCCAAAAAGACTGCCACTGTTTTCTCTTTCCTCTTGAACCCTAGCTTGACATCGTGTTCTCATCTTACAAGCTGGTCTACTGTACTTCTGTCTGCTCTAAAGCCTGACTGTGTTGGGCTATATAACTGATTTTTTCCAGGCAAAATTAACTCTTTTGTTAACAACAGTTTCCAGTATTTTGCCTAGTTGTGATGTTAAAATAGGCCTATATGAACTTATATCATGGGCTTCCTTATTGAGTTTTAGGATGGGTATTATCATAGCTACTTTCTATGCTTTTGGTATCTTTCATACGCTCCAGATTTTGTTATAAAGGGAAGTTATTACGTCTACAGTTTTTTTGGTACTTTCTTAAGGATTTCATAAATAAGTATATCATGCCCTGAGGCAGTATTAGATTTCTCTTTTACTGCACTAATTACTTCTTCATCAGCACCTAAATAGTTAGTTTCATCTATCTAGGCTTGTAGTTCCTTTAAGAACTGTATCCTAAGTCTTTCTCTTCTTTCATTTTCTTCCTGTTCAAGACTACTTTTTCCACTGACTTTATAGAAATACTCAGCAAGGGCATTAGCTTTTTCTTTATCTGTTTCTGCTCTCTTTGGTAGTTTGATTGTTGACATTATTGTTTTCTTACTGTTCCCTTTTATTGCCTTAAGTTTGTTCCATACGTCTTTAATTTGTGTGCTAGGACTAAGTGACTGACAAAACTCTTTCCAGTTGGTTTCTTTGGCATTGAATATTATTCTGTTAGAATCATTCCTAATATGTTTATATTCATCATAGTTTTCCTCCTAGCCGCAGGCGACCTTCTGTCTTGATTGACTGTGTGTGGGGTACCACTCTGAGTGGGAGCCTCCCAGTAACAATAAAACAGACAGACTGCTGTGCTCGTTTTCAGATTTTGCTCTTTTCCTCGGACCTTCGGGTCCTAAATGTTCCTCTATAAATGCCTTTGTGCAGATGAGGAAGGACATCCCTCGAAACCTTCGGGTATATGAGGCTCTGTCCATTTTGGCTGGAATGACGTCTCGTTTGTTCGGTGGTTTTATAGCGAATATGAGTACACATGAGGGCAAGTTCGGACACAATGGGCTAATCACCTGTTTGCCAGTCACATCGATTACATGTTCTGCATAGGGGCCTTGTGCTCCTTGGGTCCCCTCTACACCTTGTTTCACGAGGTAGACGAGGTTTCGATTATGAGATGAGATGAGAGGGGTTTCCTCTGTTCTGTTATTTCTACATTTTGGTAAGGCCCTTTTTCTTCTCTCATGAATTTCTGAACATGTTTTATTCCACCAAGCAACTGGTTCTTTATTATAGTGAGTCTTTCTTTCCTTAGTAATTTTATTTATTAGTTTTAGGTGCTGTGGCATATTTTTATTTGTTATGTATTTTATTGCTATTTTAAGAATTTCATTGGTCAGTGTTTCTGCCCACAAGTCAGTATCATCTGATTCCATGTCTTTATTTTCCATCACCTCCAGCTCTGATTGGAAGATCTTCCCAGTTTGCTTTTTTATAGTTGAAAGACGATTTCTCTGATCATGGGTTTAAAATGACGTTTTAATGCACGGGTATTACAATGGGCAGATGATCTGAATTTGTGTCTTGTAACAATTTCCAATTTACATTCGTTAGGTTGTTAGTTGCTATAATGTCTATTGCTGAGTCTGCCCTGTTAGCTTGTGGATTAATCCTAGTTGCAGTTCCATCATTTAATATTAGCAGGTCATTGTTTTCTATAAAGTCAAGTAGGCGCTTTCCTACATTGTCTGCATGTTGTCCACCCCAAGCATAATGATGGGAATTAAAATCGCCTACTATGCCTGTTTTGGGGCCTAGTCTGGTGCTAATGGCGACTATTTTTTCATCTTTAATTGTACCATTATTAGCGTATATCCCGACGCGAATGACCTAATCCTTCTCTTATCTTTAGCCCTGGCTCGTGATTCCCCACGAGACGGATGGCATTGAGCGGCAATTGGATGACGCAATCAGTAGCAGTCGTTGCAACCACATTTCCTCGTCATCATTTGTGTTGTGGATTCTGTGAGTGCAGACGTGTCGTTCAAGATGCCTCGTAAATGTGTGAACAGTGCGAATTATTTTTGCTGTATTTGCGGACAAATAACTTTGCTATCACAAAGGCGACCCATTACACCGATGATAAAGAAAGCTTACAGCCTTTATTTTGGTTGTGAGATCGGTGACCAGGACCAGTATTGGGCCACACATATGTTGTCAATCACGTGCAACGAATATGCGCTGCTGGTTGAACCGAAAAGGGCGATCGATGCATTTTGCAGTTCCAATGGTGTGGAGGGAACCGACAAACCATCTTAATGATTGTTACTTTTGCATGACTCCTCCAATTGGACATGGTATTTCTAAGAAGAAAAAGCGGCTGTGACCTTTCCGAATATTCCCTCTGCAATGCGGCCAGTGCCTCACGGGGAAGGACATCCTGTTCCGGACCCACCAGAATCTTATACTCTGGATGATGAAGAAGATAATAAGGCCAGTGGATATCTGTCACCTGTTATGACAGTATTGCCTCCCCTGCTTTGCAGTAATAATAATAGCCCCTACAGTCATAACTGACTGTGGGAATGCGCCCCTGAGGCGACAGCCATCAGCTGCTTATTTTCCTGGTGCTCCTTTCGACGTTTTCTCCTCTCCTCTACTTATTGTGTGAGCCTCTTTTTGCCCAATCTGAGGTGGCGCCGTAAATAGCATCGCCACTTAGTGCGATCGGCAGCTTCATCCTCCCATGTTGCTGGATCCATGTCCAGTGCCCTCATATCTCTCTTGCACACATCTTTGAACCTCAGCTGTGGTCGCCCAACTGTTCTCTTGCCATCAGCTAATTGTCCGTAGAAGATATCTTTTGGGATGCGACCATCTTCCATGCGGCGAACATGGCCAAGCCAGCGAAGTCTGCGCTGTCTAAGCAGCGTATACATACTTTGAAGACCAGCACGTGACAACACCTTGACATTTGTCACTTTATCTTTCCACGAGATGCCGAGGATGCAACGTAGACACCGCAAATGGAAGGTATTGAGCCTTCTTTCTTGCTTAGCATAGGTCGTCCAGGTCTCGCTGCCATATAGGAGTGTGCTGGTGACGCAGGCATTATATACCGCAGCTTTGGTCTTCATTGTGAGTTTAGAGTTTCCCCAAACACGCGATGTGAGGCAGGCAAAGGTAGCTGTAGCTTTGCCAATGCGGCTGTCGATTTCTGTATCCAGTGAGAGTTTGTCATTGATGGTAGACCCTAGGTATGTGAAGTGGTGCACCACTACCAATTCATAGTTATCGATAGTGATAACTGGTGCAGCACCCACATCCTGACTCAGCACATTCGTTTTCTTTAGACTTATTGTGAGGCCAAAGTCTTTGCATGCTTCAGTGAAGCGATTCATCAAGCTCTGAAGCTCCTGTTGGCTTTGAGTGACGACTGCAGCATCATCAGCGAACAACAAGTCTCTTATAGTGGCCCTTCTGATTTTTGTTTTTGCCTTCAGCCTTGAAAGATTAAACAGACGGCCATCTGACCTAGTCTGAAGGCATATTCCTTCAGTTGCATCTCTGAATGCATGTTTCAAGAGTAAGGCAAAGAAGATTCCGAAGAGGGTCGGAGCCAGAACACAGCCTTGTTTAACGCCACTTCGTATATCAAAGGGCTGTGACGTGCTTTCAGCATATTGGACTGTTCCCTTCATGTCGTCATGGAATGACTTTATCATTTCCAGCATTTTGGAAGGGCAGCTTATTTTCAGGAGGATTTTAAAGAGTCCATCCCTACTAACCAGGTCGAAGTAGTTTGCAGTAGTGTTCCTACAATGGCCACAACTCGAGTATATATTATAAGCTTCAATGAAGTCATCTTTACACAAGATTACTCTTGGCAGAAATGTAGACAGAAGAGTAGTAAAGCTTCTATCACCTGTTAGTCTTCACGAGATATTCAGATAAGCGAAAACAATGCTGGCTATTGTTGAACACGTTAATTCTGTAATCTGGTGACATTTTATGAAGAATTTAAGCAATGGTTTATTCTAGCTCGTTCAGCCCCCACCCCTGAGTTAATCAGTGGAATTATTATTATAATATAGCTCTGTTTAGAGTGTGTGTTTAGTAACTATGACTGAGACAAACATGTAGTATATTAAAAAATGGTTGAATCGAAGTTAAATTTGTAACATTACAAATAACACAATTTATTAATCACTTTAAGTTTAACAGTTTAAAAGAAAAGAATAATAGTTAATTACAAAATAAGGTTTTCATCCCTCGGGTGATGGTTTTTGATAAAAGGCTCAAGTGGCAGCATATAGGTTAACTTAGCTGCCAATGTTGATTCTAATCCTCCTCCTGATGGGTAGGTTCTTTTCACTCTGCTCGCGCTCGTCTCTGGTCAAAGTTCAGGCGCCGCACGTTCTCAGAACGTCAAGGAGTAACAGCCAAGCTGGTTCTATGTCTGTCTATAAGACCCTATTATGATGGCGTCTCGCACAACGTCAGTACACTTCTACCTTCACTTGGTTCGAGAGATAGTACTTTCTGCTGGTACTACCAATAACTGGTAATAGAAATTGAAACGAAACGCTCTTCTGAGTATAGCGTTTTTCGACTAATAGTTATGTGCCCCCCTCTTCTATTCTACCATCCCATGTTAGAATTTATCCTCATAAGAATTAAATTTAATCCCTCGGGATAAAACTTCCTTTACATTTAAACTGAATAGCTTTAGATTTACATTACGTTTAAATGAAAAGGTTAAACGTACAGATATAATATGTTTTACATTTACATCTCCACTGTTTGAAAAGTGTTCACAATATAAATTCATTTATGTTTCTTTTATATTTACATTTATGGTAAAGTCTGAAACTTCTATTAATTTAAAATGAATATTTTCACATAGACATTTACCCTGGTTTCAAGCTTGAAAACTTAATTTAATTTGGAATATATGGAAAAATTTTGCGAAGGTCACGTCTCGCATATATGGACATCTGATGGCTTGCGCACACTCTCACAAACACATTTGTAGACTCATATTGTCTAAAATCTAATAAATCCATGATTACTTTTAAACAAGTTACCGGAAGTGATTATGTCATAAGTTCCGCCTCGTGCACGGGTCATCCTGTGTTTCAGCTTTTACCAAAGCTGTGCCGAACCCTCGAGGCTGTGATGTATCATATCAACCGCTCCTTGCAAACGTTTCAGCAAAGGGACAGGACACGCAGAGACGTACTGACTAATCCCTGAGAAGGGTGTACGAAGGAAAATACAAAATATCTGCTACTTAGCAGAAAATAATGAAGGAATAAAGAAAGAAAGAAAGAAAGAAAGAAAAAAAGAAAGAAAGAAAGAAAGAAAGAAAGAAAGAAAGAAAGAAAGAAAGAAAGAAAGAAAGAAAGAAAGAAAGAAAGAAAGAAAGAAAGAGGGAAGTGCAATAATTGACAGCACATTATACAAATCAGTTCTGCAAATGTACCTATACTGCCGGAGAGAGCCAAAGTTCGCGAAGGGGTCGTCCATTTCGTCACACCGGCGAAAGCATCTACATCAAGAGATTCTGATTACGTGACTATTTAAGAGTCTGCACAACCACATAAAATTACCCAGAGTGAATTGAATGATCTAATGAGAGACCTGAAATTGCCAAAAAATAAAGCACAGCTGTTGGGGTCCATCCTGCAGCAATGGAATCTTCTAGAAGAGAATGTGCATGTGTCTGTGTTTCGTGCTCGGTAAAATGATCTGCTTCCATATTTCAAAATGACAGATAACCTCATTGCTTGCGTTGATATAGTGGGTCTGATGGCTGCACTACACATCAACTACAAAGACGACGATTGGAGGCTGTTCATTGATTCGTCCAAGTTGAGCTTAAAAGCTGTGCTGCTCCATAATGGTTACGTTTTACCATCTGTTCCACTCAGGTATGCAGGCTACATGAACGAAACGTACAACAACGTGAAATAACTGTTACACACCATCAACTATGACAAATATAAGTTGCAGATTTGTTGTGACCTGAAGGTCATTGCCATTTTGATGGGGGTACAGCAGGGTTACACAAAGTTTTGCTGTTTCCTCTGTCTGTGGGACAGCCGTGCCAGGACTTCCCACTACAAGAAAAAGGACTGGCCCCAACGACAATCACTTGGACTGGGGAAAAAGAATGTACTTAACGAACCACTTGTAGAATCCCACAAGATCTTGCTCCCTCCTCTGCAGATCAAACTTGGACTAATGAAGAATTTTGTAAAGGCCAAGGATAGAAATGGGACATAATTTTTTTACCTTCGTGATAAATTTCCAAGACTTAGTGAGGCAAAAATCAAGGAAGATGTATTTGTCGGTCCACAGATATGTCAGCTCTTCCGAAATCAGAGTTTTGATGATATCCTCATAGGTGATGAAAAGTTAGCTTGCAATTGATACGGTCATTTGATACGAGTTATATAATTCTGCTGGATTTTCTGTTGGGCATCGAGGTCCTTCTGTTATATATATTATTTGATTCTTCCTTAATGAATCGGACGCTGATACAGATCAAGTGCCGAAAAGAGGTATGACCATTCAGTTCCCGCCCAAAACCGTGTTCTTCAACATGAATGATACTCCAAGGCCAGGTTGAACGATTCACATAAATATTTATTTTACATCTCGTAGCTCCAAATACATCTTGAGTGATATGCACATAAAGTGATGGCCTCAACTAGACAGTCTCTAGCGTCGCCGTACAGTCTTGTAACTGGAACAATGTCGAGGACATTTCCATACAATTTTTATTATAATTCAACTCACATTCATCAGGTCACACATAATTCCTCTCAATAAATACTGGCATCATCGCACGAAGGTGTATGGATGATCCAGTGATGGTATAAATAAAAATATGACCAATAAATTTTCAAACACTCAGAAGCATAGAACACATACGTCAAACACCTTGAAAAGACACACAGCGAATCCCCTAATGAAGGAACGCTTCACTCAACAGACGGCAACTTTGGCGTCTGCTATCTGGCCATCAAAAGAACTGACGTCACTTCCTGTAACCAGGGTCAACGTGCGTAAACAAAAATAAACTCCACGTTGAACTGAATTGATATCGACAATACATGTTATGAAATTTAGTCATAACAGCAATGCTTTCCAGCAAGTGGCCACAAACTTTCTAGGAAACATTAAGGCTGCCAATTACCAGGAGCTTGTAGAAACCCTCTTGCAATGCTATGAGAGACTAGGGTGCAACATGTCTTTGAAATTACACTCTTTACACTCTCATCTGGATTTCTTCCCTGCTAACCGCGGTGCTGTAAGTGACGAGCATGGGGAACGATTTCATCGGGACATTTCTACCCTCGAAAAAAAGTACCAAGGAAAATGGAATGCAGCAATGCTAGCAGACTATTGTTGGACACTTGTGAGATATGCTCCAGAAACTCATTACAAGCGACAAGCAAAACGGCGTCGCTGTGAATCATTTCCGCTATGAGCATTATTATCATATGGTATGTATATATGCCAAATGTGTAATACTTTTTTTTAATAGATATTTTAAAAAAAAAAAACTAGAGCTAATCTGGTGTTTTAACGACCATTGTCATATTCAGCAGCCCAAACAACATAAAGCTAACTTGGTTTAATCTCAGATACACACAAAAAGTCAAAATTTGTTGTCCAGTGTTATTTATAAAAAAACTAAATCACTGGTAGAGTACCAGCTTGCAAGTGGGGTTAATTGTTATTTACGGTTTATTACATCCAAAATTAAGTACCTAATATTATGTCTGAACAATTAAAACATGATCATGTGACTTAAGCACTATTTAAACAAATGCATGTACATCTCTGACAGCAACCTCGAGGGTGAGTTTATTGAATGTTTTTCTGATGTTTTCTAAAATGTTTATCTCTCCAGGTTATCTTAGTCAGTGGTTCCCAACTTGTGGCCTGCGAAAAGTACCAAGAAATACTGACGAAATTATGTGTGAAAATATTAAAAATAAATCCAATAAAATCCAGCAAACAGCAACAGTAAATGTTAGTAACCATATTGGCAGTCTTCGTAACACAAGTAAATATAATGACCAGGCCATGAGCGTAAGTGAAAAATTTAGCTTTCTCAGCGTAACAATTACCAGCCAGGTGGCCGTTTGACTTGATAAAATCAGACAGACGTTAACATTAAACAAAACTGATAGAGTGTGTTTTTTAAAAAGATTCGTTTATTGACATTTTGCATTTTATTTGTTTTACAAATTGTTTTTGTCATTCCGTCAATTAAATAACATTTAAGTGACATTTAGCACCGTTTTGTATTGTCAGTGCATCAAGTCAGATTTTCATTAACATTATAAAATAGTATAAATCAGAATACTGGAAATGTTGAACTAAGTTTTGTTTGTTTTAATTTCTATATTTTTTGAAATAGTTATTTATGACACCTTAGCAGTGTAGAGGACCATACCTGTCATGGCATTGCACACTTGCCAATTAGTGGGCCTGGTGTGACCTCTGTGGCCGTGTACATAGTTGTTCCTTTGGAAACAGACTATATTCTTACAAGACAGAGGAAGCACAGACCACCCCATAATTTTATATTTTATGAGAAACAGAAAATAATAAATAGTGTCACATATTTAGGGTAGAGTCGCTTCTACACGCCATTTCTAATAATTGGGTGATTTCCCCTGACCAATCGGATAGCTCAGATTTACCCCGGGGAAAGTGGAACAACGACGCCATTTTGGCAGTAGAATGAAAGAGCGCAACTCAAGAGGTCGTATCTGGTCCAGCTCTACATATTTCTTAGTTTGAGAAAATCAAACTTCAACATTTCTTATAAAATGTGTATTTCAGGACATTGAGTGGTTATATATATATATTTCTTACTGGCGTAAGTAGTGACAATCGTTAAATATGTATTTTGAATAGAGCTCCCAACCCTAGTCGCAGCAGAACTAGGTTCGAGGATTTGAGTCAATTTACAAAAAAATGTCTTACACCTCAAACCATGTAGAGTAGAAAACATTCTTGTGTTGGAAAGCATTTAACTCAAGGAATGCTTATGACGATAAAGAAATCAAGGACAAATCTGAGGAGATGGGTAAATGTCGTCGAACCTAAAATAAGACTGTAACTTAAAGGAAGGAACACGGTGGAATGAGAAGGTTCGCCATATTTGACAACTGAGTAGGCCTACGAGACAAAGATGCAAAAAGGGATTTTTGCATCGATGAAAGCATCTGATGAGATGATAGAATTTTATTATACTTATTATTGTAAAAATGTTCTGAATTCCAGACTTTGTTGAAATTTTTAAGTTTCATGCTGAAAGATATTAAAAGTTTTGCATGAAATCGAACGCTGTTGAAAAGGTGAATTACTACAGTTTTGAGATCTAGATAAGAAATCTACCCATTTCAATTAAATTCGCTACATCAACACCTAAGAGAAGAAAATCGAACCTAGTAACACAAATTTAAGAGAGAAATCTAAATCTCTGGTGATTAGGCCAGTTAAACATCTGCTCTCTGTAAAGTAAACTGAAAATACTGCATATACCGGCACTGCCACATGATGTAATATGGTGCCATTCCAGTCCTAAGGAACACCTGCCCCGGTTACATGAAGGTAATATGGTGCCCGTGACCACTTCTCTTTGATAAAGCGAATAACTAGCGATCATAGACCATGGACGATTTACTACAAAATTTTCAACAGCTGGGTGTGGAACAACAACAACAACAACCACAGAACCAACCCGTAAATACACAACCACTGCAGCCCCAGGACAGACAAAATATGGAAGGACCAACAATAATAGCGCTACGGCAAATTACTGAAACCCTACAGAAAAATGACAACTACGCGAAATTCACACAGGTTAGATCCATTGTTCAGCCGTTCGATGGCAACAAGAAAAAATTCAGAAGATGGTTGTCCGACATGGAAAAATTTGCGGCACTAGCAGAGGCAACAACGGATGAAGAGAAAAAGAAAATCGCTCTGTTAGGTTCTGATTCGTACGTGACTGATTTTTTAAGAAGGAGGTCCCAGCAGTACCCCACAGAAACCTACGAGTCCCTAAAAAAAGAGCTCACCCAGAGATATGGGGAAATCATAGACAAAATGCATGCTTGGTCAGTCCTTAGAAGCATGAAACAGGAAAGAGATGAATCGGTACAACTTTTTGGAGATCGATTCCTCAATATGGCAGAAGAGGCATTTTGCGGAGAAATCCCTACCACACCTGATGTAGAAATACAGTTAGTGGGGATATTTGCCGATGGCCTTAGAGCGGAAAATATCAGAAGGCATCTTATTAGAAAAGACACCAAGACTATTGCTGAAACAATCCAAGCAGCAATACAGGAGGAAAATCTTCACCGAAGGTTCCAACAAAGAGCAGGTAGGGAACCACGACCAAAATATAGGGACTATGATGAGCATGAGCCTATGGAAGTTGACCATACCAGGAGGCAATGGACTCGCCCACGACAACGAGATGATAGGCCCCGCAATTATAGACCCCCCACACAGAGGCAAAACGACGTCAAAAATGTCAATACAAACGGATGCTTTACATGCGGTAGGCTCGGACATGGTTACAAGTCCTGTAGAGCAAATTACAATCACGCACCACCCAGAAGAGGAGGTTACCAACCACAACAACCCGCACCACCCCCACGTGATTACACCAGAAATCAGTATACCAGAGGCGCACCTCAACCCCTCATGCGTCAGGGAAACGGCCGCGCCACTCACTAAACAGGACCGTTAGTGAGGGCAACAATCACAGAAACTGGTCCAAAACAAAAGAAACAACACAGAACAGAAATTGTCAAGTGGGCCCATCCAGTAAAATACAATATGAAGAAATGTTGCATGATGGAACTAAAATACATCCGGACCCCAGTTCCTGCATCATGTCTATACAGGGCCAACAATATAGGGCACTGGTAGATACAGGAGCATCCATCAGCCTTATTAGGTTCCAGCTGTTCAAGAGGATCCAACACTTAGTACGATTTCAACCGTCCAAAACACACCTAGCTTCAGTCACGGGACAAAGACTAAATTCAGTTGGGACAGCATGGCTAAAATTTTCCTTAGGCGAAACAAATTTTGAACACCCATTTGTCATTACTAAAGGAATGTCTAGAAATCTTATCCTAGGGAGAGATTTTTTTAACAAACACAAAGTTCGAATATACTATGACCTCCACAAAATCAAAGTCAACAATACGTACATAGATCTCCAGGACGATATCCACATAGCGTCTTTAGTAAGGATTACAGCTCCCATAACGGTGGCTCCAAACTCCCTGGTCATAGCAAAAGGCAGAGTAAAAAATTCTGAGTACATAACACCAGGGCAATCAATTCAAGTACAGCCCCTAGCAGAAGAAAGCATTATTGATGACCCATTGTTGCAAATTACAGAGGGAATCGCTGAAGTCTCGAAGTCCAGAGATTTCCCCATCATGATATTGAATATGTCAGGAAAAACTACCACTATAAAAAGAGGCACAGTTGTAGCGCAAGTGGATACGTCAACAATAAGACAAACCAAAACCAATAGAGACCATCCACAAATTGTCTCAACCACTCCCACTGGACATAATGCACGAAATCGCAGTACAAATAACCATAGTACACGGAAAGTAAACAGTTATAAGGCTTATGCAGAAAAAGGCAGTAACATCAGTCACAGTTATGTTACACCACAGCATTACCTACCCAGATGGCAGAAACGAACCAGTCCATACATGAGAAGAGAAAGGCCACAGTATGAAAATGACTATAATTACTCATTCTTGCGCCCCAGCACACCAAGAGAAAAGATGAAGTGCTGTATATCACAGAGTAACAGAGAAACAGAAATTGTCTTGCCAGGAGGATATCCAAAGCGACAAGACAGTGATACATGCCCCATGGAGTATCAATATAACTCAAAAACAGGTGGATATGATAAAGTCCCAAAACCAATTGAAATTTCCGAAGAAAAGGAAGAATTCTTATATGACTATACCACAGGAGGATACTATAGCAGCAAAGTTGGAAACAGAAAGAATGAAAAATTTTCGCCCAGGGAAAGAAGACAGCCCTATAGCACAAACAGAAGAAATACAGTAACGTACGCGGATAAGCGCAGTTACGGCAGAAATAATCAAAAAAAATGGCACAACAACGACTACCCCAGAAATATAATAAGAAATGAATATACAGTAAATGCAGTGACAAATGGAAATGCACACAGTACATGGCAGAGAAGACAGTACCAAGCACAGCCCAATGAACGGCAAAGAACTACGCAAAAGAAAGCCACATACCAGGAGCAGAGATTTTCACAAGATGCAAGAAAAATGTCCCAAAATTATGGGAATGAAACGGAGGCATCAAGACAGACCAGAGATATCATAGCAGATCATAAATACAGAGAGAGAATAGCTCAGTTACTTGCAACCCTGAATGCCACAGAAGATAATAAGCAACGTTTGAAAACGTTTGTAGAAAAGCACCAGGATGTATTCGCACTCAATGACATGGAATTAGGCAGAACTAACACTGTCAAAATGGACATTCAAACAACCACAGAGGAGCCAATACATATGAAACCCTATCATACGCCCTTGAAAAACAGAGAACTCGTGGAAAGGTCTATAAATGAAATGCTACAGGCAGGAATCATCGAAAGATCCCGTTCCCAATGGTCCTCACCCATAGTGATCGTAACAAAGAAAGACGGCTCCAGTCGCTTTTGCTGCGACTACCGTGCCCTTAACAAAATCACAAAGTCATTTCCTACCCCCTCCCCAGGATAGACGATCTACTTGCGACGTTAGGAAAGTCTACATACTTTACCACACTTGATGCAAGGTCAGGCTTTTGGTGCATCCCCATGACACCTGAGGCAAAACAGAAATCCACATTCTGTTCACATATGGGAAGCTTTTTTTGGAATGTTATGCCATTTGGTCTAAAAGGATCTCCAGCAACATATATGTCACTCATGGATGAAGTGTTAAAGGGTCTACATCCATTTGCCCTGGCATACATAGACGATATCCTGATACATACCGCAGGCACGATGGAAGACCACCTCCGCAAGGTTGAAACAGTGTTTGATAGACTCAGGCATCACCAAATAAAGTTAAAACTGTCGAAGTGTGAGTTTCTAAAGACAGAAACAAAATATTTAGGCTTTGTCATCAATAGACATGGCGTCAGACCTGATGAAGATAAAGTCAAAGCCATAAGAGAAATGCCTAGCCCCAAGACGGTGAGACAAACACGCTCATTTATTGGTACAATAGGGTACTATAGGCGCCACATCATCAATTTCTCCAGAGCAGCAGAGCCTTTGATAGCCCTTACCCGCAAGTATGCACGCTTCAAATGGACAGAAGACTGCCAGAGATCCTTTGAGTATCTAAAAAATGCCCTAACCACCATCCCACTGCTTGGACATCCAGATATTTCTCAGCCCATGATACTATACGCCGATGCCTCAGATAACGCAATTGGTGCTTGTTTGGTCCAACCTGTACTAGAAGATGAAACACCCATCCTACCAAACATTCCAAATGAGAAACCCATTGCATTCCTATCCCACGCATTGTCAAAGTCACAAAAACGGTGGACCACCACTGAGAAAGAAGCATATGCTATTCACTATGCAGTACAAAAGTTTGACTTTTACGTCAGAGGAACTAAACTCATTATAAGAACTGATCATCAACCTTTGGTTAACTGGCTCACCAAAACACAAGAACAGCCAAAGAAGTTACAGACATGGGCAATGAATTTACAGTCCTACGACACCACTATCGAACATATCCCAGGCGAAATGAACACCTGTGCAGACCTCTTATCCAGGATTAAATATGATGATGAAACTGAAGTGAAAACAAATAGAGTCAAAAATGATGGCACATCCTCAGAGATTGACGATAATGCTAAAGAAATTAATGAAATTACTTCATCAAGTCGAAGAAGTACCTCAGATTCCGCCACTCAAGTAGAAGAAGAAAGCCAAGAGATGTTTGACATGAGAGTAGAACAAGCGAAAGATGCAGAAATTGTCAAGCTGCTCACATACGTGAAAGAAAAACCCAACAAAAAGTAAAGATTTTACAGTACACCCAACGGATGGAATTCTATACTATATTGATCAGAAACAAGAAGGGACACTAAGAAAAGTCATTCCAGCACATCTAGTCCCAGAAGTATTGCTACAGTTTCATGATAACAACGGGCACATGGGAAGAGACAAAACAATTGATGTCATAAAGAAAAGGTATTATTGGCAAACTTTCTACAAGGACATTACAGAATATGTAGCCACCTGTAGAACATGTAAATTGAGAAACATGAAGCCACATTTAATTCCCCTTCAAGAAATGCAACCTTCCCATTACCCCATGCAAACAGTGAGCATTGACTTATCAGGTCCTTACCCACTCACCCAATCAGGCAACAAATACCTCCTGCACATAGTTGACCAATACTCTGTTTGGCCAGAAAGTTACCCACTCAGTGATGCCACATCGCAGTCCATCACGCAAATTTTTTTACAAGAATTCATTCCCAGGCATGGCTGTCCAAAACGAATCATTTCAGACAACGGTAAACAGTTTATAGGTAACCCATTTAAAGCCACCTTACACCAGCTGAATATTGAGCATACTACAACCACTTATTATTGCCCAAATGCAAATGGCAGAAATGAACGCATGCACGCCACCCTACATGATATTATTAGCAAATATATCAAGGGGAACCACCAATACTGGGACCTATACATTAACCAAGCTCTTGAAGCCATCCGAGTAAACGTGAACGATACCACAGGAATGTCACCCTTTCTCATGCTATACGGAAGAGAACCAAACTTTCCGTTAGACAACCTACTTCGCCCACAAAGAAAATACATGGGAGAAGACCCCATCGAAATAATCCTTCAAGAAAAGTATAAAGCTCACCAGATTGCACAACGAAATACGCAGAAGGCATTTCACAAGAAACAGAAACAACATGATAAATCAGCCAAGCTACCAACGTACAAAATAGGAGACAGAGTATACTACAAGAAACATGTACGCAGTTCAAAATTCGATGACCGATGGTTAGATGGCTACAAAATCATGAAACAAACTACGCCTGTAAACTTCATTATTTGGAATGAAGAGAAACAACACCAAACAAAAGCTCACGTAAAACAAATAAAAATTGATAATCACCGGCCCATTCCGCCTCTGACGACAAATACAAGACCAGTGAGAAAAGCCACCCTAAATTATAATCCATCCAGCACAGATTCGTCTGACATATCAGAGTCAGAGACGACAGACTCTGAATTTTACCAAGACGACCACATACCCAGACCACCCACAGATGAAATACATCGAGCAAGACAACAACGAGACTCGTCCGAAAGCGAAGAAGATATCCCACCACTTGAATTACGTAATAGACTACAAGACAGAGACCTGCGCATTAGAAATGAAGAAATCATGCCACAGACGTCACACGATGACAACACGAAAACACCTTATATCCACACTCAAACTTACTCCCGCAGTGATAAATCGTCAGCTGATACCTATCACACCCCCAGTTCAGGCAGTTCTAGTTTTAACACTAGTGAAAACCAAACACTGCTATACCACAAGAACAAGATTGCTCGTTCAAAACAATCAGATCCTGAAGAAACTATACCCAAGCAGATTGTTGAACCATATACCAGCGATCTTTATGGAGACGAAACAGAACAAGACAGCATAGCTTTGTCAGACCCCAACGAACATAATGACAGAAAATGGTAGAATTATACCAACAAGAAACAGACATTGATACAGCTAGTTCCATTGAAACCAGTGATGCGGATAGTACATTATTTGTACCAGTCAGCTCCAGCGTCAAACGCGCCTATAAAACAGAATCTGATGACTCAATCCCTAGCAACAAAATTCCGCGTATACAGCACAACTATATCAGACGAAAGATTCTGAAGAAACGCAATCATGTTCAAAACCAAGCCGAGAAGAGTTGGCCTCATCTCAACTAGTCAAAAACAACAGTGTGCAAATTACTGTGCCCATTGTAACCAGTGTTAACGTTCAGCACAACCAGGTCAGAAGAAAAATCAAGGCGAAACATATACCTGCCTCAAAACCAACAGATGTTCCAGCCATACACACCCTAACCACAGTAAAACCATCACCGCAATCAAATGATGTTAAGCCATCACTGCATTCGTCAATGTCCTCGGTGTCCCAACAATCAGCAAATGCAGTGTCGTCGCCTATCACACCCGTCACCACTGCTACTCAGTATGATGCTCGCCTAAGCAGTCGGGACATTGCAAGGTTAGAGATGGTGAAGGAACTAGCGAAGCTGTTCTGAAAAACACGCCCAGGTGTTTTATATGTTCGCAAATCCGAACACGGTCAACGCATATGTGAACAAACCTTTTTAACAATGTACTAACTCTCCCCATGTACTCTATTTTCAGTTGTTGACAGTTCAAATGACTTGCTTACAGACTAAGATGTCAAAGCCTCACTGAGAAAGTTATTTTTTCCAGCCTTAGAATACGGATGCCCAGAAAGAAATCAAGACCAGCACACGGAGGATTTTCTTTAGATAGCATAATTGTGAAATAAAAATGTTAAAACAATTGATAACACACGGTGTTACGAGTTTACAGACTTCCACTTTTGTAACTGATCATATTCCACGCTCCATTCACCAGCATTTTCATGCAGACACTTTACACCAGTAGTTTTTTTTTTTCTTACCTCATACTAATATTTCTTTGATCTATATTATGCTAAACTCCTTGATATCTGCCACCTTGATCAATAATACTGTTCATACTGAGAGATCTCTTAACAGCACATAATTCATACCCAAAACTAGTATTGTAGGTTATGCTATTTTTCTCCACAGGATTATTTATTTTCAAATGTACATTATTATTTTAGACCCAGATGTATATTAGTACTGTCAAAAATTTTACTGCCTATCACAAATACCCCAATGACATTTGCGCATGCTGAATTTCTGCAAATGAAGAATCCCTTGAGAGCATTAGTATATGCTAACCCCAGATTGAACACATTACACCTATTTGTTGATGATGCCTTTGCCCATGTTAAAGAAATAGCATTTGCACATGCTGACCTAGCAAATGAAATACCCCATTACCGCATGATAACCACTAATGACACATGAGATGAAGAAGCAACAGGTTATGTATGATGAAGATGACATTTTATATTAAGGTGAAACTTTATGTTGTCACAGCTGAGATTTTGTTGTAATGTTTATGCACAAAATCCCCCACATTAACATTGGAGGAGGAATAATCTTAGTCTTTCGTGGTTACGAGATAAGACAAGGATATAATAGAATATTTGATGAATACCATGGAACAAATCAGAGCAGATGATTGTTGCACATATGAGGACCATATTTGAAGTCATTATTGAAGGATTATCAGTAGACAAGAGACACAAATGAATTATGATAATCCCATGGAACCACAGGTACTAAGGACACAAAAATGGAGATTAAATAATGGAGAAAAAAAATAATGACTGAATAATTGCTACGCCCAGAGGTAAAGGAAATAGAGATGCATCCGCATTTTGGAGAAGATATCTCTTTGATTTTTGCTTATTGCCTTTGTAATATGAACATTGTTGTATAACAAATGACTATTCCTTATCACGAATTACAGAATGTTGTAAGATAGTTGGAATAAATTGACAATTTAAAATACTCATAACATACCCAGAATTACAGGAGAGAAAATAAATAAATGATTGATGAAAGTGGACACACTGAGATTTGCTCACCCCGAGGATATTGGATACAAAAAAATAATGTTATCCCAAGGACAGACATGTCACAGATATATCATGGAGATATTAGGAAAAAAAAAAAAAAAGAATATCTAGATTAGAAATGCAGCAAACTTGGTCAAGGACACCATGAAATAGACCCCCGCCCCACACTTAAGATAACTGACGGATGAGATTTTTGAATTATAAGTACCATAAGTCACCCATCTGGCTGTAGTCAGCGGATGTTACAGGCACCACATAACTCTGACTAACCCTCGACCAGCGAAGGCAGAGTTGGTGTCGAAATTTTGCACATATGTAAAAAGACATGTTTTTGTTCATGTTTTAGTAAAGTCTAGACATTTATGTTAATAGTTCTATAAATGATTAGTTGATATATTGATGATAAATATTCGCAAATATAGTACATGGACAATTAATAAGGATATATTTCCAGTACAGAATAAGAGGAATAGGAAGGATCCACATTTTAAATATTGGAGCACCATGAGCGAGGAATTGGACTTATAAAGAAAATGGAAATGGTACACTGTATGCAAGGATAACCAGAAATAATATGGATAAATAGTAGTCAGAGTGCCAGGAACTTTGTCTTACGAGAATATTGTAGATTCCTCACGATCAATTGATTATTTTCTTCCTTTCTATGTCACATATTTTTTTTGAGTGATGACCCCAAAATTTTTTTTTTCATCTCATATTGTCAAAAGTTCTTACATCTCAGTTGATAGTTCCATAAATAATTGTTTGATGTGTTTTGCATAAAGGTATTGCTAGATAAGGTACATAGGGAGTTACTAAGGATGAATTCTCAAGATAACAGGAGGACTAGAATAGATACAATGATATTGGAACACCATAAATGATACATTGGTGTTATGAAAAAAAAAAAAAAAAGGAGACAAATATAAATTGTATACAAGGATGCCTCGAGAGTGACAACATGGATACATATTGTCAAGAGTATAAGCAGTTGTCTTAAAAGAGAAAATAAAGTAATACGGAACCCAATGTAGAAAATTCATGATGATTTGGAAACTATATTTTTCTTTTCCCTTCTATTTCATAATATGATAGTAACACATTCGTCTGTTGGTTGCTGAACAATGTGATGTTTGAAAATTGATGTATGGGAAGTCAAAGAAGATCTTTGAAGAATAAATATATATATAAAATAATATTTCTAGGGAAGAGTTCACAAAAAATATATATATATATATATATATATATATATATACTGTATTGACAGAAAAGAAGGAATGATTAGAAATAACTGACTAATGGACAGCATCACCACCAGACGTACGGATATTGGAAACAAACATCACATATTTTGAAAAAAAAAAAAAAAAAAAAAAAAAAATGTAATATAGAACATTTTCTACAGTGACGGACTTAGAACGAATTTATACACTTACCATTTAGAAAATGTCTATAACAAGGAAACATTCAGATAGATAAATAAGGATAAGCCATGAGGTTTTAATGCTTTTATTGTGAAAAATGATTACTTATAAAAATGATGCTGGTCGTATTATCGTCTGATACATATGCATATTATGTTTAGAGATGTTTTCTACATGTAATAATGAGCAAGTGGCTCATTCACTAAAAAAAAAAAAAAGAAGAAGAAGATGATGAGTACCCATGAAAACATTGGCTATTCTATGAAAGTGGATTGCCATTACCATAGGAATTAGAGATTTTGGACATTTCTTGGAATATTGCAGAGTACTTGGGAAATAGAATAAATAAGTACGCCAGAAAAAAAAAAAAAAAGATTTTTTTTTTAGTACTTGCAGGCTTTTAATATGGAGCAAATAACAGTACAGAAAAGAGATAACACCCCTACCACATCCAAGAGAATGTAATCAACTATATTTTTGAATGAAATGTAATAGATTATGATAATCCAGCCAAGTTCTGCAAATAAGATAGTTTATTGTTCATTCCCCAGTGTTGCCACTCGTCACATTTTTTTTAGTGATGACCTTATGAGTAATTTGCAGATTTTGTTGGGCAGTGTTGCCAATTTGTAAATTTGGTGAAAAATATTATGATGTGATGAATAAGTTACACTTTTTGAAGTTGATGTCCACTACTAGTTTTTTTTTTTACATAGCAGACGACCTCATATAGACATAGGACCCCAGTATAGGAATTAAATTAAATTTTTTGGAAATATTTTTGGACTTAGAAAAATTTTTGAACTTTAAATTTTTCTGAAAAATTTTTTTGAACTTAGAAATTTTTGGGGATGGATTTTTGTTATTGATAGTACTCAAATGTCTCCCTACGGGATACATTTGCGGAGCCCCGGGATCTATATGTGGCCGTGTACATAGTTGTTCCTTTGGAAACAGACTATATTCTTACAAGACAGAGGAAGCACAGACCACCCCATAATTTTATATTTTATGAGAAACAGAAAATAATAAATAGTGTCACATATTTAGGGTAGAGTCGCTTCTACACGCCATTTCTAATAATTGGGTGATTTCCCCTGACCAATCGGATAGCTCAGATTTACCCCGGGGAAAGTGGAACAACGACGCCATTTTGGCAGTAGAATGAAAGAGCGCAACTCAAGAGGTCGTATCTGGTCCAGCTCTACATATTTCTTAGTTTGAGAAAATCAAACTTCAACATTTCTTATAAAATGTGTATTTCAGGACATTGAGTGGTTATATATATATATTTCTTACTGGCGTAAGTAGTGACAATCGTTAAATATGTATTTTGAATAGAGCTCCCAACCCTAGTCGCAGCAGAACTAGGTTCGAGGATTTGAGTCAATTTACAAAAAAATGTCTTACACCTCAAACCATGTAGAGTAGAAAACATTCTTGTGTTGGAAAGCATTTAACTCAAGGAATGCTTATGACGATAAAGAAATCAAGGACAAATCTGAGGAGATGGGTAAATGTCGTCGAACCTAAAATAAGACTGTAACTTAAAGGAAGGAACACGGTGGAATGAGAAGGTTCGCCATATTTGACAATTGAGTAGGCCTACGAGACAAAGATGCAAAAGGGATTTTTGCATCGATGAAAGCATCTGATGAGATGATAGAATTTTATTATACTTATTATTGTAAAAATGTTCTGAATTCCAGACTTTGTTGAAATTTTAAGTTTCATGCTGAAAGATATTAAAAGTTTTGCATGAAATCGAACGCTGTTGAAAAGGTGAATTACTACAGTTTTGAGATCTAGATAAGAAATCTACCCATTTCAATTAAATTCGCTACATCAACACCTAAGAGAAGAAAATCGAACCTGGTAACACAAATTTAAGAGAGAAATCTAAATCTCTGGTGATTAGGCCAGTCAAACATCTGCTCTCTGTAAAGTAAACTGAAAATACTGCATATACCGGCACTGCCACATGATGTAATATGGTGCCATTCCAGTCCTAAGGAACACCTGCCCCGGTTACAACCTCCACCAACTGTTCCTGCTGAGTTGGGGAAGTCCTGTGGGGTTGCAAGAAAGCCCAAAAAACATTCCCGATTGCCATAAGGATGATAAGAGAAAACTCGATATTCCTACGGTTAAAATAAAAGAAAGAAAGAAATTAAACTACGTTATTTGCGTTTCAATTTTGTATACTTTTTGCCTGACAGATGTTGCGGAAACTGGGCATTTTAATGATTATTACTTCACAATAGAGATATAAAAAATAGCGTGCGAGCTCCTTCCGTCCAAAAATGAGTTTTTGTGGTATAGAAAAAGCTGCAACAATATTTTCCTAATTATTTAGACATTTTGTTTCTGCAAACTCATAAATTTGCGACAGGAAACCACAGTCTGTTGTTTGTAGTAATATTTTGCCAAACGAATACACGAAGGCTTTAAAATTGCGAATACATCTCTGTACCTACTAAACACACCGATACAATTGAAAAAAAATTTAAACATAATTATCGGGATTCTCAGAGTCACAAAAAGTAATTAAGGACTTTGTTTTGATTTCTCACAGAGGAACGGCTGACTTTGTCAAAGGTAGCTGTGTTGTTGTCAAACAGGTCCAGCCACACACAGTTGGCAACATTTACATTCTATATGAGCATGGAAAATGATATCGGTTATAACTGGTGTATTCGACTGAATATTGCATGCATTTGTAGAACTGCACGTTACTATAAAGTGCATATCGTGACTGTGAAGCTATAGTTGTGCAGAGGATTTCGTGTTAATCTGTTCTCCGATTTCACTGCCACACACTACTTTGTTCTTCCGTTGTGAAACTTATTGGGTACTTCAGAATAAATACAACTCTCAATACGATTTTCTTTTAATTGTTTACAATAATTAGAACATATATTTGACCGAAAAATAAATGTTTTTCATACATACCTGGTAGTCCTAATCAGTGGCAGATCTACATTTTGGGGGCCCTGAAGCTTGAACTCTTGAAGGGGCCCCTATTTATTTTTAAAAAAATAGTGAGGATGGGAAAGAAATGTATTATAGAGATAAATGGACTTGGAGGACCTGAAGTTCAAGCTTTATAGTAGATCCACAACAACGCACATATACAAACTGAAGACAAATGAATGAATTTTCAAAAAAGAAACAACTCTGCTGGGAGTTGAATGCAGAACATTTGCTTGGAAGGCGTATGTTCTGATCACTAAACCACTATCCACCTTGGTATATGTTACTTCAAATCTTAACTATTTTAATGATTGCATCCATCATTTAGAATTAGTTCGTTGAAGACATACCAAGAAAATTATAAGTTAAGAAAATTAGCAATGAGGAAAATATAAAATGGGTGTATCCATAAGAGATTTGTGTTCAGAAGGAAAAGTTAAACTTACCAGAACATACTACATGAAGCACATTTTACAAAATACTCTTATTTCTGTTTTTTTCTAGCAACATATTCACGCACAGTTTTGCCGTATGAGAGCTTCCTTGCAATGTCATTTTCTAGAGACAATATGCATAAAGAATTTAAGCGCTCTTCAGTCATGGTAGACCGAAATATGTTTTTAAAAATAAAGGATAGCTTAGAAAAATTCCGTTCTGTTTCACAGCTCGTGATGGGCATTGTTAAGTATAGCTTAAGCGCAGTAATAATATTGAGGAACACTTCAATTAGGTGTTGCTCACAAATAAGCTGAAGAACTTCTGCGCATTGCATTTTAGATGGCGTGTTTTCTTCTGTGTTACGGGATTTCCTAAGGTGAACTATGAACTGATAACACTCATTTACTAATTTGTGGTCAATACCATCTTTGTAATACGATATTATAAGTTTAATACTATCCTCATCAATTTCAGAATTGTTCACCTATTCTGAGAGGAACTTGAACATTTTTTGCAATCTGCTCATATGGGTTAATCCTCTTGCGTAACTGGATTATCAAGCAGTCATACAGTTGATATAGAACTTCTATCCTAAATTTGTCAGCTCTTCTCAAAGAAGCAATACCACTTGTTCCATCTGAAAATTTCCTTGTAACAATGCGTATGGAAGCATCAGAATAACTTGAAGTGAAATCTTCACACAAACCTTTTGCTTCTGATTCATAGTGTGCAATTCTATCGGCTGAATTTTCTCTGAGTTCTTTAACAAACGAAAGTAAAGATGAAAGCAGAAGATAACCTTCAAATAAATCAAAACCAGGGGTTTGGAGTTTCTTACTTGTTTTGTTGAAACGCTTCATCACTTCTTCCCAAACGACTGTTAAAATAGCATATTCCAGCTGTACCAACTTGTTGTATAAATTCTTTGGACCTCGTTTACATTCAGGCTTCTCTTCTGAGTCTTCAAAAATATGGTTGAGAGTTTGTAAAATACCCATATATCCATTTTTAATTGCCCGGACTACTTCATAGTGTGCGGACCATCTAGTTACACTTAAGCTCTTTAGAGAAAAATGTAGATTGTCCTGTGTGTTTAAAATCCCCCATCTTCGTGGAGATCCAGAAAAGAAAACATACAGCTCCTGCAAAATGCCAAAATAGTCTTCAACTTCAGGTACAGTAGACACTGCCTTTTCTCCAACAAGGTTAAGTGAATTGGCTGTGTCACGACGTGGATTTTAAGACTAGAGGCTGTCTACGTATAGTGACAAGACACTAGTGAGAAGAAAGACTGAAAAAGATAGATTAGATGAAAATGATAGTGAAAATGTAAACAGTTGAAACTATTGGCTCCGAGGTTAAGAACCAAAGTTGACTCTTCCTCGCCACTCCGGACGTATTAGATCGCTATAGTTTCAACTACCTCTAACTACCCTAAGGGGATAAGGTTAACTTAAGATTCACATACACCACGATACAGACAACAGATAGCTACTGTACGTAAATAAAGTGACTGATCCAGACTATAATGTACAGTTTTATTTACACCTTTAAACAAAACTCAAATACATGACAAATAAATAAAGTGCGTGTACGCACACCTGGAAACAAAGAATGCACAGTTAAAACGTGATTTTACATCAACCTAACCCTTCACCCACAAATTCAACCTGGATAGGGAAAGAAGTTAAGATTAACAAACCACACTGAACTTGGTGGGGTCTCAGATGTCGAGCCTCCACTCAACTAGCTATTCTAAATTCTAATGTTACTGCTAATTACACAGTCAGCTGGAACTACTACGAATTGTCTACACAATCTCTGCACAGACTTCGTTACTACACAGCCTATCCTGAAATCTCCTGAACACTGCTACACAGTTAACTGCACCTCTAAACTTCAGCAGCTGACCTCTGCTATGATCTATACCAAACTATGTCTCAGTTCTGTCTTTCTGGTCTACCACATGTAGAGAGGATTTTAACCCTGTTGCTCTCCACAATTCTGAGATTGACGACTAAGGTATAAAAAGAACCCACTAGATTCTGGACTGGAAACTGTAGCTGGTTACTACTAACACATCTGGATTCACCTGCCCGTTTACCCCTCTCTGGGCTGTGGGCCTTCGGCTTTATTATGGCCGGGACGAAGCGAAATAATTACTACAAAGCTGGCAGCATGCTCATTTGCGTGTGTAACAAGATTGAGCATCAGAGCTTAGGATTACAACCACGTGGTCCCTCATTAATATTCATTAATTAACAACCCCCACGTGCTTACATTTCCACTACTCCAATAATCATTAAAGAGGAGCACCCACGTGCTTACAATTTCACAACTACACTCCCGTCTAAATATATATATACTGAAGCACATTAAAAACGCACCACCTGTATAATCCAGGAACAGAGTGTGAAATGTAAATATAAGTGTGTACAAGTTTACATATTTGGAATCTTTATTCATTTTCCTATCAATCCATGCTGGTCATTAATTTGTACATTTGATTGTTATGAAATTCATTGCATTCTGTGCAGGCAAGGGAGAAAACCAAAAATACAAAAAAATGCACGTGCGTTATCCTGCTGGAGAAGCTGCAAGTCTGGATAAATTGTGAACGCAGGAGCAACCAGTGCATCCAGAACCTCATCTCGATATGTCACAGCATTAACATTTCCACGGAAGACGTGAAGAGGCAAGCGATGGTGAAAACTGAATCCTCCCCAAATGGGAATACTGCCACCTCGAAATCGGTTGACACAGCAATCTGCAAAGCGCTCTTCACACCGTCGCTAAATCCGCATACGTCCATCTGCAAAGGATATGTTGAATCTGTTCTCGTCTGTGAATAGGACAGCATTCCACTGCAGTCTAGTCCATCTGATATGTTGCTCTGCCCATTGCAGGCGCTGCTAACGATGTCTGTGAGTCAAGTTTGGCCCAACATAAGGTCGTCTTGCAGTAAGGCCTGTATCTCTGAGTCGTCGTATGACTGTCATTCGAGAGACTTGCCCATGTCTACCCACTATTGCTCTTGCTGTTTGACTTGCCGGGAGAGTCAATTCCTTAGGTGACTCAGCACAATATGACGATCTTGCGCAGGGGTAGTAACTCGTGGTTGGCCACTCCGAAGTCTATCCCGGGCACTGCCAGTGGTTCCGTAACGTTTATTGAGACGTACAATAGTGCTGTGGTGGCAATTCATCCTTCTGGCAATGGCCCGCGAGCTCATTCCGGTCTCCAACATACCAATGGCTCGTTGGCGGTCGTTTTCAGGTAGTCGTGGCATTTCAAGCACATGTACTGGGTGTTTTGTCTCAACGGCCTTTTTATACCGAGTATACTGCAACAACGCGTACACATTTTCAGGGTCATAGCTGTTGGGAATCGTGTTGCACGTGTAACTTTCATCGTTTTCATGTAGTCTGTACACACACCCGTGGGTTGAATCTTGCACTTTCCATTCCAGCAGCCATTCGCTCTCTACCTCATGGCAAACACGGGGAAAATCCATTCACACAATTTTTTTTGCCAGCTTCTCGGCATCAGTATATATAATAGTGGTGCGTTTTTAATGTGCTTCAGTATATATATATATATATATATATATATATTATATATATATATATATATATATATATTATATATATATATATATATATATATATATATATATATATATATATATATATGGTGTGTGTGTAACTGTTACCATTCTGTACATTACCATTAATCACAGATGCGGGTTTCTCTACAGACCGTCTTTGAAATAATACAAAGCACGCCCGTAACATCTCAACTCACAACCCGTCATTAATACTGTTATTCCTTCAAGAAGGAATTAAATGGACCACCTACGTTTTCCCAGTTTATCACTAAGATAGTATTGATGGCTCTGGCGTTAAGAATTAAATTAACAATAACTTCCCAAGAAAACTTACTGATCAGGCTAATACTCAATTACAATCAATAAAGTACCACGCTAATAAATCATGCTTATCAAACTCGAATTTTCCCACTTAAAGGCAAATCGACAATTTTGCTCTAGTACACGGCTGGCAATTACATTTGAGAGAACGGGCTATGAAATACGAGCCTATATATAACACTAGACAACAAATTTTTAAAAGTTATTTGTACCAGAAATTAAATATACCATTTCTTATTGATTTTGACATGCTGATTTCAAATATCATAATGAAATTCACCAATTGGCTCTGGGTTTTTTTTTGGTCTGTTTGATGAATTTACATTACAGTAATACAAATAATGTATGCTTGTTTAATTCTCTGGGGTGAACAGCTAGTCTTTCTACTTTAGCATTATAAAAATTGTGGTTACATACTCAATTAATTGATATTTCAACATAAAATGATAGAAAAAATAAAAACATTATTTAAAGTTCACATATCATGTTTTAAAAAGGCACATTTGAACCCATTCCGTCATTATTAAGTCGCTGTTTGAGCTCTCTTTGCTTGCTTCTTGTAGTCAATCGATAAGGTGTCTCTTGTCACAGTCCAACAGTAATCAGCAAGCATTGAAGAGCTCCTATTGCCTTGATACCTTGTCTCCATAGCAGCAATGTCCTGGTGAAATCGTTCACCATGCTCATCACTGACCGCTCCACAGTTTGACGTAAAGAAATCCAGATGAGAATCCAGAAAATGAATTTTCTAAGACATGTTGCAGCCAAGACTTTTGTACTTCAGAAGGAGATTTTCTACAATTTCATTGTAATTATCAGATCTGTTGTTTCCAAGAAAATTGTCCTCCACTGACTTAAATGCTAGCCATGCTGCTTTTTCCTTGCCATGCAGCACGCAAAGAAACTCGTCATCATGAAGAAGTTTTCGAATTTGCGGACCAACAAATACTCCCTCTCTTATTTTAGCTTCACTCAGTCTTGGAAATTTTCTGATGAGGTATTTAAAAGCCTCATCTGTTTTCTCCATTGCCTTGACAAAGTTTTTCATGAGACCCAGCTTAATGTGCAAGGGTGGCAACAAAATCTTGCTGGTGTCGACAAGTGCTGGGTTCTCAACGTTCTTACTGCCAGGCTGCAATGACTGCCTGATTGGCCAATGTCTTCTGATGTAATGGTCACTTCGTGCACGGCTATCCCACTCACAGAGAAAGCAACAGTACTTGGTGTATCCACCCTGTAGTCCAAGCAAAAGAGCGACCACTTTTAAGTCACCGCAAAGTGACCAATGCTGATGATCGTAGTTTATACACTTCAAAAGCTGCTTAATGTTTTCATAAGTTTCTTTCGTATGAACTGCGTGACCAACTGGAATTGACGGTAACACATTACCATTATTCAACAAACCAGCTTTAAGACTCGTCTTGGATGAATCAATGAAAAACCTCCACTCTTCTGGTATGTAATTGATTTTGAGGGCTGCCAATAAACCAGAAATGTTGTGGCACGCAGAAAGGTCACCCTCTTTGAAAAAGAATGTAATAAGCGGCTTCTGGCGGTTCGAATACACAGAAATTGTAACATCTTCTGCCAGGAGATTCCACTGTTGCAATCTGGAACCCAAAAGCTCCGCCTTGTTCTTCGGTAAATTCAGATCTCTTACGAGATCATTCAGTTCACCTTGGGTTATTAAGTGTGGTTTAGTGGATGTAGTTTGCTCAAAATCTGGGTCGCTTGAGATTGATGGTTCAGGACCACCAATGTCCTCTTCTTCATCAGTGGAAGCAGCTGAAAATGATTCTGGCACTTTGGGAACTGGTAGGTCATCGCCATGTGGTACCGGACGTATTGCAGAGGGGATGTTTGGATATTCCAGAGTCCATTTTTTCTTCTTTGATATGCCTTTCCCAATTGGAGGGACCATGCAAAAGTAACAGTTGTTGAGATGATCAGTGAGCTCTCTCTCCAAATCATTGGGACTGCAAAAGGCATAGCTTGCCTTTTGCCAGTCAACCACAGTTTAAGATGTGCTGCACATGTATTGCAGCATATGTGTGGCGCTCAGCTCTTATCTTGATCTCCTATTCTGCAGCCAAAATACAAACTGTACGCCTTCTTAATCACTTTAGTTATATTTCATTTTTGTGATACAAATGTCACCTCACCACATATATAACAGAAATTATTAGCACTGTTCACATATGTCCTAGCCATTTCTAACTACGATACTTTTGATAAGGACAAATGCACTAACTAATGGCAAAATTTTATCAGAGATAAAATATTTATACACAAAGGTGATGTAATCATAGGTATGATTGCATCATCAACTTCTAGTTACATTTTTATTGGTAATTAAAAAAATTATGCAATCGCCCACAACAGTTGCGTCATATATATAAATTGACCGTAATTAAATAAACTAGTAGCATATATCTTGGAAACTAGAGCCAATCAACATTTTTTAATGTCATTTTCGTTTTCAGCACACCAAAATTAGTTAAGATCAGCTATTTTCATTTCTGGTACATTTTAGTTGTTGACTAGTGTAATCATAGACTCCCGCGCTGACCTCTGACGTCATGTGCGCGGCTTTGTTCTAAGCCCCAATGATCGTGCTGCCTTTCAATGCAGTTTGATCTCAGCCAATCAAAACTGTAAACAATTCTGACTCACCCTGTTACTGCTAGCGCGTGCTAAAGGTTACTACCCCCCATTGAAACAAAGGATCGGGAATTAAGCTCAGCCCTCTACTGCTAAATGAAGCGAAAAAATGGCCGAAAATAATTTAACTCCCGAAAAATACGTCTATTGCACGCAATAGCTTTAAAAAGACTAAAACTGGTGCAAATCTGATCTAGGCTCTACAGTCATTCCTCTAGAATAAAACTGCAACAATTCCCTACACAACAACACTAAACACCACCTACTATTCATAGAGAAGAAACATAATGCAGATAAGATAAAACTCCATCGTAGTCTCACTGTAAATAATAGAAGGAGAAGAAACATGGGGTGGATTACTTGTAATCCCTCCATAAAAATAGTGTAAATAATGCAAGGAGAAAAAGACATGGGCCATTTGAAAGACAGAATCTCAGTACTTCATCACAGGCCGCACACATAGTCTGCGTATGTTAAGTGTTTTTAAAGAGTGCTTGCAGCCCTTTTTCTCCGAGACCGTCATGTTAGATGCATTATCGTAGGACGGAGCACGGATAGGTTCAAGTGATTGCATATGTTGACCCAGGACTTGTTGTATTTTGTTGAACAAAGTCGTTGATGAATGGTTTTCTGTCGGTAAAAATGTTAAAAAATCTCTCTCACAGGGTTTTCAATTATAGCAGTCAACCACAATTACCATAGTCAACATGTGACAGGTCAGGCGTAGAGTCAACAATAATAGAGTAGTATTTTGGTGTCTAGGTTGTTGATTGGATTCACAGTTTGAGTAGTATTTGGTGTCTAGGTTGTTGATTTGATTTACAGTTTTCATCTTGCACATGTTTTCCCATAATTTATATCATTTTCTCATACACGGTTTTGGTTTGGTAAGTAGCATTTACTTTTCCATTTTTACATTTCTCGAGATGTTCATGTAAAAATGAATCGAATTCTGCAATAAGTTCAATGGCCCCATGAAGTTTCCATTATTTGGTGAGCCGCACTTCTCCTCATGACCTCTAAATGCCAAACCTCTTTCACTTAAAAACTTTATAACAGCAACAACTCATTTCAGTACTTCAAAATAGTACTGTATGGTTTTTGTCATCTGTTCTTCAAGTTGCTGATCCACAGTATGTTTTTTTGACTTTCTTGTTATCCAACACAACATCGCCCTCTTATGTTCCATGCTGTCTTCATGATTCTCCAGAGTTCTGAGTACATTCGTCCAGTCAGAAAACCCACCTGTTGTAAGTGATGTTTGGCATTTAGAAAAGAGTTTGCAAACAAAACAGTATATACAGCCTTTGCTCTTTGAATAAACTAACCATGATCTCATCACAGTCTGGCCATTTTTTTTCTTCAAAATATTTGTTTGAGAAACTTCTGTTTTGGTGTCTGTTTTGCTCCTTGTAAACCCTGCTTGATTCGGTATATACATAATTAAACAATTCTCTATGAAATCATTATCAACTGTTATGGGCCAATTTTTGAGGTCACTGTATTCTTTGAAATCCCTGAATTCGCTTAATGTTTTATGTTTCTGCTCAGTCTCTGCTTGTTCTGCGGCACATTCATGTTGACCACTATCATCGTCATCTGTATTAAAAGCGTCAACAGTGAGTTGAATATTGCTAAAAAGAGCTCCCACAGTTTGTGCACTATCAGTGGCTTCAACGGTGTTTGCTTGGCTTGTTTCAGCTGTAGGTGTTGACAAACTTGACATTGCCAATTAGTTTGTAAGTTTTTGACATTTAGAGATTTCGTCTGATCGCTTTTCCTTCAGTTTGCGTTTTTGGTATCCACTTAAGTACGTTCGTGAACTCATTGTTATTCCACTAGGGTATTGACCTCTGTTAAAAGGGGGAAAACACTACATTAGCCACAGCAGAACAGCCAACTTACCGCGACACTCCACCTTTACAACATCTGTGCTACTGACTCTCAAACTTTGGGATTGTTGAAATATATACAACAACAATGAGTTCACGAACGTACTTAAGTGGATACCAAAAACGCAAACTGAAGGAAAAGCGATCAGACGAAATCTCTAAATGTCAAAAACTTACAAACTAATTGGCAATGTCAAGTTTGTCAACACCTACAGCTGAAACAAGCCAAGCAAACACCGTTGAAGCCACTGATAGTGCACAAACTGTGGGAGCTCTTTTTAGCAATATTCAACTCACTGTTGACGCTTTTAATACAGATGACGATGATAGTGGTCAACATGAATGTGCCGCGGAACAAGCAGAGACTGAGCAGAAACATAAAACATTAAGCGAATTCAGGGATTTCAAAGAATACAGTGACCTCGAAAATTGGCCCATAACAGTTGATAATGATTTCATAGAGAATTGTTTAATGCAAGACAGGTTTTTTTCAAAATAAAAAACCAGATGATGTATATACCGAATCAAGCAGGGCTTATGGCAAATAATGAGAAAATTCAATTTTGATACCAACATCATAGATATCATTGAAGCACTATACAAGGACGCAAGCAGTGCTGTTTTTGCAAGCAACGACATTGAAGAATTTTTCAAAACAACTGTAGGAGTTCGCCAGGGATGTATCCTGTCACCAGTGCTCTTTAATATATATCTAGAACATATTATGCAGGAGGCTCTCTACGATTATAAATCAACCATATCGATTGGAGGCCGACCTCTGTGTAATCTACGTTTTGCTGATGATATTGATCTGATAGCTGGAACAGAATCAGAACTTCAAGACCTTACCTCTAGACTGGAGAAAGTAACAAGAACATATGGGATGGAAATTAATATAGAAAAAAGCAAGATATTGGTGAATAGCCATAAGAAACATGTTCCGACCAACATTACGTTAAATGGGCAAACGTTAGAAGAAGTTAACACCTTTAAATATCTCGGGTCCACTATATGTAGTGATGGAAGATCAAATAAAGAAATCAAGACAAGACTTGAGATGGCCTCAGCTGCCATGACAAGGTTGAATGTGATCTGGAAAAGTAACATCAGTTTTCCTGTGAAGATCAAATTATACAAATCACTTGTATTATCTATTCTCTTGTATGGGTGTGAGGGCTGGACACTCACTGCAGATACGGATCGAAGGATTCAGGCTTTCGAGCATAAATGTTATAGAAGAATTTTGCGCATTTGCTATAAAGAGCACAAAACAAATGTCTATGTTAGAGAGAAGATAAACACCTATGCAGGACACCAAGAACCACTTTTGTCAATAGTGAAACGTCGAAAGCTTGCCTGGTTTGGGCATGTAACTCGTCATGACTCCCTTTCGAAAACGATCCTCCAGGGAACAGTCGAAGGTAAACGGAGAAGAGGAAGGCAAAGAAAATCCTGGGCTGATAACATCAAAGAATGGGCAGGACACGGTTTCTCCACACTTGTACGCATTGCTGAGAATAGAGAGCAGTGGAGGACCCTGTCTGCTGATGCTTCCACCATGGCACCCCTACGACCCATGACGGGTTATGGGTTGAGATGATGATACAACAACAAATTAATCAATTTGAGTCGTGCGACTATTGTCGCATGTTTTGAAAAGACAAAATTTTAGATCAACTTTCTGAGAAAGCGTTTTTTCGTTTACGGCTAGCCTACATGATACTTTAATAACCTTTTAATTTTTATTTTAACTATTATTTTGTTTGAGTTACACTATATTATTAATATAATTAAAATAAGCAGCTGAGGGCTGTCACCTCAGGGGCGCATTCTCATAGTCAGTTATGACTGAAGGGGCTATTATCATTATTATTTTTTTTTTTAAATACCCCTTCTTATACAGTAGACCCAACATTTTTAAGCAATGTGGACTGAAGTCGCTTTTGGGGCCCCTGCGGGATTAAGGGCCCTGAAGCTTAAGCTTCATTAGTTTCATAGTAAATCCGCCACTGGTCCTAATGCGATACTTTGGCTTGATGCTTTTGAGTAATTTCTTGGATATTAGGGCGTATTTGAGATAAGCAAATTATTATTTCATTTTCTAAATATAGAGGCTTTCCTCCCTTTCTTTTCATTTTTTTTGTGTGTGTGCATTTAATGCTTGCAAGCGACAAAGTAATACGATATGACAAAAGCGACAAAGTAATACGATATGACACAAGCAACAAAGTAATACGATATGACACAAGCGACAAAATACCGTCGATATATTCTCGCATTGCGCATGGTCCTGGACGTGACATATGTTAGTGGGCTGTGGTCGGTCTGGATGTAAAAATGAGTTCCGATGAGACATGTTGCTAATTTCTCGAGGCACCAGACCACAGCAAGTAATTCACGTTCCCCGGTCGCGTGTTTCTGAAATGAATAAGGAATTTGTGGTA
Source organism: Oreohelix idahoensis (assembly GCA_024509875.1). Lineage (NCBI taxonomy): Eukaryota > Metazoa > Mollusca > Gastropoda > Stylommatophora > Oreohelicidae > Oreohelix > Oreohelix idahoensis. The sequence goes on along the minus strand of JAMPIV010000267.1, from coordinate 186,384 downwards.
AAAGTTGATTAAGCCTAAGAGGCTTCTGACTTGGTTTTTTTTTAATTAGGAATAGAAATATCAAAATTTCGTTTGACCGTTATGTCATCAGGATATAATCTATGGTTACCTATACGGTGACCAAGAAATGAAATTTCCTGACAACCTGTTTGGACCATGAAAGGTCGCAAAGTCAAACCATGTTGGCGTAACGTAAGAAGAAGAGAAGTCAACCCATTAAGATGGTTGTACCAAGAATCATGAAATAGGCAGATGTCATCGAGGTATGTGATGACATCTTTTCGATCGCCAAGAAGGCGGCGCATCATGCGCAAAAAAATCGCAGAAGCGTTTACAAGGCCGAAGCACATGTAGTTCCATTGGAAAGGTCCAAATGGAGTTGTAAACGCAGTGAAAGGCTTGGCATGATCAGTAAGTGGGATTTGCCAATATCCTTTCGACAGATCGAATTTATTGAAGAAAGTAGCACGTGAGACTTGAGACAGAAGATCTTCTAATAATGGTATCTGTAAGCATAATGTTTTGCAAACACCTAACGTCAATGGACATAAGTAACGAAACATCGTTACACAAAGCAGTAAAAAAAAAGGTATAGAGATCAGTGAAGTCAGCAATTAAAAAAAATATCAATATGAAGACAGATAGAACAGATATAATATCCGAAAAGAAAGTAATGTCGATATTACTGAAATAAAAGATCATGCGCAAAGAGATATAAAAATAGCACAATAGACCAAAGATGTATGGAAGAACAAAACATACAAAGAATGAAGAAAAATAGACCAACGCAACTACAAAGTTCGTGGTGTCGAATTTCGTGCGAGTTGCACGTCTTGATAATGGTGTGCAAATAGAGAACCATTCTTGAATTTGACAGCCTTACGAGCATCATAGTACCGAGAAAAACGAACAAATGCTAGCTGGTGAGAGGAGTGTTGAAGTGCAAACATAAGAACAAATTCAACATCTCCGACACGCTAAAAAATATTCCGAAGTGTATACTAAGTCACGTTCGAAGGCAAATTGCGCACCAACATAGTGCGATTTGGTGAAATATGATCTCGACCGGGTCGAAACTGAGCCTGAGAATCATTGAACCTATTATGTGTCGTGCGAGTCAAGCGCACATAAGTATTATTACGTATATATTGTTCTTTACCTGACGCTATGGTGTAACGATCATGGTTATACCTGTGACTGTCCGTACGAGTATTAACAACTCCCAAAATGAGCAGATTTAGCATGTCGTAGATCATCACAATCCATGGGTGGAGCTTGATGGTTAGGACATGTCGTAAAGTCATGACAATCATGAGTATCCCCTTAATATTCTCTAACAGCAGTACAGGCAAAAACGTTAGGTATAGGGGATAGAAAAAAAAAACATTCATTGTGGGTTCTCCCTTTACTAAGCAAATGTGAAACCTACTGATTGTAAATACCATGAGCTTTATTGTCATTCGATACAGTTTTATTCAACTGACGTCCGTTAAAATCATTCTTTCTAACTCATGTAACATCAACAGAAGTTGGAGTATCAGCACCAATACCATGAAATATGACCTTATCTATTATAGAAGTAGGTGGTGTAGCCGTGTCTGCAGCTAACACACTTGTGCTCCTGGTCCATAAAAGTACAACAACATTTGCCACCAGTGGGTGTGATTCAACCCACGTTGCAATCTCCTGTGGAGTGCAATCTTTAACTCCTGGTATATTCCCCAATATTATTTCAGCAACAGGCTCCGTCAATCCGCAGGCGTCCACTGTACCTGTAAAGAATGGTGTATCAATGGCACTAACACAGTTCGGCCAACGGGGAACCATTCCACAGTACCCCCGAAAGAAATACATTTAATGATTTCCCTGTAAATGCGGAGGTATCAATTAGCGATTTCTGAATTGGTACATCCCGTGTCCTCAAAACAGTCACTTTCTGTCCATTACAAAAACCTTGCTTCAATGCGTGATGATAGTTTGATTAAATCCAATTGAGGAAAAAAACTAGGCTCAGTCACAGTCAAAACAGTCATGTACTTTCTGTCCAGTACAAAAACCCTTGATGTAGTGTGAGACGCCCAAGTTCTCACACGAGGACATTGCAGGATCTTACCACAACGAATTTGTAGATATTAGTCTCAGAAACCTGTCGTGATTGACAAAAATAACATGTGTCATCCCTTACAGAACAGGCATTGGCATGATTAGTTTACTTTCTTTATCATCATCCTTATTGTCAGTACAAGCATTACCATGCCTATGTTTACTTTTATCTCTCGAGGGAGCTCAAAAATGACCTGTCTTCTTTTTAAAAGACTTATTCTTACCATAATAATCTGAAGAATCATCATACTTGGAATCTATACCATATGAAGATCTATGTTTATGATAAACCTTGTAATATGAATCATCATGATCTCTGCATTTGTGAATGCCCCGATAGTCTCGTCGATAAAAATTCGAGCGTACGAGGGAAGTTTAATTGATGATAGTTAATCCGTAAAAATTTGATGGCGAGGCTTGACGAGGGAAGTTTTGTAAGACCCTACATGCGAAAATCGAGTTCGTCCCGTCAACGTGGTTATCGAGACACATCTATAAAATCTAGGTGGTGAGCCGCGCTCACAGGCATTGGATCTCTTGGAGAAGTTCTATAGATTTCCCTGTTCGGATGGGCTGTGAAGAATTGTCTACCTAGACGTTCATATTCCTGAATTGAATCTGGGTGTCTCTCCTGTAAAAATGATTCCAATTCATGGCTACATGAAGACAAAACCTTGTCTCTTAAATGAGATCTATCAAACCATATATGTTTTATATAATACCAGATAAAGATCAATCCATCTAGAAAAAAATGTTTAAAGATGCAATAAATTCACCAAAGTCAGCATCCTTACTTCTTGGTTCTAGCCGCAAGGAAACGATCTCGGAATCCAGACTCATTTAACTGGAAACGTCTGAATGTGTTTTTTTTTACGACCTCATAAATCTTTTTCTGCTTATTCTCATCAAGATTCATGAAACTTTTGGGGATCTGAGTCCCCAGTCAAAAAAAACAACCAAGAGACTACTACATCTCTCTTTAGGTACATTTAAACCTGTCACCTTCATTCGCTCGGTTGCGATCTAGACAAGAACGCTGTCTAGCACAGTCAAGCAACTCGTCTGGTAAAAATTAGGCATTTTCACCTTAGGATAAAACAAAGTTGAACCTGCTGAAGCTTTAGAGTGATCAGATTTCAATTTCGCTAATTCCAAAGCTTTATCTTTCTCTGCATTAAGTCGTAATGCTTCAAGTTCCATAGCATTTCTATGAGCTTTCTAATTGAAGAAATTCCATTCTTCGTATTTCCATTTTCTCTTTCTCTAACTCTCGCTCTTTATCTTTAAGTTCTTTTTCTTGGGTAGTTCAAACTTCATGAGTTCCACTGCTCGCTTAACAGACTCACTCTGCTCTATTCTCTCAGCATAAGCTAAGTGTTTCTCATACTTAGTCTCAGCGTATTCCTCAAGTTCTGCTCCTGTGTTACCTAAAGCATATCAGCGTTGATAAAATCTTCTAATGTCGACATGGTTATAGTTACTAATTATCTTAAATAGTATAATATCTATCCTGAAATATACAACTAATATATAAACTCTGAAATTAATCAATCTGTGATTTAAATATATTCTTTAATGTGAACTAGAGACGAGCACGGTTACAATGGAAGGCACAAAAAAATGAAACACAGTGAATCAGTGATATCTTCAATTAAACAACACCACGTAACGAATATAAAGCAACTAGAAGAACCAGAACTATTAATCATCCGAAAAGAAAACATTAAAATAACATTACCAAATAAACAAGACAAGTCGTCATGTAATATATAAAAAGACAAGAGTTTTAGATTAACAAACATACAAAGAATGAAGAAAAATTAGACCAACGCAAATACAAAGTTCGTGGTGTCGAATTTCGTGCGAGTTGCACGTCTTGATAATGGTGTGCAAATAGAGAACCATTCTTGAATTTGACAGCCTTACGAGCATCATAGTAGAACAAACCACGAGACCCTCAGTTAAATTACTAGACCCTGGTGAAGTTGAAATCTTCTGAAGTTCTCCTGAAGACAATCCCAGAAGATGACAAGCCCTTACCAACCACCCACGTAAATACAGGTAAATATCGATTATGAATACATAAATGATAGATAGAAAAGTAAAGTGAATTGACAGGGACTGAAGGTCAAACTAGACCATTATGAACAGGAATGAAAGAATTAGCGTCTCAATCCACACAAGTACTTATTACTGTTTTCATCCTGCCATCGTGAGGATACCCTGCACCAAGATGGTGTAACGATATGGTTATACCTGTACGATATTAACAACTCCCAAAATGTAGATCGCATGTCGTAGATCATCACAATCCATGGGTGGAGCTTGATGGTTAGGACATGTCGTAAAGTCATGACAATCATGAGTATCCCCTTAATATTCTCTAACAGCAGTACAGGCAAAAACTGTTAAGTTACTAACATCATTGTGGGTCACCTCGCCCTCAGGTGAAACCTACTGATTGTAAATACCATGAACTTTATTGTCATTCGATACAGATCTATTCAACTGACGTCCGTTAAAATCATTCTTTCTAACTCATGTAACATCAACAGCAGTTGGAGTATCAGCACCAATACCATGAAATATGACCTTATCTATTATAGAAGTAGGTGGTGTACCCGTGTCTGCAGCTAACTGTTGTGCTCTGGTTACAACAACATTTGCCACCAGTGGGTGTGATTCAACCCACGTTGCAATCTCCTGTGGAGTGCAATCTTTAACTCCTGGTATATTCCCCAATATTATTTCAGCAACAGGCTCCGTCAATCCGCAGGGGTCCACTGTGCCTGTAAAGAATGGTGTATCAATGTAAACCCGGGCCAACGGGAACCATTCCACAGTACCCCCGAAAGAAATACATTTAACTGCATTCCCTGTAAAAGCGGAGGTATCAATTAGCGATTTCCGAATTCCAACCGTGGTACAACCAGTGTCCCTCAAAACAGTCACTTTCTGTCCATACAAAAACCCTTGATGTAGTGTGAGACACCCAAGTTCTCACACGAGGACATTGCAGGAATGGTGTGACCACAACGAAGTGTAGTATTAGTCTCAGAAACCTGTCGTGATTGACAAAAATAACATGTGTCATCCCTTACAGAACATGCATTGGCATGATTAGTTCTTTCTTTATCATCATCCTTATTGTCAGTACAAGCATTACCATGCCTATGTTTACTTTTATCTCTCGAGGGAGCTCAAATGTCTTCTTTTTAAAAGACTTATTCTTACCATAATAATCTGAAGAATCATCATACTTGGAATCTATACCATATGAAGATCTATGTTTATGATAAACCTTGTGATATGAATCATCATGATCTCTGCCTTTGTGATCATGAGGGTAATAACCCCAATAGTCTCGTCGATAAAAATTTGATGGCGAGCGTTGACGAGGGAAGTTGTAAGACCCCTACATGATTGACGAAAATCAGAACGATAACGTCCGTCAACGCTCTTCAATCGAGGTCGGTGATCATAAGATCTATGATCGTGGTGAGCCGCGCTAACAGGCATTGGATCTCTTGGAGAAGTTCTATAGATTTCCCTGTTCGGATGAGCTGTGAAGAATTGTCTACCTAGACGTTCATATTCCTGAATTGAATCTGGGTGTCTCTCCTGTAAAAATGATTTCAATTCATGGCTACATGCAGACAAAACCTTGTCTCTTAACATGAGATCTATCAAACCATATATGTTTTATTAATACCAGATAAATCAATCCATCTAGACAAAAAATGTTTAATAGATGCAATAAATTCACCAAAGTCAGCATCCTTACTTGGCTTAGCCGCAAGGAAACGATCTCGGAATCCAGACTCAGTTAACTGGAAACGTCTGAGAAGTGTTTCTTTTACGACCTCAAAATCTTTTCTGCTCTTCTCATCAAGATTCATTAAGCATTGACGTGAGTCCCCAGTCAAAAAATCAACCAAGAGACTACTCCATCTCTCTTTAGGTACATTTAAACCTGTCACCTTCATGATAAATCTAGACAAGAAGCTGTCTACACAGTCACGATTCTGGTAAAAATTAGGCATTTTCACCTTAGGATAAAACAAAGTTGAACCTGCTGAAGCTTTAGAGTGATCAGATTTCAATTTCGCTAATTCCAAAGCTTTATCTTCCTCTGCATTAAGTCGTAATGCTTCAAGTTCCATAGCATTTCTATGAGCTTTCTAATTGAAGAAGTTACATTCTTCGTATTTCCATTTTCTCTTTCTCTAACTCTCGCTATTTATCTTTAAGTTCTTTTTCCTGGGTCAGTTCAAACTTCATGAGTTCCTCTGCTCGCTTAACAGCCTCACTCTGCTCTATTCTCTCAGCATAAGCTAAGTGTTTCTCATACTTAGTCTCAGCGTATTCCTCAAGTTCCGCTCCTGTGTTACCTAAAGCATATCAGCGTTGATAAAATCTTCTAATGTCGACATGGTTATAAATACTAATTATCTTAAATAGTATAATATCTATCCTGAAATATACAACTAATATATAAACTCTGAAATTAATCAATCTGTGATTTAAATATATTCTTCAATGTGAACTAGAGACGAGCACATGTGACAATGGAAGGCACAATAAAATGAAACACAGTGAAGTGATATCTTCAATTATACAACACCACGTAACGAATATAAAGCAACTAAAGAAGACCCAGAACTATTAATCAGAAAAAAAGAAAACATTAAAATAACATTACCAAATAAACAAGACAAGTCGTCGTGTAATATATAAAAAGACAAGAGTTTTAGATTAACAAACGTATAAATTTCGACTACACTGAAATTAGGTCATGCAAATTAAAAATGACGAACGAAATGACGTCACAGCAAAGCACGAATAAAATGGAGTTTGTATGGCAAACTGAGGCGTACCACTTCTATAGTGGAACAAACCACTAGACCCTCAGTTAGCATTACCAACGCAGACCCTAAAAGTCGTTGAAATCTTCTGAATTTCTCCTGAGACAATCCCAGAAGATGACAAGCCCTTACCAACCACCCACGTAAATACAGGTAAATATCGATTATGAATACATAAATGAAAGATAGAAAAGTAAAGTGAAGTGACAGGGACTGAAGGCCAAAGCTAGACCATTATGAACATGAATAAAGAATTAGCGCCTCAATCCACACAAGGACTTATCTGTTTTCACTCCTGCCATCGTGAGGAAAGCCTGCACCAAGATGCAATATAGCTGTAATAGTTCGTATCGTCAAGTGAACAGCTGATGTCCTGTCGTCAGAGGAAAATTCGTCTTGGCCTAGATGGTGCACAAAGATTCTCGTACTTTGTGCCACAATGGATCCGGAACAACAATTATTGTAGAACTGTTCTCCCTGATTTCCGGTTCAGATCAGGATTGATATTCACAGAGGAAACAGTAAGTTCTACCACAGGAAACAGCGTTGAAACATCTGTCTGTTAATACAGAACGTTCTCGACATTTTGACGTTAGAATGCTGACATGCGCACTCGATTTGCCAGCTTGCCTTGGATGAATCCTCTCACGTTTGAACTTCCACTGAAATGTTGATCATCGTTACGAATGACTCGATTTCTTCGACAGTAGAGTTCTCGAACTTTTTGAATCGGAAATGATTGATACTTTGACTTAAAACGTGTGACAGAAGAGATGATCCCACTTCTGACACCACTTATGTTGCAGACTTTCGTCTTAGATAACACTGGACAACAGCCAAAATGTATCCGAGACAAAAGTAGCTATTTTTAACTAATTTGGACTTGCTGATCACGAATATGAACTTAAAAATCGTTCGTTAGCTCTAGTTCTCAAGATCGGGGGGGTGGGGGGGGGGTGGGGGGGGGCAGGCTGGTGTCTTCACCTTCCCGACGCGAATGACCCAGTTCTTCTCTTTTCTATAGCCCTGGCGCGTGATTCCCTACGAGTCGGATAGCCTTGAGCGTCAATTAAATGACGCAATCTGTAGCAGTCATTGCAACCACATTTCCTCATTTTCATCATTCGTGTTGTGGATTCTGTGAGTGCAGACAAGATGCCTCGTGAATGTGTGAACAGCGCATATTATTTTTGCTATATTTGCGGACAAATAACTTTGCTATCACAAAGGCGACCCATTACACCGATGATAAAAAAAGCTTACAGCCTTTAATTTGGTTGTGAGATCGGTGACAGGGACCGGTATTGGGCCCCACGTATATATTGTCAATCCTGTGCGACAAATCTGCGCTGCTGGTTGAACCGAAAAGGACGATCGATGCGTTTTGCAGTTCCAATGGTGTGGAGGGAACCGACAAACCATCTTAATGATTGTTACTTTTGCATGACTCCTCCAATTGGACATGGTATTTCTAAGAAGAAAAAGCGGTCTGTGACGTATCTGAATATTCCCTCTGCTGTGCGGCCAGTGCCTCATGCGGAAGGACTTCTTGTTCCGGACCCACCAGAATCTTATACTCTGGATGATGAAGAAGATATTAAGGCCAGTGGACATCCGTCACCTGTGAAAGCATCTACATCAAGAGATCCTGATTTCTTGCCTATTGAAGAGTCTGCACAGCCACATAAAATTACCCACAGTGAATTGAATGATCTAGTGAGAGATCTGGAATTGCCAAAAAATAAAGCAGAGCTGTTGGGGTCCAGACTGCAGCAATGGAATCTTCTAGAAGAGAATGTGCATGTGTCTGTGTTTCGTGCTCGGCAAAAAGATCTGCTTCCATACTTCAAAATGACAGATAACTTCATTGTCTGCGTTGATATAGTGGGTCTGATGGCAGCTCTACACATCAACTACAAAGACGACGATTTGAGGTTGTTCATTGATTCGCCCAAGTTGAGCTTAAAAGCTGTGCTGCTCCTTAATGGGAACGTTTTACCATCTGTTCCACTAGGGTATGCAGGACACATGTAAGAGACGTACAACAACATGAAACAACTGTTACACACCATCAACTATGACAAGTATAAGTGGCAGATTTGTGGTGACCTGAAGGTCATTGCCATCTTGATGGGGCTACAGCAGGGTTACACAAAGTTTTGCTGTTTCCTCTGTCTGTGGGACAGCTGTGCCAGGACTTCCCACTACAAGAAAAAGGATTGGCCCCAACGACAACCACTTGAACCGGGGAAAAAGAATGTACTTAACGAACCACTTGAAGAATCCCACAAGATCTTGCTCCCTCCTTTCCACATCAAACTTGGACTAATGAAGAATATTGTAAAGTTCATGGATCGAAATGGGGCAGGATTTTTATACCTTCGTGATAAATTTCCAAGACTTAGTGAGGCCAAAATCAAGGAAGATGTATTTGTCGGTCAGATACGTCAGCTCTTCCGAGATCAGTGTTTTGATGATATCTTCACATGTGATGAAATGTTAGCTTGGAATGCTTTCCAGCAAGTGGCCACAAACTTTCTAGGAAACAATAAGGCTGACAATTACCAGTAGCTTGTAGAAACCCTCTTGCAATGCTATGAGAGACTAGGGTGCAACATGTCTTTGAAATTACACTTTTTACACTCTCATCTGGATTTCTTCCCTGCTAACTGCGGTGCTGTCATTGACGAGCATGGGGAACGATTACATCAGGACATTACTACCCTCGAAAAAAGGTACCAAGGGAAATGGAATGCAGCAATGCTAGCAGACTATTGTTGTACCCTTGTGAGAGATGCTCCTGAAACCCATTACAAGCGACAGTCAAAAAGGCGTCGCTATGAATCATTTCCGCTATGAGCATTATTATCAAATGGTATGTATATGCAAATGTGTAAAACTTGTTTTATAGATATTTAAAAAACTAGAGCTAATCTGGGGTTTTAATGGCCATTTTCATATTCAGCAGCCCAAACAACATAAAAGTAACTTGGTTTAATCTCAGATACACACAAAAAGTCAAAATTTGTTGTCCAGTGTAATTGGGCTGATATTCTGTTTCATTTCATCCATTATAAATTCATCTAATCTGTCTATCACGTAGTATTTTTCTTCTGCAACATTGGGTTTTATCTACGTTATTTTTATAATTTCTTATCAGCGTTTCATTCATTAAACTTTGTATTCAAATTTGGCATCCATAGCCGGGCTTTATCGGCCTTTCATATCTCGTATCTGCGTTCGTATTTTACGACATTCGCTTTTAATAATTATTGCCGTTAATAATACCGACTTATATATATTCGGACTCAATGGTCCTTACACATTATTACTTTATTGTTTTACCAGCCCGAAGGCTATACACAAGACTACTGTTACTAGCCTATCTCGTCATACAGCGACACACGCGAACTATATCATTTTATTCAGTAGAAGTGTTACATGGTGCGACCATCCGAATCAGGTTAAAACCAAAATGCTCGCCGACCATGCAACAATCCTCAACACACCGATAACGTGCTACTAACCACAGCATCAATACCGAATTAACTCCACACATACTGAAATGGAAAATCACAACATATACTATATATATCTACATAATAGCTCGCTCTTCAGTCTTTAAACAAAATTACATCTCTCTGTCCTTATTTCATTATCTGTCGGGCCGCGCATCTGAAGCCGAGTCAAAATTGGTAGCGTGCTTTATACATTTCCGTCTTCTAGATCTCCCAAAAATTACTCTTCTTTATGAATGAAATTAAAATTAACCTGGGATTAGAATATATCTATCTATATGTATCTCATTACGCCAATACCCCAATACTAACTTAAAACGAAAAAAGTGCTCTTGCCAGTCAAAGAATAACTCTGGCGCAAATATGTTAGTTACTACAGCTTTCAACTCGAAGTAGATAATTACTGGCCACGAAGAAATCCTGACAGACAATGGTACAGAAAAATAGAGACAGGGTCTTAAGTAGTACGACGGATTGCCAGGTGTTGACTGTACGTGCACGACCTAACAGATCAGAAGACGTAATTCCTACGTTCAAAGTGTCTGATCGTCTCAAGTTGAAACAGAAATCGCCGTCAGGGTACCGGAGAGATTTCCTTGGCGGCCGTAAGACAAGGAGATAAATGATATAAGATGAGCACGCTCGCTCGTTCCTACGAGCGATGGCGTCCTAACTACAACCGTAAGACAGCAAAAGATAAAAAACACAGGAATCTCCGGGTTTCCCTAATCAAAGATGTAGGTTTCCTTGAATGCCGACATGAAAGATTTTTTTACCTCATTCCGGTACACGAGGGCTAGACTATAGCTTGGTTCTATCAAGATTGACAGGTACCAAGGACAAAACAAACGCAATAAGAGCAAAAATGACCGAAAAGGTGGCCGTTGCCAATAACATTGGAAGAAAACAGACAAGCCTGTCTGACTAAGGGCAGACAATTTCCAACAACTGTGACAGTAAGTCTTAGAATGTTCTAGAATGCGAGCGAAATTTTTGTTCCCAACCACCTGACTTTCCATAAGGTTTTGGTGGAGAAAGATTTGATCAGAAATATGTTTAGCCTTCGAGTACTAAACCAACCATAAGCAAGGCGTCTGATCTTGTTAGGGGTATCCCCTTTCCCCTCCCCCACCCTCATGTAAACATTAATACATGACAACAAAAGGTATTGTCCCTTTCATGTTATGTTCAAACTCATCTGAACAGATTCCATGACCAAATAAGGTCTTGTCAACTTCCCAGTTACTTGTCATGTTTACCAAAATCAAAACATCACCAATCTATCATAATTATTAAGTCTGGTAAATTTCTAAGAAAGAGTTACTTCTTCACTGTTGTTTATTACAAAAAAGTCATACTACTGTTTTTCTTCATGTTATTATGTCCTTCTACTGTATTTTTTATATCTTAATATTTTTGTTCATTGTTTTCGTTACAAAATATTAAATTCTTCTGTTTTCTATTATTACATAAAATATATTTTATTCTTCCGTTTTCTGTTATCACATATTTTATTCAACTGTTTTCTGTTATCACATATTTTCTTCTACTGTTTTATGTAATCAAATATTTTCTTCTACAATTTTATGTGATCTAAATATGTCCGTATACTGTCCTCTTTAATTTTAATATTCCTGTCTACTGTCTTTGTATATGTATGTTACTGTATGTTTCTTTTGGCTGTCACTTCTGTATGTGTATGTGTGGGGGTTGTATGGATGATAGTGCCACTGTCTGGCACAGTTGACAGTGTTCACGTCAGCAAGGTCGGGCTTACTGTTAGTGGCCGACAGGTGTGTAAATATATTGGGCGAATGTCATGAGTTCTTTTGGTTTGTTTACATCTAATGTCACCCACACAACAGTAACGTTGGGTCGTGAAATAGACCAACTAGTTTTAAACTTACACACAGTTTATTTACGACAGCAACGTTGACATCATGGATAACAGATCACAGCAAATCACAAGGTATCATAGTAAGTAAATCCATAGATAAATTGAGTGCAACATCAGCAACTCATCATAAATCGACATAGCATACAATTCGTCAGAACGCTGAGTGCATCAACAGCAACTCATCATACATGGTAATTAGCAGAAATAATCCATAGGGAATTGGTTGCGTAAATAGCAATTCGTCATAAATAGTAATCCATGGCATTTGAATAATATATTAAAACTCTTCCCTTCAAAAAAGCACTTTGGTCACGCTAGCGAGACTATCCCCGTCTCGAAGCTCTGCCAGATACTTAATGACCGAGATTATAGTTTCTCAGTACAACTCAGTAAAAGTTCGCTCAAGCGCGAACTAACTGCTTGAGATGTGAGCTCAGCTCACCCGTATCTCTCCCCCAACTACTCAGAACATTTGAACACTTTCTTTATGTTTACAAAAACTAACACATACTCAGTTGAGCTATGTTTCAAAAATATCGTACACAAAGCACCCAAATAAAAAAATCATCTCATAACTTTAAACGTGCTTGCTAGCGTGTCTATAAAAAATCAGATCCGTACGTAAGAATCCCAAACACTTAACTCCTACTCAAAACCATGACTTAACAATGTACTTCTAATGTCTTTACTTATCCTAATATATCCTTCTCTTATCTGAATATGACCTTCTATTATCTACTCTTATTTAAATGTGTCATTCTATTGTCTTCCTTCAATGTCATTCTACTGCCATCTGTCAATGATATTCTACTGTCTTCTGTCAATGCCATTCTGCTGTTTTCTGTCAATGCCATTCGATTGTTTTCTGTCAATGCCATTCTACTGTTTTCTGTCAATGTCATTCTACTGATGGTCCGCAACCAGACGATACGCCAAGGCCTAAAATCCTACCCCCTGCAGACCCAAGTAGAACAGTCCCAACTAAGATGGTTTGGCCATGTCTGCAGAATGGGAGAAGATCGGCTACCACGACAAGCCTGGGAAACAAAGAGCCAGGGATCCAGATCCACAGAACGACCCAGAGTCCGCTTGGAGGACAACATTAGACAATTTTTGAGGGACTGAGGACTAGAATGGAATCAGGCCAGGAGGAAGACAGCCGATAGGATAGTCTGGCGCTCTCTCTTCCAAATCTCTACACCTCACGGTAGAAGGGGAACGACTAAGTAAGTAAGTAAGTCATTCTACTGTTTTCTGTCAATGCCATTCTACTGTTTTCTGTCAATGCCATTCTACTGTTTTCTGTTAATGCCATTCTACAGTTTTCTATCAATGCCATTCTATTGTCTTCTGTGAATGCCATCTTACTGTTTTCTGCCAATGCCGTTCTACTGTTTTCTGTCGATGCCATTCTACAGTTTTATGTCGATGGCATTCTACTGTTTTCTGCCAATGCCATTGTGACAGTCTGGGGTGCCAGGCTTACTAAACCTCATGACTTTTTATGTAAAATGGAAGTTTTTGTTAAATGGCACTGCTGAACACTGCAACACATTGGGTCTTGACTACAGTTTACAAATTGTGGGCCACTTCGTGAGACAAGCTACTCCTCGAGATGTTCTATTCAAAGGGCAAGTTAGCAAGCAGGTGATCTAGTTGGCACTTGCTCAACACCAGGTTCTCGGACAAAGGCTGCTGGTAATTGATGGTGGTACTAATTTGACTCTTTACATCAAGGAGGTGAACATTCTGGTTTACGTAAAACACGACATCAATGACTAAGTTATAGACACTGGCACAGGACTGAGTTCTTAAAACAACGATATTGAACGTTTATTAGGGTCGCTTGAACTGATCATAACAGTAGACGATACAAATGGCAGTCTGACACAATTGGCAAATCTTACCATTCTCTTCAATTGACATCAGCAATTTTTGTGGTTACTTCTTGTGACCAGTGCATTTTCGACGGACTTCAGTTAAACTATATGACAGTATGACTATGTCCTCTACTAAAATTGATGTTCTGTCCACTGTTAGCTAGGACGGTATCTTCAATATTAATTTACAGATTTTTGATTCCGATTTTACTCACATGTAGTATAAATACTTGGTTGGTTCTCTAGATTTCTCCACGTACTAAGAATTGGCTTGCAGCGGTGATTTACTACATTTACGAAACCTCGTTACAGCAAAAAATCTTTCTCTTGGAAAACTTGTTCTTAGCTTCTGCTCTTACTGCTATTCATCGAGCCTACCGCTCTGCCTAACGGCTCTGCACCAACTGCACGCGAAAAAAACCTATCTTCCTATTCCCCGTTGACCACTGTGTCCTTTTCCTCTGATTGGTTTGGTCATCTGACCTAAGCTCAATCGCTTATCTAGTTCTATCCTTAATCATCTATTTTGTATTGAGCCCTGGCGAGCTCACGGCGACAATCACACCAATCTGTTTACCACCTAACCTTATAACTCTTACCCCTTACTTAAGTGTTTCGCGAAGGTTCCTATTTTACTATTCCAGTCTTTTTAACTTTTCCCTTAAACTGCATTCCCTTCTACACCATTCTACTTTTTTCTGTCAATGTCATTTTACTCTATTCTCTTCCCTTAATTTGTCATTCTACTGTCATCTCTTGTCCTAAAATGTCATTCTATTATATTCTTTTACCTTAATGTGTCATTTTACTATATTCGTATCAATATTTCATTCTACTGTATTCTTATCTTAAAATATTATTCTACTGTATTCCTATCTTAATATGTCAGTCTATTGCCTTCTCTTGCCTCAATATGTCGGTCTCCTGTCTTCTTTCAATGTGTTTCAGCTGTATTTTCTAACTTTAATACGTCATTCTACTGTATTATCTTTGCTGGTTTGCCAGCCTACTGTTATCTCGGTCTAAAAATGTCATTCTTCTGTCTTCTCAAATCTTATTATGAGACGTTGGCAAAACCATAATTATTAAACAAAAATCACGTCTGCTGGGTCAGCATGTGAATAATATACTAGCTATTACTATGGATAGCTATAAATTGGAAATAGTACATTACTTTGCATACCTGGGGTTTAACATTAAAGACAAACTCTCTCTTGACACAGTAATTGTCAGCCATATTGGTGAAGCCGAAATTATCTTTGCCCACCTCACAACACGGGAATGTCCAGAATATAATGAAGACCAAAGCGGCAGTATGTAACGCCTGCGTCACCAGCACGCTTCTGTATAGCAGCGAAACATAGACAAGCTATGTTAAGCAAGGCAACAAAAGGCTCAATATTTTCTGTCTGCGATGTCTGTGCCATAACCTTGGTATTTCGTGATTGGACAGTGACACATTTCGAGGTGCTGTCTTGCGCTTACCTTCATTTGGCAATGTTTGCCGCAATGAAGATGGTCGGGTCCCCAAATATATTTTCTATAGGCGACCGTAAATGAGATTCATAGATGTGTGCAACATACACAGGAAGTCACTGAACATAAATCCAGTGTGGCCGTATGACCACCACCAGCCCTCATGCATGCTAGTTATCAAATCCAATATAAAAGTAAACTACCATTGTGGTTGAAACAGACGATAGATTTGTAACTAAAGCTCAAGTATAAAACGCAAGTAAACTACTATTTTGATGGAAACAGACAATAGATTGGTATAAGCGTTAGTAATAAATGCAGGACAAGCGTGGCGGGGTCATGTGTTGCTCTTATCCAATTAAAAGGCTGTTCTGAGCGAAGCCAAGCCTTTGCCGGCAGAATTAATTTTAGTCTAGAAGAAGTATGTGAAGTAGAAAGACGTGCCCAAGTCTAGATGTCAGTGAAAGACATTCACTAACTGAGGTTTATCAGTTATATTCTCAATGCAGTTGTGTATAACAGGATTTGTGATTCTATTTTATTTCGTGATGCAGTAAGTACTTCGCTCCATTTTCATTGTCTATATCATGTGTAAAGTATGATGAAAACACATATCACCTCAGGAGAGGCAGAACGTTGAAAAATGGAGGATTAAATGTCGGGAAATAAATTCTAAGAAGATTGAAACAAAACTGCCATAAGAATAAAATATACATTGATATGTCCGCTCAAGATATAGGAAGAATTTGGAATTGTGGATAAGAAAAGATGTTAACATACAACCTAGAATTTGTATGCGCACTCGAACAGGAGAAATTTGATAATGTTTGAATTTTGGTACCAATGGACTTACACATGTACAAAATGATTGTCATTTTCCTGACTGATATGTTGTAAATAAAGTTCCTCTTGATTGGATTAAGTGGTTGCCAAATTATTTTACCATTGAAAATGTGGATGAGTATGTCAGTAATAATATGATGACGACTAAAATTGCTCAATAACATTAACATCATTAATAGAAGGATTGATGGATGAACCTGGACCCTTTAACTAAAGAGTGAGACAATTCAACGCCTCTGGCGGGCTTCAAGCCAGTAATAAGTCACAAATCTTAAAATCTCACGTCAAATAAATTAATAATAACTCAATATAAAAATGAGGACCAGTACGGCCACATACTCATTGCAAACTGGTGGCTTGAACTAGTCTACTACCCGGCCACATAACTTCAAACAGGTACCGTGCCCAGTTCCAAAGGAAGACTGTAACACTGGGACGGCTTCACCAGCAACATTGGACGGTGAAGCTGCCGATCTCACCATGTGGCATTGCTCCCAAGGCGCCACTTTACATTGGGCGAAAAGGAGCTTTGACAACATCACAACAAGAAGGAGCTTTCACAACATCACAACAAGAAGAGACCAAAAAACAAAAAAGAACACACAGAAAAAAAATAAGCAGATGAGGGCTATCACCTCAAAGACATATCATTCTCGTAGTAAGTTATGTCTACAGGAGCCTACTGCAACTAGAGTATAAGACTTGGAGAGGAAAGTTTCAATTCAAACGCCGATGTAAATGGTAAAGATATAACCCAATACTCTGTGCAACTGAAAGAAAGATCATTATCCATACTACCAATTTTTCTAACATCCGACTGTTACTAACAGTGACACACTCCCGTCAGTTTGTTTTCAGGAAAATATGTAAAAGTGAAATTGAACACATATGAAAATAGAATGCACTTGCATCAATTTTTTCATCATACATTGACCATTGATCGTAAAGTTTTGATACGTTTAACTACAAAGATGGACTGGAATATATAGTAACGATATGACCATACAGGAAACAAATCTGTCTTTAGGATGTGCAGCAGATCGAGCAAACCATAACTCTTCTTCTTTTTCGGTTCTTTGATTCTAACTGACAAAACCGTCAGTGACCATCAAGCCTAGTGGTGTCTTGTAATGCAGCAACAAACTCGGCCAGCAGCCATCCTTCGTGTGCTACTCCTGCTCTGATTAGGCTTTGCATATCTGCTTCCACAGCTCTGCTTCCACAGCTCTGCTTCCACAGCTCTGCTTCCCCAGCTCTGCTTCCACAGCTCTTCTTCAGGAAATCAATATAAAAAAAAATAGAAGAAAACATCATGAAACCAGCAGAGCTGAAAGAATGGATAGAGTGATCTTCAAAAATCAATGAACAAACTAAAGAAATAAATAAGCACTGAAATTCTAGAGAATCTGCTGCCATCAATTATAGAGAAAGTAATAAACCAGATACAGCAGAAACAGACGACACAAGCAGCACAAACAAAACGTAAACACGAGGACAAAAAAGTAAATGGCAATTTGTTGATGTGACATTATTTTGGTCGATCTCTGCTTCAATACGGCAGAACTCATTTTCAATGTTGTACGTACTGATTTCCTGTAATATCCGGGTCGACACATTTCATTCTGCTCGTATCAAGCAAATATTTGACTTTGTCAAATCCTTTTTGCGTGGGCTCTACACAGCCTTGCTGAGATTAGCGCAGGTGCTAGGCGATAAAAATTACTCGCCCTTCGATGGATTTTGTGTGCACAAGCGACAGAAAAGAGATAACTTGTCAGGGCGACACATTTTGGACGGGCATGAATGACCTAATCATTTCCTGTCCACCTGTTTTCAGAGGAATGTAAGATGCTACTTCTTACTCTCATTTCAGAAAATGCAATTGGATGTCGTTTTTCCATGTATGGGAGATGTGACCTCTGCATTACGCGCAGAATTTTTCCTACGTGGAAATATTTCAAATTACCCCACAAAACACGCATGTTTGAAACGATTGGAGCCCTGCTTAGCATCGTAACAAACAAATGAGGGGGACGTCAGTGAATAAAATCTGACACTTTTTGCAAAACTAGTTCACTATGAAAATCGCTTGCCAAGATGACAACCAGACCTTGCCAGAGCCTAGAATCAAGATTCTTATATCGGAACCGGACCATTGTTTGAACGAACGAAAGAACGAACGAACGAACGAACGAACTTTATTTTCAAAGGGTTAAGAATTGGGCACGCAGGAACGTCTTAAATTCTGCCCTTCTTCTCTCTGTCATCTTACATACCGTATCCTTTCAATAGCACATGTATTTTTAGCATTATTTAAGCATACAACATTATCGAGGTAAAATAATAACATACATTTGTAACATCCAGACATAATCAAATTTAAGGGGGGGGGGGGAGGAAGGGAAATTATTAATTTAAAAAAATTAACAAAAATTAATACCTTAAAAAAAACTAAAAAAAACTAACAAACACAATCTAAACCATTCATACAGTAAATAAGACATAATTTGACACGTAATCAGATAATGGTGGCATATAATAAGAACTCGTGACATTTTGGAAATCTGCTGAATTAGCTGGGACTTCATGTGTTGTCAGCGCATGCGGAAAATGTTCCCACAGGTGAGCAACTTTGAGTCCCAAGCAGATACTGCCACAGGGAGTGAATTGTTGACGCCTCCACTACACGAGATCCAGTTTTATGACATATGCTCCTTAGGGAGGTAAAGGGTATTGACTGATAGATGAGAATCGTACATATAGGCCCGTCTTGCATTTTGCCCTTCCTCTTACTCATCTTTATTGCTAGGTATCCAGACATTCTCCAACATACTTAAGGTATTAGTTCAGTGGCGATGCAACATTAGTATAAAAGCATACATTTACAGTATCTGATTACAATTAAGAAGTAGGGTATATTAAAATGAAAAACTAGATCATCAGCATTGAGCAATTTTAAGGACTTCAGAGCCCAGAATAAACTCTACTATTTAACAAGGACACCCGGAATCTGAGGAATTTAAAGCACAGAGTCATAGTGAGAATTCATTGTTAACGTAACGACCCCCGAGAACACGTGTAAGAGGACCATTCAAGTGCCTTTATTCCTCTGAGCAAACAGTCTGTGAGCCAAGATTGGCGTAAGTTGTGCATTTTACATTCTATATTTTTCATTACTAACATGTGAATTAATATGTATATATTGTCATGTGAATATTAATGTGTTAAAATCGCTAATGGATGTCCAAGTCATTTGAGGCTGGCAACCTCATCGTATAGAATGATGATCTCATGAACCACCACTGCAAGAGGTTGTGACTGCTTTATTCCTAGTTTCACTTTAAAGTAATGAAAGTTTTCAAGCTTTTCAACCAGTGTAGATGTAAATAAAAATATATTCTATCTATGTTGTGAACTATTTTTAACCAAGGTAAATGCAAATGTAAACATATTCTATCTATACCATTAACCTTTCCATTTAAATGTGAAGTAAATATAACGCTATTCAGTTGAAATGTAAATAAAGTTTTCTTTTGACGGATTAAGCTTAATACTGATCGAGGGTAAAGTCTGAGTTCGATCGGATGGCAGAATAGGAAGATGGGAAGACATAAGTATGTGTCGGGAAACTAAATACTCAGAGTGCATTTGTTTCTATTCTTTTACCAAACTAGTTGGTGGTACCAGTTGCGGGTACTAATCTCTTGAACAAAGTGAGGGTAGAAGTGGACTGTCGTCGAACTAGACACCATCATCAGAGGGTCTTGGAGACGCGGGACCAGCTTTCCAGTTACTCTATGATCTTTCTTGGAACGTGCTGCGCCTTTAATCTTGACCAGAGACGTGAGAACTCCAGTGACCTATCTGCACAGAACCCAAAAACCAAGAAGGCGCAGAACCTACTATTTGCAGCTAAGTTAAACTTAAACGCTGCCAAGAGACTTCTTACATAAAACACCCTACCATCACACGGTGATGAGTATTTTCTGTTAAAGATTATTCATGGGAGCCGCGCTGGTATAATGGTTACCACATTGCGCTGGTGTAACAAGGTAGACTATTAAGTAGCTACAACTGTTAGCCTTATAGTAAAGTATTTTATGAATGACTAGTTAGATAAATAAACCACTAGTCAAGAATCAATGACATCATCAGTCATGACACACATGAACCCATGATGTCATCAAACCTTGTGTGGCCTACATACAAGTCAGACCGGAAAACATTTAGATTAGAGAGAACTTTAAACAATGGTTGGGCATCATCACATAGAAACAATAATTTTAGACTAGAGGATTCGTAGCTAGTTAGGTTAAAGATTATTTCAACAGTCCACTAGCCCCCAAGACCAATCATTAGAAGGTTTCCGGTCCTAACTCCAATGAGAAATACTTCCTCTGGCAAGCCATCGCACCAGACAAGTATAAAAACTGATGCATCTTAGAAACCAGACAGAGAGAGAGCTTGAGACAGTAACTCAATGCTAGTGTCCAACCAACATAGGGCGTTCTTTAGTTTAGGTTTGGAGCAACCTGGCGCTACGACTACTATTGAACGAAAAAGCCCTTGACTCCTACGGTTTGGATACTAATATCCAGCTAGAGATCCTCTACCGACCAGGAAAGTTAGTGAACCAGCACTAACCCCTGCCACGATTATGTTTGTGGTTCATTCCACATGAAGTAAGTTCGATCTAGTTTTAATTGAAGTCTCGAATCGTATTTTATTTTGCTGGGATTTCCACAGATGTCACAAAACGACTAGAGTATTGAGGAGCCGTTAGCCTTTCGCCTTGGAGGCTAAAGCTGGCAGTTTTACTTTCCCCCACCAGAAATTCTTATCGAACTGCCACATTTTCCTCATGCTGAAACGAAACGAAATAAAGAATATCTTTTTAATATCTACTGGACTTTTCAGGTAACCTGCACTATTGAAGTTTCCATTGACTGTTCGAGTTACTGATTATATATAACCCTTCAAGATCAATATTAAAACCGTAAAGGCACTTACGAGTTCTCTTAATTACCTGGGTTGTTCCTCTCTTCTGGAAGCAACACCTCTGGTGAATAACCAGTCTTCCCCAGAAGAACCCAACAAAGAAAGTCTTGGGATTATTTCCCTTATCTCAAGTGAAATACAGATTTACATCCCTTTCCACAAAATCCACTATCACGATCTACACTGTCACACGAGCCTGGACTTTTAGTGCCGTTCCCGTCCACTCATTCCTTCACCCGGTCACACTGGCGATCAGGTGTTCAATGATAAAGCCCAGGCGTGGGCATTTGAAGGAATGTCATCTGCCAGGATTTTGACTGAATAACCTGAACGGTTCCTGAGATAAACCCTATGTGGATGGGAAGGACCGAAGCTCCTGACCGGGTTGGAAGGAAAGTCCACAGGCTCCCCAGCCTTGCAATGACATGTCATTGGGATCAAGGTCTGAAAGCCCAAGTGCCGCTGGTTAAGAATAAAAAAGATTATTCATTTAGTTGATTTTTAAATTTGTTATTTGTAAATATACAAATTTAACTTCGATTGAATCATTTTGAATGTACTGCATGTTTGTCTTAGTCAATTTACTAAATACACGATAACAGAGCTATACCATAATAATAAGAATTCCACGAGTAATCAGGGTGGGTGCTTGAACGAGCTGAAAGTAATAATTGTTTAATCCTTCATAAAAAGCGACGGATCAGATATAAGTTAACAGTTGCTCTGCCCAAAGCAGCGTTGTTCTTGGCTTTTGAAATAACTAATGAACACTCACTTGAGGTAGAAGCATCATTATCCTTCTATCTACTAATCTGCCAAGAGCAATCTTGTGAAAAGGTAGACACATTTGAAGACCCATATTAGATACTCTTGTGTTTTGGCCACTGTTGGACCAATATTGCAAAGCAGGGGAGGCAATTCCATGACAGTTGAACAAACCACTGTATTAAGAATAAGCAAACGATATGAGGGATAAAGACAGCCAGCTAGTGGACCTGTTCAAGACCAGTCCTTTTCAGGACTAACAGAAGGCTAGCATCGAAATTGAATGTATCACAAAATATACACTAAATATAACCAAAACCGGCCCATTGAGGTCAGGTTCAACAGGGTATTAAAGCTCTACAATCGGTGAAAAACAAACAACCAAGCAATGTATGAAATGAAGCTGATGTCAAGTTTTTAGTGGGAATGCTTAATATACTTACTTACCTAGTCGCTTCCCTTCTATTATGAGGTGTATAGGTTTGAAAGAGAGAGCACCATACGATCCTATCGGCTGTCTTCTTCCTGGCCTGGTTCTAATCTAGTCTGGGTTCTTCACAGACTGTCTAATGTTGTCCTCCCAGCGGACTCCGAGTCGTCCTGGAGGTCTTGATACCTGGCTCTTAGCCTCTCATACCTGCCGTGTCAGCCGATCTTCTCCCAATCTGCAGACATGGTCAAACCATCTTAGTTGGGACTGTTCTACTTGGGTCTGCTTGGGTTTCGTTTTTAGACCTTGACGTATCGTCTGCTTGCGGACCATGTCTCTTCTCGTTATGTCAATCACCTTTCTTAGATACCTAATTTCTGAGGTTTGGATCTGACTTTTGTGGGTCGTAGTCATTGCCCATGACTCGCACGCATCCATACGTCAAGACTGGAACATAGACGGAGCAATGTATAGCCATCTTTTTTTCTTGCCAACTCCTTTTCTGAGGAATCCTTGATTTATGGCCCGAAAAAGTCTCCCAGCTGCTGCTCTTCAGGAAGCCAAATCTTCTTTGATGCCCCCCTTCCAGTCTGTGACTGCTTCGAGGTATTTAAAGTGGTTGACCTGTTCCAGGACCTGTTCTCCCAGCTTAACCTGATGCCTTCTTTCCTCTCTTAAAATCCTCATGGTTTTTGAACACTGAAAATGGCGCTCAATCGTGCCAACAATATATAGACTGTACCCCAAAAGTCCTTGGCGTACGTATGGACATTTAATATCAATTACATCGATGCATTTTGTGATTCCGACATCCTATGATATCCTCAGTAACACATTGGTTATATTCTATTCCTTGACCACAACTGCTTTCATATAATAACACTATTCAAACTGGTCCAATGGCAGTATACACATCTGATCAACACGGTCTGAATATAAACAATGCTCATGTCGCTAAGCCAACGTCATATGCGACTTACGCATAGCGACTGAAAAAATGTGCCAACACTTGTGAGCACTACAACTGTTTGCTTTACAACTCACGTGTGGCTTGCAAAAGGCATGCGCCACATTCCTTTGATTTGAGAATGCTTAATATAACACTTTTTAGATCGCTTTGTGTGGATTTTTAACAATGGTATAAGCGCCGTACCGTTCAGAAAGCAATGGCAAACTACTGAATGAAAAACATTGCCTAGAAAAATCACAAACAGCCAATAAAAACTGGGGTTGATTGCCACGTGACCTGTAAAGGATATGCAACTAACTTTTTTTAAAACTAATATAACACTCATTCCTGTTTGTCTTTGCTCCAGTATGGCGCCCAAACTGTAATCGATTCCTTGACTAGTAGCGTGCGCCAATTTATACAAGTGAAACAGTCACTGGTTAATATTCACAAATAAAAAAAAAAAAAAAAACATTACGACTTTAATCTAGTACTTGAATACTCATCTTTGTAAAATACATTAATCAAAATTTTATAAATCTATATTATAAACTTCTAGTTTACACGACGTTATGAGTGCTGTAAATGTCTGTAGCATTTCATGAATGATTGTAAAGTTGATCAACAATCAGTTTTAGCTATCTGTCTGCACGTTCAATGTAAGAATAGATGAATGTTCACATACGTATTTTTTCGTCACAGGAAAGTAAACAGAACTGTCGTGTGTTGTCTGAAATATTAAAAAAAAGGACACAGCTGGATTATAACACAATTACATCTAAAATGGTTGCAATACTTATGGTCCTTATCTTTATCTTCAGCCACGTTACCTTGACGGTAAGTTTCTGTGTGTTTAACATTTTAGAATGTGCGTATTAATTATTTAATTAATTCATCTTCTTCTTTGATTCTTAGCCACCGACCGTCAAAGCTGTCAGTGGCTATCACGCCTAGTGGCGTCTTGTAGGGCATCAACAAATTGATTCCACTTTGCTCTATCGGTGGCCATCCTTCGTACAGTGCCCCAACTCTGGTTCATTCTTTGCATCTCAGCCTCCACAGTCCTCCGCCACGTTGTTTTGGGTCGGCATCGCTTTCGTTTTCCTTCTGGGGTCCAAAGCATAGCTGTTCTCGTGATGGCATCGGGGTCTCTTCTGAGGACATGGCCAACCCAGCTCCAGCGTCTGCCAGCTATGATGGTGTGCATGTCCTCTTGCATGCTCCGAGTAAGCAGATTTTGGTTGGTGATGGTATTCGGACAAAAGATTCGGTGAATTTATCTTAGGCATGTTGTGTGAAAACAGGACAATTTCGACATTTCCTTCTCTGTAGCTCTCCAGCATTCCGCACCATAGAGAAGCACAGAAAGCACACAGCTCTGATATAATCTTAATTTTGTTCTTGTGCTATATTGAGAGGACTTCCAGATGTTGTTTAGGCTAAAAAAGGCTGTTCTTGCTTTGTTCATTCTGATGTTGATGTCTTTGCCTGCCCCGCCGTCTGGTGTTACTATGCACCTAGGTATGTGAAGGTGTCTGTCTGTACCAGTTGCTGATTCCTTACTAATATGGGCTCAGGGTTGCTCACATTGAGCGTCATGACATCTGACTTCTTTAAATTGATGTTCAAGCCCACCTACTGGCTAAACTTATTAAGTCTGTCCGTTTTTTCCTGGATGTGTTGATGTGAATGTGCTAGTAGTGCAATGTCATCTGCATATTCCAGATCTTCCAATGTAGAAAATGTTGTCCATCTTATTCCTCTTGGACCACCCTCTGTTGTCTGGCGCATCACCCAGTCTATGACTGTGAACAATAGAGTAGTTGATAAGGGGCATACCTGCCGTACTCCTGTCTTCACCTCAAAGGTTAGGTTGCTCTGCCCAACATTACACGTAAAGTTGGCTTAGATAGATAGATAGATAAATAGATAGATAGATAGATAGATGGATGGATGGATGGATGGATGGATGGATGGATGGATGGATGGATGGATGGATGGATGGATGGATGGATGGATGGATGGATGGATGGATGGATGGATGGATGGATGGATGGATGGATGGATGGATGGATGGATGGATGGATGGATGGATGGATGGATGGATGGATGGATGGATGGATGGATGGATGGATGGATGGATGGATGGATGGATGGATGGATGGATGGATGGATGGATGGATAGATAGATAGATAGATAGATAGATAGATAGATAGATAGATAGATAGATAGATAGATAGATAGATAGATAGATAGATAGATAGATAGATAGATAGATAGATAGATAGATAGATAGATAGATAGATAGATAGATAGATAGATAGATAGATAGATAGATAGATAGATAGATAGATAGATAGATAGATAGATAGATAGATAGATAGATAGATAGAAATTTATTTTCGAAGGGATAAGAATTGGGCGTGCAGGCTCGCCTAACATTCTGCCCTTCCACTCTCATTTATCTTGCATACTATATCCTTTCATTCCCACGTGACAGTTTAAGCATTAATTTAAAGGCATGCAACATTATAAAGTTAACTTAACAGCCTTCATTTGCAGTATGCAATCATAATAAAAAATGAGTAGGGTTTTTTAAACAAACAAGATAGTAATTGGGAAAACAATAATAATAAAATAAAATAAACAAAACAATAAATAAAAATAAATAAATTCTGTATACCGACTGTCACAAACCAAAATGTAACATATGTCCCAGGTTATTTATACGTGACTTCTTGTTCTCAAATTTGCGTATGATAATTCTTGGGTGACCACTACCAACACAGCCTCACTAGCGACACTCGTTCATAAACTCAACAGAAGTCTGTTGTACTGTCCTATGTACATATATAGTTAACCAATACAGAATCCTGGACATCGGTAACATCATGTGTGGTTAACATATCAATAACAAGACGGTGGCACCTAACAATAGCTTCAGACACATCTCATGTTACACTGCTCATAGTAACATGACTGCTGGCATTCTTGCGCACACAGTCGCCTTACTTCTACTATCTTAGCATCCTCTAGCGCACCTCGCACCAGTAATCTCCTAGTCAGATCAACCACTTATAACCTCTGGCTACAAATGACTCCTAAAGTCAACACAGACGCGGCATCCTCTCCTCGCGTATACAATTCACATCTAGGCCATATAACATCACTTCTAGAATCAACAGTCCAACAATAATCACTTCATATAATATATCACATTCGACCCGTCTTCTTCAACGGTCAGTCACACCACCACCTCGCACCAGGAATCTCCTCTCGGTCATACAGACAGTTCACTATCCAACATGCTCTCCACGAACTCACGTGAATCTCACCAACGTATAACACCCCTGAACAACACTACAAGTATATTACTTTAGAAATAACACGTGACTGCGAAACACTCGTTATGGCACAATGCTAGTGGCACTCAACCGTAACAACTATTCACTCCGTTACCCACACACATCTTGAAACATATGTCATGTGTATCATGACACCGACACTCACTCATGCGGTCAAACCGTCTACAAATAGATAGATAGATATAATAATAATAATAAATTCTTTAAGCACCAAACACGGCGCATAAGGCAGAAACCAGTGCTCTCCAGGTTGTACGTTGTGACGCCACACCTCTTAGCTCTTGCACATTGTTTAATCCCAACGTTCTTCCTTCTCTTATTATTGTTCTTCTGAGTGTTTCTTTTGGTCTTCCTTTTTTCCTCTTACTCTCAGGAACCCAAGTGAGTGCTTGCAATGGTATTCTGTTGTTTTGCATTCGTAGGACATGACCGATATATGACCATCGTCTTTTCCTTATATAGTTGGAGACATATTTCTGCCTAGAGTCTTCTCTTATTTGTCGATTAGTCTTGAATTCTTTTCAACTGATGTTCATGAGTTTTCTAAGACATTTGTTCTCGAATGTATTTAGCTTGTTCTCCAATGATTTTGTTATTTTCCAACTCTCACAGCCGTATGTTAACACTGAGATAACATTTGAATTAAACAGACGAAGCTTGGTATGTATATTCAATGATCGTAATTTCCAAATGTTAGATAATCTATTGAAGGCGCTAGCTGCCAAAGCAATTCTAGTATGAATTTCTCTTGTTGTGTCAAAATCCTGGATCATTTTACTGCCTAAATAATTGAAACTTTCATTTTTCTGTAGTTTTTCCCCGTTCAGGATGATATTAAAGGTCTCGTTAGAAAAGTTAATAACTTTAGTTTTAGAGGCATTTATTTGGAGACCTATTTTAACCGAAAGATGACACAAATTATTTACTGCTTCGGATTTGTCTGGGTGTTGAACTTAAGAATGCTAAATCATCTGCGAAATCCAGGTCCCCCAGGAATTTTCCTTTTGTCCATTTTATACCTAATTGTTCATTGTGGGTATAGTTTCTCATAACCCAATCAATAGCTATTCCAAAAAGTAGTGGTGACATAATACAGCCTTGTTTCACCCCTGTTTCTACTGTAAACCATTCTGTATTCCCTTTATTTGTTCTAACACAACATCTTGCATTGTCATATAGCGCTTTGATTATATTCACATATTTTGTTGGAAAACCATAGATTGTAAGTATCTTCCACAATGTTGGGCGGTGTAGACTATCAAAGGCTTTTTGAAAATCGACGAAGGTGATAATAAGTGGCGATTGCATTTCCACTGATTCTTCTATAATTGTTCTTAGTGTGAATATTTGATCAATACATGATCGTTTCAGCCTGAAACCCGCTTGTTCTTCTCTGATCTTTTCGTCAGCATGCAATTTAAGTCTTTCTAACATCATGCAACATAATAATTTTCCAGGTACTGATAATAGAGATATACCACGCCAGTTATTACAGTCTGATAGATCACCTTTCTTCGGTAACTTTACAATAATACTGTCTTTCCATTGTTGTGGTAGTTGTTCTTCTCTCCATACTTCATTTATAATATCTAAAATTCTCAAGAGGTTGTTGTCATTAACTGCTTTAATCATTTCGCCTGAAATTTTTTCAACTCCAGCAGCTTTAAAATTTTTTAATCTTTTAACGGCTTGTTTGATCTCGTCCAGCGTGAGTTCATCGCAAGTTATTGGCAAGGTGGTTGTGGGTGTTTCATTATTAAAATCAGGTGTTACTATTGGTGGTGGTCTGTTTAGCACCTCCATGAAGTGCTCAGCCCATCTCTTCATTTGTTCTTTTTCTGTTGGTATAGGATTCCCTAATTTATCTTTAACAGGTGTTTCCATATCAGTAGGCTGGTGACATAGTTGTTTTGTAATTTGATAAAGGCACCTACTATTACCAGTTCTTGCAGCATTTTCAGCTTCTACGGCCAGTTCATTGATGAAATGTATTTTATCTCTTCGAGTTTTTGTCTTCACTTCTTTATTTAACAAGTTATAAGTTAGTTTGCAAGATTCAACTGCATTATGTGTACTTGCCGCTAGTAGTTTAAGTTTTGCTGTTTTCCTTTCTTGTATTTTATCCCAAGTATCTTCTTTCATCCATTTTTTCTTGGTGGTCGCTACAGCTGCTTCTGTCATTGCTGTTCTCAGTTGTTCCCATTTAGTATCGATTGTCTTGGTGGTGACATCGTTGTCAATTTTGCCTAAAGCATCGAAATAGTTGTTCATTTTGACATTATATTCCTCTTTTACATCGTTTGATTGCAGTCTGTGTACATCTATTCTTCTATTTTTATTCGGTTGGATAGATAGATAGATAGATAGATAGATAGATAGATAGATAGATAGATAGATAGATAGATAGATAGATAGATAGATAGATAGATAGATAGATAGATAGATAGATAGATAGATAGATAGATAGATAGATAGATAGATAGATAGATAGATAGATAGATAGATAGATAGATAGATAGATAGATAGATAGATAGATAGATAGAGAGATAGATAGGCCCAATTGACATGTCATTGCGAGGCTGGGGAACACTGAGGACTTTCCTTCCAACCCGGTCAGATATTCCCATACAGAGGGTATCACAGATAGAGTCAAATAAACATTTCTTCAAACTCTGATTTGAACCATGATAGATTACACCAGCGCGGCTCCCATAGATAGATAGATAGATAGATAGATAGATAGATAGATAGATAGATAGATAGATAGATAGATAGATAGATAGATAGATAGATTGGAACGTAGGTACATACGTCCACAGAAAGATTGAATCGATTACTCATTAGTGACATGTCAAAAAAGAACTTCCTTTTTTTTAAAATAAAGTTTTGCCTCGTTTTGGCGAGGCGCATCCCGTTCAACCCAGTCGGTTATATTAGGACGCATGTCCAAACATAAAAGACACTTAGGTCTAGGGTATAGTAAAGCACTTCCGATTATTCATTCAAATGGTGAATTTCAAAGTTGACTAAACGATGATAGGAAACTCGATACAGAGCTATACAACAGGAGGCAATCTGATCATCAGAAGTGGTTCCCCGTCCGACCAGTGTTTCGGCCCAGTATACTCCTTTACACTCTAAGGGGGGCGGGCCCACTTGGGTCATGACTGCCAAGTGTCTCAGCCTCCTGTTGTCTTGTATCGAAAATGAACCCATTTCATTTTGGTAGCAACTCCACAACTCTGCCAGCCGTGGAGGTAATTGTGAAAGTAACAAAGAGAAGACAAATTATTCTGTTCGTTCCGTAGCACACCCCAACTAGGTACAAACACTGACACACCAGCGCGAAGCCGACGAGGCTAGCCACTGCGCTTGCAACTGAAATTCTGTGCCCAGCACCTCTTATAATATCCCTGTTACTCTTATAATAACACCCTCAGCCCCGAAAATAGTAATACAAGAGTAATGAACGTACATAGCTATGAACACCTTACAAAGCAATAATATCTTTTTAAAATGTCTCATGTAAAGATACTTTTGTCGCAATGCAAAATTATTAAGCGAATTGGTCTTGTTCACAGATATCAGCTCCCTGTTTAACGAAGGGTTCCAGATGCGAATTCTTAGCTTTTAATGACTGTTGCAAACCTTTATCTTGTGAAAATGAATTTTGTAATGTCAACGCTGATGCAGTGATGGCCGGCATCTTCAGTAGTAAGTGTAATTTTACTGCTTTTCATAAGTTAACATGTGTAAAAGGTAAAGGATTCCGTTACACACCCATTGAGGCATATTGGGAATATGGTGTTAGGCCCATATTTTCTTGACAATAGGCACACTAGGGGTGACGTGGTCAACATCACGCCGGCCGCCTTAACCTTTCCAGAGTTGCTCTGGTACCCAATTGGGGCTGGGTCGACCCAGGAACCGTTTGCGGCCTAACAAAATCCCACCTCATCTGGGGATCGAACCATGGACCACAGAGCTAGGAATGTGTATTGGTGGTGGGATATTTCGGAGCCCATTTTCTGATTGAAAAAATGAGTTTATTTACTGTTTTAAGTTGTCTAGTAACTTTATATTGTTGTTAGCGTGAAGAAATATATAACGTATACGCACATATGATAGATACGTTCAGACAAGGTTAAAGATTCCTAAAACTAACCCTTACCCTTACCCCTTGGTACGGTGTCTCTGAATTATTTTTGAGGCAGTATCGAAAACACGACCCACTATGCTTCATTTAAACCCAGAGTATGATAACCTTGTTCAATGTTATAATTTAAATTACTACCATAGATGGACATCCGCTCTCAACAATGAGTGCTCCCAAGGTCATACAATTAACAAATGATGGAACAAGATAAAATTGAATAGCAAGGGAGACCACAATTAACTTTTGGTTAATGAATAGATGATCTTGATTGTGCTATCGTCTATGTCGTCATAACATAAAAGACAGGACATGCTGGAGCCAAACATACTAATATTAAAAGCACCAAATGAAGGGATGCATATTAATATAAGCCAAATAAAGACACGAAGTTAAATGTTGGATGATCCAATAGGAAATTCGAAAACAACATTAGCTAAATGAGTGAAGAAACGTGCAGGTTGTCCTTTATTGTTAAATAACATCGATGATGAAGATGCAAGTACCAGGTTTATCTCCAATTCTCTCTGATTAAAATAAATCGCCACACCAATACAAAGTGTCAAAAAGATTATTATTTCTTCTTATTCGTCGTCTTCTTCTTCATGAACTTTCAAACGTCAACATGAATATGTTCAAAGACAGTAGTGGTTCGCTTCAGGTTGTTGTTATCTCCGTCAAGTTTTTCCAGGAAATGTACTGGTGATGGTCATATGCCCTTTCTGTGTTCCTCATATGTTGAACACATTTGATGTAGATGTCCAGCAGTCATGTCATCGGTGCCACAGTTACACACATCAGTAGTGTGTTACGGACTTTTTCTGGATTGAATATAGATATATATATATATATATATATATATATATATATATATATATATATATATATATATATATATATATATATATATATATATATATATATATATATATATATATATATAATTTAAACTTTCTTTTGACTGATATTATTATGTCTATTGAACTGTGTTAAAGTTATTATTTTTGCCATAACCGTGGATTTGTCGTTGTTATTCTTTGATTATGGATGTTCGAGCGTTAAATGTATTTCATTTCATATTTCATCATTCTGTCGTCTGAGTTCATCTTAATATATATGTGTCTGGTGTGAATGTTGAATTCAAACCCAATAAGGTTGACCAATAATACTTGACCGTAGAATAGAACTGCACAACGGAGTGACATACACTTTCATACCGAATAAGTTAATCGACAGAATACCTGATTGACGACTGAATCCTTTAATAAATTCACGAATGTCACAGAGAGTTTATGATCATTAAATTTTCTATATTTTCCTCTTCTTTTCTTTACCCGTGTCCTCTATTCTATTATCACTCTTTACCCTTACCCTGTATTTTCGCATCCATTCGTTTGCGAAAAATATTTTCTTTCCCATTCTCAACTTTACCTTTTCGTTTTCTCATTTAGTAATGCAGTAGATTACCTAACGTGTCAGTCCCTCGCACGAGATAATTTTAGGTGGGATTTCAGTCTATCAGACATGATGAGCAGACAAATTGTCTACATTTGCAGCGGTCACGAGAGTTTTTCGTCAGGCTAGCTCCCTGCGAAGTGTGAAATTGCCCTCTGCAGTGGAGACTGGTCGTCTGACATTCGCATCTGACATGAGCGCTCACTGTCTGATAGCTAGACGGAGGTGTGAATCGCGCCTGCCATGCTCGCTCAGAGCAGACAGAGTGTCTAGCATTTCTCATATGACACTCACGCTCCACGGCCAGTTTTGGCGTAAGGTGCGAAGACACGGGTTTGGCATGTTATTGCCAGCGTCTAAGGTACGTAAGTGTTAAAGACGGAAAGGGGAGATTATTTCGTTTTGCGAAATAAACGTTCACATCTTTGTCTGTTTGATAGATAATAGATATTAACCAGAGTTTGAAACTAAATTTTCATTCTGACTCCTAAATGTTGCAGTAGACAGATCGCTGCGCTAGATCAAATATCTGTGTTTTGGCGAAGTCTGAGTTTCTTGGTCAAATATTGCCGAGTTCTAGACTACCATTTGATTGCAGTATTCTAGTTCATGGTTTAGTCTGTAGTTCTGTGTGGAGGTAAATATCATATATATATATATATCTAGTATTTCGTGAAGTGTTTAAAGTGTTAAATCGCCTATTTCATTTTTACTAGTTCTTTTGTGCAGATAAAATTAAAATATAGTCTGTATAATTTTCTAGTGACGTATTTCAGTGGAAAGCAGAATATAGTATAATTTCTAGCTTAAACCCAGGTAGCTATAAGGAATTAAATTTAACTGCTAAATAATCCGACGAGAATAATTTTTCTAAACTAACTTATAACTGAAATGCTAGATGCCTCATGAGTGTTGACGGAATACGTAGGTATTCCTAATTCATGGTGATTGATTTGTTGTATATAACTACTTCTCGGGAATTTAAATGATAAGTCAAGCGCTACGCTTGCAGTTTAAAATGTAAGTTATATTGAGTACATAAAATGTAAAATATTTCATATGTGTTTTTCTTTATTCAGTGAATACTGGGGTAACCCAATTTTGCCGGCGTTTAGTACAGAGAAATACCTGTGAGAAACATAAACATTTTTTATCTTTCAACCACGTGGGTTTACAAGTTAACACCTGTCTGACAGTGCGTGTGTCTCCATAAATAGACAGAGTACAACTCTCACTAACGGGTTTTATTAAAGACTAAATGTTTATACTGGGCCTTTGAGCCAGATCAGATTTCTGCACAAAATCTGTACATTTTTCGCCGTTGTGGCAAGTAACATATTAACGTCAGTAACATTCCGACGGAGTTTTGACTAGTGGTGTGGTGACCAAATATAGTCCTTTCCTGAAAGTAGACACCGATCTGACATTCCTCAATTCTAGAAACCTAAGCTATTGACACTGTGCTCGTTGTTAATGTTCGTGCCTGGACAATTTTAATGTGACCTAAACAGACATCCGAAAAATTAAGAACACCCAAGGAATCGTACCCGGAAGCAGAGAATTCATCCCGTCTTTTTGGAACTGGGGATTTCTTGGTCAAAGACTGCCATTGACGATTCTGTGTGTGAAGGTCCTAAAAATTGTGTTTCCAGAACTGGCTATCAAAGCTGTGAGTATGAACAAAATGCACGTGATCAAGACTGAATGAATCGAGTGAATGCAGGATGGAGTGATTTCTTTATTGTGGGAATTGGGCACCCATTTTGCTGTCTTTACTTTCTGTATGCAAGTATTGCTAATCATATTTCCCTCAAAATAGAGCAAAGATAGCAAGTCTGTCCATACCTTAAAAGGGGGAAATATAGACCTAATCATATGTATCCTTGATTCCTTGGGGCTATCACTTTCTTCCAACAGGACTGTGGGCATACCTTGAGGGATAAGATCATACTGTGGGTCTATCATTTTGGTAGCATTTTTATTGACTTTATGACTATTTGTATATGCTTTGATGTAATTTCTATGTGTTGTGATGAAATTTTAGATGATAATTAAAATTTCTCTTGAAATTATTCCAGCGTGTGGGTCAGATTCGTTCCATAATATCTACATAATCACTGTTATAGTTTTCCCACGTCTGTGCGTCTAACTGTCGTCACTTGTGTGTGCACGTGAGTGGTACGTTCATATATATTAATATATTTATTACAAATAAGGGAGGGAAACCTGAGGCCTGTAAACAGTAAATTAATATGAAATTAATATGAAACAAATATAAAGGTATGTTATCAGGCACTCGCAGGAAATAAAGAAGTAGAACACCAGACAACAGAAAAACAACAGACATGAGTGGCTTACCCAGGATTTGAACACTGGACCTTCCGTGCGACAACCCCGCCTAGCCATGCAAGCGAATCACACTATCCGCTCTGCCATCTACGCATCATCAAAAAATGATGTTTCAATGGAAGGTCAATAGTGCGAACCACAATACACGACACCAGAAGTCCTCCATGGGAAGTTCAGCCTATTAATGACGCAATCACTTCTGTTGTATTTCTATCAAGCAGTATAGGCCGAATCCAACAAGACCCTTAGGATATTAATATATGTTGTCACTAGACTGTCTGACTCCTCTAAAGTTGTTGTAGAAGATAGGCTGAGAAAGAGAGAAGATTCTCGAGTTCTCAGGGACAGCCTCTATTGATTCTACCATCTCACTCGTGGAAATCTATTTCTATTACTACCTCTCACTGTGACCATCACTTATTCTAAACCATTCAGAAGGGACCAACCCAAGTCTTAATCCCTCTATCAAAAATCTACGACAACGAACACATCTTCACATCATGGAATGTGGACAACAAAATGAGTGATTCTCATTTCACGTATGCGATACATATCACAGTGTCTATCAGTCTTATCTATTGGACCTTAGCTCGGTCATTCTAACCATCGTTTAATCACTCTAACTCTTCTGAGTTATAGCAGAGCAGAAATCTTATATTCTTCAAATATTATGCAGCGAACAAGCACAATTATGCTAAAATATCTTTAGCTTCTCTTTTAGTCACATATTATTCCATTTCAAATCTTTTGCTGAGTATCATTTAATTTGGCTACACACGCCATCATAGTTGCCACAATTGTTTTCATTAACTTTAAAGAACACACCGCGACGTATTATACTTTAAATCTCTGCGCTTTTACGATACGCGCTTACACATATAACTCTGAACTCAAAATTCCTTATGTATTAATTATACTATCAACTTTAAAAAGCCTGAGCACTAACGGTTAAACTTTCTTCGAGTTTTAAAACTCTACATATTGACTAGTGGACTTTGCCCTACATAATATATACGCTGAGATAGGCCCAAAGGCTACACCAAGACTGTCGTAGCTATGCTAAACACATCAGCAAGCAACTCACGCATAACCGCTCCAACTTTAACTAGAGGTAGTGCTGCATGGTGCTACTATGGTGCGATCAAACTAAGCCAAGATGCTGGCAAAACCATGTAGCAGTCCTCGATAAGTAGTTCCTATCTTTAGTTTATTGAATAGATGGTATTCCAGTCTGCTGTGACCTGTGCAAAGTCTGAAGATTACCACTTGTTCTTTTCTGCTGAGCTGGTAATAAGCATAGTTTCTTTGATGGCCTGGATGATCTGCTTCCCGCTTGTTCTTCGTTCTGATCTTGATACAACACTTGGCCTCTTCATAAGTTATGCTTGTGTCAAGTTGAGGTAGCTTTCTGCATTCCTTTGCCAATCTGTCTGCCTCTTCATTTGATCTTGGCCTCTTCATAATCCATTATCTTTGAATTCACCAGTTGGCATAGTTGAAGTGGTAGCTTTCTGCATTCCTTTGCCAATCTGTCTGCCTCTTCATTTCTCAGGATGTTCCAGTGAAAAGGGATCCATTGTATCACAACTCTTTTGAATTGCTGACATAGTTTGTGTAGTGTTACTCTTAGGTCATTCAAGTCGGCCTTTGATTCTTAATTGTTGCAATTATTGACAACGGATCTGTGATGAGAGCTATCTGTGTGTCTCAGAGATTTCTTGTCATTAGGGCTTCTAACGCAGTTTTTAATTCCTCTGCATCTGCTCTGAAGCTACTTGAGAACTATCCTTTTGCGACTGGCAGCTTTTTTGCGCACCATTGCTTATGCTTAGAAAGACTCCTCTACCTCCATCGTCTGTTGCATTTGTTGATGACAAATCTGCGAATTCAATGTGTGGTTATCGCTTTTCTCTCTATTACATCTGGTTCTTCTTTCTCTCAATACCAGAATATTTTCTATCTTTTCGGGAAGGCTGTTGTTTCTAAGCTGGAAACTTGTGTGTTGTATAAATGGGTTTAGCTGTTTATATTTAATTTGTCGAATCTGCTCTGGGAAGCGAAATATAAGTTTCCCAGCTAGTGAGCGCTGGCGGACGCAGTCTCGAAAGACTGCACGTGGTGTTCTTGGTAACGGTCCCTCCCAGGTCATCAGGTAGCGAGCCAGTGGTTTCATATGTGTTAGGCTTGTGTTTCCGTAAAGCACAGCCCCGGTCGCGATGTGAGCAAGTCAACGCATCTCTCGTTGCTTTGTGGCTTTACAAAGGACTCGAAAAAAACGCCGCTCTCGCAATGTATCGTGGGTAGGCCTTTAACGAAGATCTATAGGAGGACAAGTATGGTGGCAGCAGCTACGGTAACTCACATTCCAATAGCGTTTATTAAAGTTGTCCCAGTCCGCTGAACGATTCCTCAATGGGCTATGTGTAGTGTTCCCAGAAACAAAGCCAACAAGATTTGGGACAGAGTTGCGTCTCGGCTCAGATGATGCTCACTGGTGCAGCCACCTCACTGCACTAATCGATGGACATGAGGTATAGCATACATTTAGACGTTTGGTAGCAGGGAAGCAACCCCGTAAAAATTACCTGCAGAAATCTATGTGTCGAGCCGAAAGGCGCAGATATCGCAGCCTAGCTGTAAACTACGACACATCGTGCTTACCGCTCAGAACTAACGGTCAGCATTGTAAGAGAGATATGGCTGATAGCGAATGCAAACAACAATCTGCTCTCATCTTTGTTTAGATTCATTCTACAAAGTTGCTTCCCTTGCATTTTCCCCTTCCAAGACTGTTTATTCTATGGCACAGGTTTTCAAACGTTTTTGGTCCGCGGCTCCCTTGACCTGTGCATAAATCACCGCGGCTCCTCTCTATAAAATATAGAGCATAATATCGAGCCCAACACTTTTCCGAAGCCACTGCGACGCCCTTAGCAGAGGGCCGCGACGCCCCTGGGAGCCGCGACGCACAGTTTGAAAACCTCTGTCTATGGTATATTGAGCGGTCTATTAGTCGTGACAATGGCTAATATACACAAATTTGCTTTAACGCGTGGGGAGGATTCGTGGGAATCGTGTTTATAAATATTTTTATTGAAGTTTTACACTTTAAATTAAAAAATTACTCCTAGTACTTATTATGTCCAGCAAAATAATTTCCTATGTCCTCTCTGGCGTCTTTCTCCTTCTGAGTGCCGAAAATGAAATCAGTCACGAGTCAAACTGTGGGGTAACTAAAGTTGGTGTTATTGTAGCGAATAAGCTTGCATTTCGATTCTTCAACTGTATAGCTTATGGCGCCAACGTTCCTCAACGGGACACGGGAATGTAAACAATTTCACTATGGAATTTGGGCGACGTAAAATGGACCGCCAGGTAACTACTTTACTCACCGACGAACACGCCAAGGATATTGACTCATCTCATCTCATCTCATAATCGGAACCTCTTCTACCCCGTTAAACGAGGTGTAGAGGGGACCCAAGTGCACAAGGCCCATGGGCGGGACATGTAATCGAAGTGACTTGGCAAATAGGTGATTAGCCCATTGTGCCCGGACTTGCCCTCATGTGTACTCATATTCGCTATAAAACCTCCGAACCCTCAAGACGTCATTCCAGCCAAAATGGACAGAGCCTCATATACCCGAAAGTTTCGAGGGATGTCCTTCCTCATCTGCACAAAGGCATTTATAGAGGAACACTCAGGACCCGTAGGTCTGAGGAAAGGAGCAAAATCTGAGACGGACACAGCAGTCTTTGGTACTGGGAGGTCTCCACTCAGAGTGGTGTACCACACACAGTCAGTAAAGACAAAGGTCGCCTGTGGCGGGATATTGACTCGTGGAAAATAACTTGTGTAGCTCGCGGGGAATTTCCGACGGGGAAAAGGAACACATTATTTGGTTAATGCGTTCTAATGAATGACCAGGAAAGATGAAAACAGAATGGAAAAATCAGTCCTTATAAACCCTAGAAAGACGGTCATTCGCTGTTGCGAGGTGCAATCCGTCAGTCGGCTTGGTCTAATGTTTACCATACTTCCAGTGGAAGGTTTTCTTGGACAGAGAGGGAGCACTAGCAGCTGCTGGAATAGCACTAATGTTTCGGTAATTCGGTATACGGAAACAAGTGTTAAAGACAACACGATCTGGGAGATTTATTATAACTTCATCCGTCACACGTCTTATTTCCACAGCTTGCGTGTTCATTCATAATTCTCCACTTCCAAAGGAGCATAGGCCCTCAACAAACACATGCCAAGTCCTCCTGTCATGTGCCACCATCTCAAGTTCTTTCCACGTTCTCCTCATCATTTTCACCTCTGTTTCCAGCTCTCTTCTCCATGTGCTTCTTGGTCTACCTCTGCCTCTCTTGCCCTGTTGGTTCTAGAACAAGGACTGCCTTGTAATGCTATCAACAGGTTTCCTCAGTGTGTGTTCTATCCATCGCCATCGTCTTCTTCTTATCTCTTGTTCCACTGGCACTTGTCTGGTTCTTGTCATCAGTTCCACGTTGGTAACCTTGTCATGCCGTTTCAATCCCTCTATTCTATGCATGCACCCATTTATGAAAGTCTGTAGCTTTTTGGTTGTTGTCTTTGTTGTTCTCCATGTCTCAGAGCCATACAATAGGACTGACTTCACACTTGAGTTGAATATGCTTATTTTCGTTTTTTGGATCCAATTTCTCTTGATCTCCATATATCTCCCAATGCAATGAAAGCTCCTCTTGCTTTTTGTATTCTTAGTTTGATATCACTGTCTGTCCCTCCAACTTTGTCTATATTGCTGCCAAGATATGTGTACGATTCTACATCTTGTATTGGTGTTTCCTCGAGTTCAACCCTGTTATCATTACCTGCATTTATTCTCATTATTTTTGTCCTTTCTCTGTGTATTTTCAGACCCAATTGCTGTGACCTCTCATCGAGTGTTTCAATCTGTCCTGCATCTGATTGCGGTTATGGGGCAGAAGAGCCAAGTCATCAGCAAAATCCAGATCATCCAGCTGCTAAGTCAGTCCACTGGATTCCATTTCTGTTGTGTGTTGTCGATGATCTCGTAACCCAGTCTATTGCTAGTAAGAAAAGAAATGGAGACAAGAGGCATCCCTGTCGCAATCATGTTCTTATCCCAAACGGTTCTGTAAACAGTCCTTCGTGAAGAACTCTGCATGTCATGTCTTCATAAGTTTTCTTTATTAAATTAATGATCTTCAGGGGAACTCCATAATGCCTCATCATCAGTGTAGACAGAGAATCACTTTGGAAATTGATGAGCTTGCGTGTTACGGCGAATTAATGATTAATACAAAACAGACCGAGCAAAGTGGAATCAATTTGTTGTTGCCCTACAAGATGCCACTAGGCGTGATGGCCACTGACTGCTTTGACGGTCGGCGGCTAAGGATCAAAGAAGAAGAAGAAGAACAAAACAGATAACTTTTTTACGACATGTACACCACTGCTGCAGCCACCAGTAACCGACAAAGCCCAACTTCAAGCGGCACGGACCGGCAGTCACAAAGTAAATAGTACCAACAGAAAGTACTGATACATAGATATGCAGTCGCCAACACGGATAGGCAAACGTTTGTTGAAGTATGAAGTTACCTGAGGTAAGCAGAGAGATCCAGGAATAGCCAAACCACACCGAAATATATATCGCCGCTTTCATAACTCACCATCCCAGTAAACTGACAGCTGACCACAGCACGGTGACTAAAAAAATAGGGAAACGCCATGACTGGAAGTATTTGTCCAGCAGACACGTGAAGGGATCACCCAAAACGACAACAAAAGCCTTTAGTTTTCCTTCTCTGCCACTTGAGAGGGTTAATCAATATTACATTGTGTTAGAAAATAGCAATTTTGTCACAAGCATTCACAGCTAGGCTGGACAGAATGCACTATGTTATTTATGAGTAATATGTACTGCATTCTGACAGGAGTAAGCCAATTAAGTAAAGACGTCAGAAGTCCCATTGACTCTAGAGATAGGTACATCAAGGGGATTCACTTAAGTCCTTCCATTTGACAGACCACTTAATTAGGATTTGACTTCAATCAGCACCATCTCAAATTTTACAACACATTGTATTCTTAATTTTGGTTGAGAGATATGTATGTCTATATTTCATTACAAATTTCCAGGTATAGCACATGTTTAGTTGCAAATGTATATCTATATTTTTTGTTGTCGTGCAAACAGCGATACATCTTATATTAGTGTGTTCGTTATCAACACACCAAGTTATCACATAAGTAGCGAAGGAAAGAATGAGTGTCAGAGAATTGAAGTTATATTTCTGACTTCTCTGCTCCTCATGGAGTTAATGAAGGGACAGGAGGGTTGGGGGCTCATGAGCAATATAAGAGAGGGAAGATAGCTAAGTAGGGATAGTAAATGTTACAGACAAACTGAATATCTGCAAATACCGTTGGGGAACTGATTCCACCTTCCAAAATTCGCCTCCCTCCATCCTACAGTATATGTCTACCTGGTTACAAAATACTTCTGAGCCATTAGTAACTTCTGAGCCATAAGTAACTTCTGAGCCATTAGTAACTTCTAAGCAACCAGGATCAACTCTCAACGGATTATCTCTGGATTTACCCTGTGACAATTGGATCTTTCACCGAATAATCTTTTATAATTGGATGAAGGGTTTCTATTGGAAACGGATGGATAGTTTTGCCAATTTATTTTACCGCCTGAAATGATTATTGGATCTGATGTTCCGTAGTTCCACAATATTTATCTGTCACCTCTTTCCACCAGGACGGAAACAAACTATCGGCCAGTATTGTCATTTTCCA
Source organism: Oreohelix idahoensis (assembly GCA_024509875.1). Taxonomy (NCBI): domain Eukaryota; kingdom Metazoa; phylum Mollusca; class Gastropoda; order Stylommatophora; family Oreohelicidae; genus Oreohelix; species Oreohelix idahoensis. Next base: position 144,517 of record JAMPIV010000267.1, on the reverse strand, counting down.
GCTGGTCAGACTTTAGGATCAGAAACTTTCTCAGGTCACCCAGCAACATAAATAAACAAGTTTCAAATAAACAAATCTCTTTCACATTTAAGATTAGGCGACTAGGTGAATTTTATCCCATATTCTATTGTTATGTCGCTTGAGTGTTGACTTTTCACAACTAAGAGAAAACAATGCGCGAGTGGTCGCAATCTAAAATCCAGTGTTAACTCAGGAAAGTGTACACTCGACGGAAATGATAATTATCAGTAAATAATGACGGAAAGAAAGACAAAAAAAAAAGATGGACAGAAGAAATAAGACGATCGAATATGACGTATCATCACCCTGTTTTTAGTTGGTTGTGCACAACGTTATCATTAATTTGTGTGTTTCAAATAATTTTGTTATTTACACATTTCTTTTACTGCAAATTCTTGACAATTTTCCCCACAGAGAAACCGAAATAGCCAGAGGATTTCTGGAAAAAAAACCTAAATAGATCTGGACCTCAAATGGTGACCTTTTGAAACATTATTTACCTTTCAAACTCCTTTTTCTACAACCCATCGGCATTTATTGTCACTCCACTGTTTTTTTTTTTTTTTCCTGTTTTTATATTTTGTTACATTACTCATCAAGTGCGAATGTAATCATTTATGGAAAAAATGTAGTTTAATTTAAAAAAAAAATACAGACAAAGGCAAAAGCTGGAGTTAAATGGTTAAAGAACAGACGACACCGAATAACAATATAAACTGTGTTGTTCATGTTTCCTATTGTACCGAATAACAATATAAACTGTGTTGTTCATGTTTCCTATTGTACCGAATAACAATATAAACTGTGTTGTTCATGTTTCCTATTGTACCGAATAACAATATAAACTGTGTTGTTCATGTTTCCTATTGTACCGAATAACAATATAAACTGTGTTGTTCATGTTTCCTATTGTACCGAATAAAAATATAAAACTGTGTTGTTCATGTTTCCTATTGTACCGAATATTGTTCACCTATTGAAATAACAATATAAACTGTGTTGTTCATGTTTCCTATTGTACCGAATAACAATATAAACTGTGTTGTTCATGTTTCCTATTGTACCGAATAACAGTACCGAATAACAATACAAACTGTGTTGTTCATGTTTCCTATTGTACCGAATAACAATATAAACTGTGTTGTTCATGTTTCCTATTGTACCGAATAACAATATAAACTGTGTTGTTCATGTTTCCTATTGTACCGAATAACAATATAAACTGTGTTGTTCATGTTTCCTATTGTACCGAATAACAATATAAACTGTGTTGTTCATGTTTCCTATTGTACCGAATAACAATATAAACTGTGTTGTTCATGTTTCCTATTGTACCGAATAACAATATAAACTGTGTTGTTCATGTTTCCTATTGTACCGAATAACAATATAAACTGTGTTGTTCATGTTTCCTATTGTACCGAATAACAATATAAAACTGTGTTGTTCATGTTTCCTATTGTACCGAATAACAATAAAACTGTGTTGTTCAATAACAATAAAACTGTGTTGTTCATGTTTCCTATTGTACCGAATAACAATATAAAACTGTGTTGTTTCATGTTTCCTATTGTACCGAATAATAATATAAACTGTGTTGTTCATGTTTCCTATTGTACCGAATAACAATATAAACTGTGTTGTTCGTGTTTCCTATTGTACCGAATAACAATATATAAACTGTGTTGTTCATGTTTCCTATTGTACCGAATAACAAACAATATAAACTGTGTTGTTCATGTTTCCTATTGTACCGAATAACAATATAACTGTGTTGTTCATGTTTCCTATTGTTAACAATCCTATTGTACCGAATAACAATATAAACTGTGTTGTTCATGTTTCCTATTGTACCGAATAACAATATAAACTGTGTTGTTCATGTTTCCTATTGTACCGAATAACAATATAAACTGTGTTGTTCATGTTTCCTATTGTACCGAATAACAATATAAACTGTGTTGTTCATGTTTCCTATTGTACCGAATAACAATATAAACTGTGTTGTTCATGTTTCCTATGGAGCGGTGTGTTGTTAATGTTTCCTATGGTACCGAATAACAATATAAACTGTGTTGTTCATGTTTCCTATTGTACCGAATAACAATATAAACTGTGTTGTTCTGTTTCCTATTGTTGAATAACAATATAAACTGTGTTGTTCCCTATTGTACCGAAATAACAATATAAACTGTGTTGTTCATTTTCCTATTGTACCGAATAACAATATAAACTGTGTTGTTTTCATGTTTCCTATTGTACCGAATAACAATATAAACTGTGTTGTTCGTGTTTCCTATGTTTCATGTTTCCTATTGTACCGAATAACAATATAAACTGTGTTGTTCATGTTTCCTATTGTACCGAATAACAATATAAACTGTGTTGTTCGTGTTTCCTATTGTACCGAATAACAATATAAACTGTGTTGTTCGTGTTTCCTATTGTACCGAATAACAATATAAACTGTGTTGTTCGTGTTTCCTATTGTACCGAATAACAATATAAACTGTGTTGTTCATGTTTCCTATTGTACCGAATAACAATATAAACTGTGTTGTTCATGTTTCCTATTGTACCGAATAACAATATAAACTGTGTTGTTCATGTTTCTGTGTTGTTTTTTCATGTTTCCTATTGTACCGAATAACAATATAAACTGTGTTGTTCATGTTTCCTATTGTACCAATATATTGTTTTGTTTCCTATTGTACCGTTTAAACTGTGTTGTTCGTGTTTCCTATTGTACCGAATAACAATATAAACTGTGTTGTTCATGTTTCCTATTGTACCGAATAACAATAAAAACTATGTTTTTCATGTTTCCTATTGTACCGAATAACAATATAAACTGTGTTGTTCATGTTTCATATTGTACCGAATAACAATATAAACTGTGTTGTTCATGTTTCCTATTGTACCGAATAACAATATAAACAACTATGTTTTTCATGTTTCCTAACTGTGTTGTTCATGTTTCCTATTGTACCGAATAATCATATAAACTCTGTAGTGCTTAATTCTTCTTGTACATGTTTCCTATTGTACCGAATAACAATATAAACTGTGTTGTTCATGTTTCCTATTGTACCGAATAACAATATAAACTGTGTTGTTCGTGTTTCCTATTGTACCGAATAACAATATAAACTATGTTTTTCATGTTTCCTATTGTACCGAATAATAATATAAACTGTGTTGTTCGTGTTTCCTATTGTACCGAATAACAATATAAACTGTGTTGTTCATGTTTCCTATTGTACCGAATAACAATATAAACTGTGTTGTTCGTGTTTCCTATTGTACCGAATAACAATATAAACTATGTTTTTCATGTTTCATATTGTACCGAATAACAATATAAACTGTGTTTTTCATGTTTCCTATTGTACCGAATAACAATATAAACTGTGTTGTTCATGTTTCCTATTGTACCGAATAACAATATAAACTGTGTTGTTCGTGTTTCCTATTGTACCGAATAACAATATAAACTATGTTTTTCATGTTTCCTATTGTACCGAATAATAATATAAACTGTGTTGTTCGTGTTTCCTATTGTTGCTCTTTATGTAAATATTTGAGGAAGTAAAAAAAAAAAAATAAAGACACAGTAAAATAGTTTTAATGTTGTCTGTAAACTTGCCAATCGGCTTTTTTTTAAACTGCGATTTTGCAGCACGCTGTTTCAACCATTTCCGACATAAATGGAACTGTTGGTTATATTAGGATGCAGTTCATTTACTAATTTTTATTTATTGCGTATATTCTATGTTCTGTGCTGTATTGTTCCTCTGGGTGGTGTTGTAACATTTTAGTTAAAGTTCAGCTTGTTATGTTGTTCCTGTCGGTGGTGCGTTTACATTTTAGTTATAGTTTAATGTGTTATGTTGTTTCTCACGGTGGTGTTTTGACATTTTAGTTATAGTTTAATGTGTTATGTTGTTTCTCTCGGTGGTGTTTTGACATTTTAGTTATGTTCAGTGTGTTGTGTTGCTCCTCAAGATGGTATTTTGATATTTTAGTTATAGTTCATTGGGCTGTTTTGTTCAGAATCTTGGCTGAGTCTATACCAGTGTGCGTGTGTGTATATATATATATATATATATATATATATATATATAGATAATATATATATATATATATATATATATATATATAAATAGGTTGGATGGTTAGATTTGTCAATTTATATCTTTCTTGGGATGCCTACTATAGTACAACTAATAACTAGTAGTTGGTAGGTCTGCAATTTTCGGAGAGCAACTTTTTTTTTAATATCTTTTATTTTATTTTTGTTTTATAGTGTTTTATTAACTTTTTTTATGTCAAGTGGGGTTTTAATGCCTAATAGATTTTCTACATTCAGTTCTACTTTGTGATCAGTGCAGTATGTTTTGCCTGTGCTGTTCATATTTCTTGCAGTCCTCCAGAAAGTGTCAAATTGTATTTGGCTCTTGACACTTCACATAAGGCTTCCTCTAGCATGAAATATTCAGTTCCAATCTACATCTGTGTCAGCTTTTTATTCAATGCTAATTTTATTCCATCTTGTATTTGACCTTTTTTTCCCTCAGTATTTTATATGCATGTCTTCTTTTATTGCCGTGGTCCCGTTCGTCTGGCAATATTTCTTTGTCTTTTGCACTACTTATGAAGTGTGAGGCTTTGAAGATATCATCTCAATGCAAGAAGCCTTGATCAAAGCCCTTATGTGCTCATTTGTTGTTTGAATAGTTACTTGTTGTACATGGTGGTGTTGTAATGCCAACGCACAATGCCACCTGTGTCGTCTTTTACGATATGCGTCGTGGTAGCAGTGCAGGTAGTCGGTGTTTGTTGTGTATGTGACCACCCGGAAAATCATACAGTAAATCAGTCATGTATGTAATATGACATGTTGGTTTTGTATTGTTCGTGTGTGTCAAGACCCACTTATGCTGTGGATTTTAACAATACTAATACCGCTATACTTAGCTCGCTCCACTGGGAGACGACCACAACATAAAATGGCTGACAATAAGGAAGAGTAACACCTCTATACAGGAGATTCCCTTTTAATGAATAACTGCACACAATGAAGCCACACACGGCTAGAAATACATATGAAATATATAAATATAAATGCCAATGCAACTTGCCTAAGTAATTGCTCAGTCTATCAACATCATACCTTCTAGTACGCTCAATAGAATGAACACTGCCATGACTCTCGCTCACCGGCGAAAACACTGAATCATGATAAAGCAATACTTTAACACGAATAACTCATCATCAGCGGCCTAAAAATATGCCACTAGATAATACAACAGCAATCTAGAAATATGCACTATAATCCACTCCGCATGAATAAATGGCAAGTACAATTACGATCCAATATTGGCATACACTTCACAGCACGAATGCTGACAGGGAACCTAAAAGCGACCTACACTGGACGTTGGCCAGAACGCAACTGCCTTTATGCGCCTGAATTTGTATCCACTTCCCGTCCGGTCACCTGGCTCAGGGTTGCCAAACCCACAAGGTGGCCAAGATGAAATTACGGCGAAAAAGCGCCGTGACATCCACCCCCCCCCCCCCTAAGAAATAAAATGTAGTTTTCCTCCACCGGAAGAGCTTCGCCCGACCCCTTTTGGAGTTGGGACGAACCAATGCCATTACAGCATCCCCTCGTTTGAACTGAGAGAAAACCATCGTTCTAATATGCCCAAAGTCAATACAGAATTTATAAACTACCACAACACCCAACATAAGTAAGAAGTAAGCTATCCCAGGTTCTGGTAGTTGTGAAAAATAACAACGAAAGTCCACCGCTGGCCTATCAAAACACAATATATTACATTTTACAGTTATTCTTATCTAGGTCTCAACAACAGTAACCAATCTCATAGTATAAACAATCATTTGTACCATGGTTTAACTATACATTCACTACAACTTTATCGCAAATTTACTTTATGGCACCATGACACATAAATTACCAAGCAAGACATAGCATAGTACCAACATGATCATGATCTTTAAAGATTACAAAACCCTCATATTCACATCAGAATAGTACTAGTTGCGTGGGTCAGACTCCATTGCTCGGTTCGCTTTAACCGAAACACTTTAATTGCACGCTAAACCAATACCTATACTTAGCTTATTGCTGGTCTATCAGCAGGTGGTTATGAAGCAATGACATGTACTTCCACCTAACTGCATCACGCGCACACGACCTATTCGCGAAAGTCACTTGTGCCATTTTCGTATTGTCGCGTAACGACAATACCTCCACAAATCTAACCGGCGCGACCTCATCGAACATCCTTCTGAGTGTGCGCCAACTAGCACTCAGAGAAACGTTACGCACACAAACTGTGCGATCACCAGTTATCGGACGCTCGTATAAGTTCCTACTGCTCCCAATCATGTCACTTTGTACTTGCCGCGAACCACGTCTGCGATGTACCTTCTTGTCAGGTGGCGAAACGTCGACCCACTGATCATCCGTCTCGGGCCTTTGGTGTTGCGGAGCCTCTGCTCCAACCACACCCAGGGAACTATGCACTCCCCGTACATTGCCGACGATTAAATCGGCAATCGTCTCCTCGAGGTCGAACGCGTTCACTCTACCCGAGAGGAACGGAGTGTCCACATTAATACTCGCCTGCGGGTAAGACTCAACTTTGCCCCCAAACGTGGTGCACTTTACAATTTTGCCTGTAAGGCAGGAGTCGTCGATACACAACCGACGCACCCCAAATGTGGTGCATCCAGTGTCCCTCAACACACGGACTGGTCTATTCTCCACCTTCCTTCGTGGAGAATCTCCTTGCCAGTCTCATGGACTTCCGACAGACATTGTGCCGCATGCCCGCATTCAAGCACTAACCTCTCGTTCGCGTGGAACAGAGGGCGACACCCATCACAGTCCTCACTGTTGACTGTGTCCAACACAACCGCGGAATTCGCGTGTTCAATCGGCGTCGGGAACCTGTCAGCGCAATGGTTATTGCCACCACAATTGGAACACAGGCGCTCTTTCTTCTTCTCCTCGCGTGAACTCTTGCTGGAGCTTCTCGATGTCGAAGACCGCGCATCGAAGTCGGAAGATCGACTCTCTGAGGAACCACTCCTCTGCTTAGGATATTTTGTTTTGTACCAAAACCGGTCTTCGTCCCGAGAATCCTCGAAGTGTACCTGCTTCCGCGTTTGGTACTCTCTTCTGTCGCTATCGCTTCTACATTGTCGGTTCTGCCAACTCGGCCCACCATTCCGATGGCATCGGAAGTTCCCATAATTACCTCTACGTGGCTGATAGGGACTGGCGGACCTCCCGTCATGCCGCTCTTGGCACCTATCTGCATCGCCTGACTGATTTTGCCTCGGTTGGCGTTGCACTTTGCCGACGCATGCAACTAAGGCGTCTGTCAGACCATAATTCTGAATGGGTTTGCCCCGGTGGTCAAGGACATAATGGTGTCCCAATTGAGCCATGGAGTCAATGTGTTTTTGCTGGCGCTCTTTTTAAGAACGCCACCAACTCAGTTGAGCACGACGACAACACTTTGTCTCGTAGCATCAAGTCTAACAAGCCATCATAGTCCTTCATTATCCCCTTCATTTTGATCCATCTATTCAGCAGGAGCTTTATCTTCGAGATAAAGTCCTGGAAGTTCTGGTCTGCACCTGGCATCGCGTTTCTGAAACGCGTGCGGTACCCGTTAGCAGACAGACGGAACTTCCGGTGCAGCCTTTCCTTTACTTTGTCGTAATCGGCCCTTTCTTCTAGCGGGAGGCTATTGAACGTCTCCATCGTCGGCCCCACCAGCAATGCAGATAACAGAGATGGCCACTCATCTCTGTCTGCTTTCCAGGCCACGCATTCGGCCTCGAACCTCTCAAAGAAAAAATTTAAACTGTCGGTTTCATCATTAAAATTCGGCAGACGCAGACGAAAGCGACGATGAGACCCCACAAGAGTCGAGTTCTGACCACTCGCACCCACTTCTAGTCTCTTTAATTGTATTTTCTTATCAATCCTCATTCTCTCCTTCTCTATTTCAAATTCTCTATTTTCTCTCATCTTCTTTTCTTGCAACTCGATTTCTCTATCTTCTCTCATCTTGTGTTCTTGCAATTCTCGTTCCATCTTCTTTTCTGGCAACTCGAATTCTCTTATTTTTAGCTCTAGCTCTTCAGCTCGAGCATCTCGTAAGGCATTCTGGTTTCCAACTGAATAAAATTTTGCTTCAGCAAAATCTATCAGTTTTTTCTGGGTGTACCCACATTCTTTGCCAATCTGAATGAAAGCCTGTAGATCCATGGTGTACACTCAGAATACTCACTATTATCTCTTGCTATACATTTTTACTATGCCACTACTCAATCGTACATACTTCACTTATATCACCAGATAACTCTCTGCTTACAAAGTATGCAGTAGTGATAGTAAATATTGATATCACTTATCCAATGTACACACATATATATGCATGTAAGTATATATCACCTCACCCCTCACTGTATATACATAATCCGTTTCACATCTTCTTGTACACCTATAGTCTTACTTTGTCACTTGGCTACTGTCTCATTACTCTGTAGATTTGGTCCTTCTGACCACTTAGTCTTTATGATACACTAACAGACCCTTACAATAGTCGACAGTTTCTGCTGCTATGACACCAGTGTACCAACTTGACAATAAATCAGCTTTAACTCCAAAGTCTGTTACTGGCACCCACACTGGTGCTATACTCAGATACTAATTTACTTCTTAATAATCTATCTTATATAAACGTTTACATTGGCAAAATTATTACTACACAAATGAAAAGACCCACACTAAACACTACGAAAACCAAACATCTCAGTCACGAGGAATAAGATGATAGACAAAGTTGAGCAGAAGTCGATTAATATATACAATTCGTGACTGCACACGAACGAAAACAAGGGATACATGTAAACGTATTTACAAGATAGCAAGATGGAACGATAGAACACACCCCTTAAACACGACAAAATAATACTGAATGTGCACGATAATGTAACTACAAACTACACCAATACACCTAACAAAAACAGGGCTTGGAATGTTAAGTAGGGCAGTCGCAGGAAAACCGTCTGCCTTACTCCACCACTAAACATACACCGCCACGCCCTAGAATGAAGACAGTCTAATTCAATCTTTCCCACGAGTAGGAACGGAATGAATTAAACTCGCCACCCGTCCACCCTTAAACACACAACTATAATATTACACAATAGACTAAACAACAACTACACTTAACAATGAAGTGCTGAGAGCTATCTCCTTTACCAGGCACTATCAAATCACTCCCAACAAAAGAAACTACATAACATATAACCAATAATTATAAAATAACATATCAAAGCTTCACTATGTAAATAATACCAATGACCCCAAGTAATAGGAAATAGAGTGAAAGATCCCACCTAACTAACTAACACCATATAAACATCCAGACTAAGTTCTAGAAAGAAAGCAGGGAAAAATAACAGGACAAAAGGAAAGATAAACAACAACAAACCAATAAGCAAGCTTCAGGAAGCAGATGAAGAAACCAAACTATCCTACTCTAAAAGATCAGACTGTACGATAAATAGTATCAGGTGGGTAGACAGAAAATAAAATTTAAAATGTTGAGGAAAAACCAAAAGCATAAATATAACACATCATACAAACACGGTAGAAGGGGAACGACTAAGTAAGTAAGTAACAAACACTTAAAAAAAACTTAACTGATGCTCCAGCGATGCTTGATCACGTACCTCGTCAGCACCAGTGATGAAAATGAGAACAAAATGAACAGTACTCCACACCGTTGACAAAATCCAGACGAATATATTGTTTCACAGGATGCTATCATTGCACTGTCCATAAAAGAGTCACGATTGAATACTCTAGTGAATGTTCAGCTACTCGACCAGTCTCCTCGTCTACGCGCTAGATAACCAGATTTTTCCGTAAGCCTGGGTGCCTGATAATATAAATATGTCCTTTGGCAAACTACTGCAGCAAATATCCGGAGTCATACACTGTACTACACGGTGCTATCAGAGCACAGTCCACACTAGAGCTTTAATGTAAGATATCCAGACTTACACACACGTCTAAATGCCAGAAGAATATCTGTATGTCTCTTGGCACTATAATCTGCCAGTGTCCACACAAAGTACGCTTAACCGTTCTACCTAGGCAGGCGAATCAGAGAAGTAAGGACACGTCAGAGGCGTTGATTTTCACCCACTGGCCGGGCACATCAGTACGGCATGGTCACGTCAGAGGCGTTGGAGGGCACCCACTGGACGGGCCCCTCAGTGAAGAAAGGTCACGACAACCAAGATGTCCAACCAAGAGGAGTACCACATAACCTGAGATGCCTCTACCCCTAATGATATTCTTACATCTACCAATTCCTATCCACAACTTCCTTCCACCCTATACCAAACCTGACCTAACTATCTCCCATCTAGCACCCATTTTCCGCCTGGTGCGATCTATACTATAAAGTACCGACTCCTCAACCTCCGCTGCTCCACCTGGAACACTATCACTACACCACAAAACACCCTTGCAATACCTCAAACAGACCCGCCAGATGCAAGCTGTAACTTGAATCTATTACTTTGACACAAAAATTCTCCTAGCAACTGCCACTGTAGCACCACAATACACTTGCAACACGTTGTCACACAGACTGTCGAACACTCTCTGAACTTGAAAAATACGACTGTTCCCTAACTAGGTCACTAGCATTATCGAGGGCACTCGACCGTAAACAGTTCACGATTACAGACTGACCAAGACACTGACTTGAAACTGGACAACCAAAAATAACTCACTATCGTGCCTATAAACATGAAGGTGGCCACACACTGCGACTATAACCTTCTAACACCCTGTGTGCATACTAAATTCTGGCCTATATAAAGAAAACATAGGCACTACGACCTTTTGGATGCAGCCTTTAACTGTCCACAATAATTTATTGCATACTGTAAACACCGTTTACAGTAGTCAGGGCACTGTTTAGACGTAGCCCCAACTGTCAAGACCCACTTATGCTGTGGATTTTAACAATACTAATACCGCTATACTTGGCTCGCTCCACTAGGAGACGACCACAACATAAAATGGCTGTCAATAAGTAAGAGTAACACCTCTACATATGAGATTCCCTTTTAATGAGTAATTGCACACAACGAAGCCACACACAGCTAGCAATACATATGAAATATATAAATATAAATGCCAATGCAACTTGCCTAAGTAATTGCTCAGTCTATCAACATCATACCTTCTAGTACGCTCAATAGAATAAACACTGCCATGACTCTCGCTCACCGGCGAAAACACTGAATCGTGATAAAGCAATACTTAAACACGAATAACTCATCATCAGCGGCCTAAAGATATGCCACTAGATAATACAACAGCAATCTAGAATTATGCACTATAATCCACACCGCATTAATAAATGGCAAGTACAATTACGATCCAATATTGGCATACACTTCACAGCACGAATGCTGACAGGGAACCTAAAAGCGATCTACACTGGACGCTGGCCAGAACTCAACTGCCTTTATGCGCCTGAATTTGTATCCACTTCCCGTCCGGTCACCTGTCTCAGGGTTGCCAAACCCACAATGTGGCCAAAATGAAATTACGGCGAAAAAGCGCATTGACAGTGTGCTCGTCAGTAGCAAATCTACTACTGTTTTATTGCTCGCGACTTCTCTACTTTATCTGAAATGTATATACATAGAGTCATTAACAAATATGTCTACAGTATTGTTATCAATGTCCACTTCTTAGCTTTATTTGAATGCACATACAATACGCAATATTACTTGTTTAATTAGCCACCGCCCCTCTTTCTTAGGATATCTTCCTTGCTTCTTGGCATCGTAACCTAGGTGACTGAAGGGAAACACTTGGTTAAAATCTTCATTATTGGTTCTGTTATATGCCAGCTTCAGCCAGTATATGTTCCTCATTTTCTATACTTGTTTATGGCGTGCAAGTATCTGGCTTCATTTCCTGAAATAGTCTATTACGTGCTAGTGTCTGTTCTCCCTTTTCTACACTCGTCAATCACGTGCCAGTATCTGTTTTCCTTGTTCTACACTCGTCTATCACGTGTCAGTATCTGTTCTCCTTTTCTACACTCGTCTATCTCGTGCCAGTATCTGTTCTCCTTTTTCTACATTCGTCTATCACGTGTTAGTATCTATCTCCTTGTCTACACTAGTCTTTCACGTGCCAGTATCTGTTCTCCTTTTCTGCACTTGTCTATCACGTGCCAGTATCTGGTCTCCTTTTCTACACTTGTCTATAACGTGCCAGTATCGCTGCCTCATTTCCTACACTCGTCTATCAAGTGTTAGTATCCGTGTCACGTTTTTATTCACTCGTCTATCATTGTTTTTATCTGTGCCTCATTTTCCACACTCGTTTATCACGTGTGTCACGGACTGGCTTTCCTGCTTTGCATCAGTGGTCCAACAGTGGCCAAAACTCAAGAGTATCTAATATAGGTCGTCAGAGGTGTCTACCTTCGCATAAAATTACTCTTGGCAGAGTTGCAGATAGAAGGATAATGACGCATCTTTCTCAAGGGAGATTTCTCAAGATACTTCAGAAGTCAAGAACAATGCAAAATAGAGCAGATCAATTTTTAACATATCTGATTCGTCGCCTTTTGTAAAGAATTAAGCAATGATTTAACCCGATCAAGCCCCCAGCTGGTCTAAATCCAGCGAAAATTCTGTGATAGGTATTTGCTCTATAGATGAATAAATGTATATATGTCTAGTTGTATATATATATATATATATAAATATTAAAGAGTTTTGGTCATACGTTTGCTTTCATACATATAATAACTGAATCAACAATGATTGTTTTGTTTGAAAATCACAAGTAACAAATTTAATAATCAATTAGTTTAAACAGGTTAAAAATAGCGATGAAATGATGATGAATTTCAGATGTAAATCAAATTTATGTTCATTGAGACTTGGTTAGAAGAAAAAAATAATTATTATTGGCCTTTTGTTGTTTCTTTAATGAAAACTTAGCTGGTCTAAGTGAGTCCTGCACCCGCTGTGTCGTCTATTCTTTTGTGAGGAGGGCACTTCTTCACACAACTCGTCCAATGTAGGCGGTTAGGGTTGATGCTCCTGACTCACACTAGTGGCGTAGAAAACTTTATTCCTGCCGTTTTGTACCACGAACTGTCTGATCGCTTCGTTCCACTAACTTTAGACAAAATAAAAAGAACAAATGCCTCTGCTAAGTAAACTGGGTTGGAATATTAACAGCCGCATTGTCTCGCTTTCCGACCACCAATGTTAGCCTCTCTGAATAATTAAATTCTTGAGTATACAGAGCGTACCTCAGGGAAGATGATTAGAAATCACCAATATTCTTCTCGGTATTAAATTTGGAAAATATGTGCTTGCTTGGACAGCGTGAAATCAATGATTTGTGCCTGAACTAAAATTAAAAATTAACGTATCTCACAAAATGATAAGATACACTTGAGGCACATGTGATGTAATCGTCACTCAACACTGCTCCAGTCGGAGTCTGGGGTCAATTCTGCTGTCCGTTTTCTGTACCACTTGCAACAAACAATCACCAACGCTTGCTGTATTAGTTTATGAATATACCATTTTCATATGTTAAGGTTGCCAGCCTCATATATAACCACTTAGCAAGAAAAGCATGTCTAATTCACATGGTGAAATAAATGTTTACACTTACCCCAAAGTAACTTTTGGGATTACAATCTCCTGGTACAGTTAGAATGGACACAGTACGTTAATGCTTTCGAATCACTTGGTATGGGAAATTTTAGTATTCCTCATATGATGAGCGATCTGATTCCTTGGGTCTCCTGTCTTTGCATTTAAAAATGAGGGTTTACTTTTAAGTTTCAAAGTTGCCCAAATACTCTGTCCTGCTCCATTAAGTTTCCAGTCTTTGTATTTAAAAAGTGCGGGTTTACTTTTAAGTTTCAAAGTTGTCCAAATACTTCGATCTGGTACTTATAATATTGGACTTCTTAGTTCGATCCTTCTCTCTCTGGCTCTGGTGAATTGCTAGCTTGGCGTGGCGATGCAGTCTGATTTGTGACTTCGATTTCGCTAGATTATAATTCTCATTTCTCTATTAAAATCCCAGATTGTACTTCCGACGAATTTGCAAATGATAGTCAAAGTCTATTTCGGTTCTCAAATCAAGCCAATGGTAAGCAATTTAAACTATATGGGTAGGGGTGTTAAATCATTACTTTCCCCCGCGTGTTTTAAAATATCAAATTTAAAATTCCAACGCATGACATTTTTCTAATAAGGCAGTAATACTTGCGCTTGCATCTTTGTGCAAACTCACAAACAAATCTGTGAACTCATTTCCTGGCTGATAATTTCCGCCAGTATTGTCCTCCCCGGAAAGATTATCGGTAACATTAATACAAAGATGGGCCAGCGGAAACGATATCTATTTATCACCTGTGTTTTCGCACATTCCTGAGACGGATTTTCTTATACAGCCAACCTGGCTTACTTTCCATCGAACGTGTCAACACAGAGTGTCTCAATCAAAGGTGGCTAAACGACTTACGTGATGAATGCATTATCCGCTGACCTGTTCAATTAACCTCGATAATATTACAGTACACCTTGTGAAACATATATACGCCTGGGAGCGTTTAGAGCAAAAATTATGAAGGTGCATAAGATATGTCAAATAATAATCGGATGAAAGAGAGAAAAATGAAGAAAAGAAGTGATACTGTCGGAGGAGATGAAAGTTATAAAAGTGCTCAACTGATTCGCCACAACGTGCAAATATCCGTGCCGCATTTATTTTTTTCACTCATCTATTGTGTGTCGGTATCTGTGGAACGTTTTTTCACTCGTCTGTCAGTGTCAGTATCTGTTCTCCTTTTCTACACTTGTCTATCAGTGTCTATATTTGTGCCTCTTTTTCTACACTTGTCTATCAGTGTCAGTATTTGTGCCTCTTTTCTACATTCATTTATGATGTGTCAGTAACAGTGATTTTTTTTCTGTCACGTGACAGTGTTTGTCTCTATAAAAAAATGACCCTGCGTTTATCTAGAATATCGTTGTCTGTTAATCATGTACCCATTTGTATTAGTTCGTGTTCTTACCCTTGATGGATGACTTTATAAAACTCTTTCGTTTAAACCCTTGTCACTTCAGCTTGTGCATTTTCTGCTTTCGTTTTTGACAGTGTTTCTTTTTGCAAACTCTGTATTGCTGGCAAGATGTATGGCAAATCATCTTTTGGAGTTAAACTCTTTAAAGGCAATCTGATTACCTTTATGCCTCATATATTTTCATGATTTTTACGATTGTTGATTTGTGTTTATGTTACTAACAGACTATCTTATATATATATATCCATCCTTCAGGACGACAAACACTGAGTTTCTCGCAAGTGTTGACAGTCAGAGGAATACAAATAATATACCGCAATGATGAATTAATACAACCTATTTCAGCAATAAAGAAATATGCATCACTTGTCACAGTTCGTGTCTCTTTTATCTAATGGCTTGAAGAATATTTCACGTGTTATTTTCATTTGTCTTTGAGCTGATGGCACGCGCCAGGGGTACTCGGCATGATTGATAAGGTCTCTGGTTCTTGAGCAGCTGAATGGTCTTTACTGATAGATTCTCGTTCGTAGATTATTACAACTTAGATTATATATTATGAGCTAAATCATCCCATTCACTAATAATGGATTCATTAGTCGATTAAATCTTCAGTGAGAAAGTATTCAGTGGGGTACTGGAAGATGAGACAGGTCTGTATTTCAGAGATGGCATTTGCTGACGATGTTGCCCTAATTGATAAATCAGAGGCACATCTCTAATCCAACCTGCAAGCCTGGACGGAAGAGCTGGAGAAGAGAGAGATGGTCACAAGCAGCTCTAAAAAAATTCCATCGTGATATCACGAGAAGAAAGGAGACATCAGATTAAGCTGGGAGAACAGGTCCTGGAGCAGGTCGACCACTTTAAATACCTCGCAGCTATTATAGACCGAAAGGGAGGAATCAAAGAAGAGTTGGCCACTCGAAAAGCAGCAGCTGGGAGACTTTTTAGGCTATAAATCGAGGATTCCTCAGCAAGAGAGAGGTTGGTAAGAAAACGAAGATGGCTGTATACCGCTCCATCTATGTCCCAGTCTTGACATATGGATGCGAGTCATGGGCAATGACTACAACCCACAAAAGCCAGATCCAAACCTCAGAAATGAGGTATTTGAGGAAGGTGGTTGAAGTAACAAAAAGAGACATGGTCCGCAACCAGACGATACGTCAAGGCCTAAAGTTCCACCCCCTGCAGACCCAAGTAGAACAGTCCCAACTAAGATGGTTTGGTCATGTCTGCAGAATGGGAGAATATCGGCTACCACGACAAGCATGTGACACAAAAAGCCAGGGAACCAGACCCTCCAGGACGTCCCAGACTCCGCTGGGAGGACAACATTAGACACTCATTGGAGGACTACAATGGAACCAGGCCAGGAGGAAGACAGCCGATAGGATAGTCTGGCGCTCTCTCTCCCAAACCTCTACACCTCACGGTAGAAGGGGAACGACTAAGTAAGTAGTCAGTTAAATCGATGTCATATTTGCTTTTTTAATTTATTTTGACGGTCGCTATAGTACGTAGATTGTGAATTAGAATCTATGCACAAGATGACTTTCTACGTCACCGAAAACTGATTTTTAAAAAAATTATGTATCACCAGTTGTAAGATTAAATGAAGATCTCAGTGAAAGAGACGTCGAAATTGGGCGTCGAAGTAAATCTGAAAATAGTCTGAAGATAAAGCCAAATAAGTTGAAACATCAACATTAAAATAGGTGTATACTACTCATCTACGGCTGTAGCCTCATGCTTTTCGGGGAACGACAGAACTAATGATACTTAAACAATCATACAAACAATAAAACCACAGGGAACGACAGAACTAATGATACTTAAACAATCATACAAACAATAAAACCACAGAACTAATGATACTTAAACAATCATACAAAGAATAAAAACACAGAACTAATGATACTTAAACAATCATACAAACAATAAAACCACGGAACTAATGATACTTAAACAATCATACAAACAATAAAACCACAGGGATTTAATGGCATGATAAAGTAATATGATTTATGAATAAGTCTGAACAATTTAAATGTAAACAAATCTTATAGATATGCGAAACTATATGAGGGTTCGGAATACAACCTCAGACCTAAGTGTCTTTTATATTTGGACATGCGCCCTAATATAACCGACTAGGTTGAACGTGACGCACCTCGCCAAAACGAGGCAAAACTTTATAAATAAATAAAAAAAATGAGGGTTTGGAAAGCGAACTATGAAAACATTGTTAATAACCTTCAGGTACTAGATTGTGACAATGACTGAGAGGTAAATATTTCCTCATTGTTATGTATTTTTTTTTAAAAGTCATTGAGAGATGGGAAAATAAGAGTAGTAAATGAAAAAAAGTAGAATTCAGTTATTGTTTCTGAATAGAATAACACCAATTCTAAGGACAAGAAAGAAATGAAGTTTTACACAAGAAGATTCTAAAACGGAGCAATCATTCCAAAGCTCTACGGGCCAACGAAATAACTGGAATCATTTCATAGAAGACTGAGAGCTCTTGAAAACTGTAACAATAACCTAATAACAGAAGTTAGCAGTGAGAGACAAATACCTTTGTTCACAGAAGCGCTGTCAGTAACTGGTGTGCTGTAAATAGTTATTGTGATGTCAGTAATTTGAGCGCTGTCAGTAGTTGGTGCGCTGTCATTAGATGGTGCGCTGTCAGTAGTTGGTACGCTATCAGTAGTTGGTGCGCTGTCAGTAGTTGGTGCACTGTCAGTAGTTGGTGCGCTGTCAGTATTTGGTGCGCTGTCAGTAGTTGTTGTGCTGTCAGTAATTGTTGTACTGTCAGTAGTTGTTGTCCTGTCAGTACCTGTTGTCCTGTCAGTACCTGTTGTCCTGTCAGTAGCTGTTGTCCTGTCAGTAGCTGTTGTATTGTCAGTAGCTGTTGTCCTGTCAGTAGCTGTTGTATTGTCAGTAGCTGTTGTCCTGTCAGTAGTTGTTGTCTTGTCAGTAGTTGTTGTCCAGTCAGTAGTTGTTTTGCTGTCAGTAGCTGTTGTCCTGTCAGTAGCTGTTGTATCGTCAGTAGTTGGTGCACTGTCATTAGCTATTGCGCTGTAAGTATTCGTTGTCCCCTCAGTAGCTGTTGTCCTGTCAGTAGTTGTTGTCCTGTCAGTAGCTGTTGTCCTGTTAGTAGCTGTTGTCATGTCAGTAGTTGTTGTCCTGTCAGTAGTTGGTGCGCTGTCAGTAGTTGTTGCCCTGAGAAGCCAAAATCAATACAAGTCCCAAGTTTATATATGAGACATTTTAACTGAAACGAAGAAATGATAATCAACTTATCAGTATAATGCGCACATTATATAGTGAAAAAAAATCACCCGTGTGTTACCGTTGCCCGAAATGGGAGCAAAGAAGAATAGTAACACTGTTCCCTGCCATGGATGTCGTAGAAAGCGACTAAGGAGGGTTAGGCATGGGGCTGGTTATCCCATCGTGAACAAAATTTAAACAACAAAAAACTTTAGAAATGGAATCCAGTGGACTCTGACTAAGCAGTTGGATGATCTGGATTTTACTGATGAATTGGCTCTTCTGTCCCATAACCGTAATCAGATGCAGGACAAATTGAAAACACTCGATGAGAGGTCACAGCAATTAGGTCTGAAAATACACAGGGAAAAGACAAAAAAAAAAAAATGAGAATAAATGCAGGTAATGATAACAGGGTTGAACTTGAAGAAACACCAATACAAGATGTAGAATCGTACACATATCTTGGCAGTAATATAGACAAAGTTGGAGGAACAGACAGTGATATCAAAATAAGAATACAAAAGGCAAGAGGAGCTTTCAACGGATTGGGAAATATATGGAGATCAAGTGAAATCGGATCCAACACGAAAATAAGAATCTTCAACTCAAATGTGAAGTCATTCCTATTGTATGGCTCTGAGACATGGAGAACAACAAAGACAACAACCAAAAAGCTACAGACTTTCATAAATGGGTTCTTGAGTAGAATAGAGGGATTAAAATGGTATGACAAGATTACCAACGTGGAACTGAGTGTCACGAGAGGGTTGATTATTGTTGAAATTATACGATATCCTGGACACAAAGTTGTATCAGGTGATACCAGTATAGTGCCAGATAAGAGGCTGGTCTTATAAGAAATACCCCCTTTTTTGAAAAGAATAAGGGTGTATCGATATCAAATGTAGGATCCCGCTGTATAAATTTCCAGGTATGAGGATATATGTTCCTAGATTCCTATGGGCTCCCTCTCAAGATCCTCCTATGATTATATTCTTATTTTTATTGTTGACTCTACTAGGGGTATTAACTTAATTATCTACCAACAAGAACTTGAACTCAACATAAATAATTAAGTAAGTCTGCTGGTAAATATTTACAATTTACTTTTACAGTTCTTATTTTCTTCTTGAAAATCTTTAACGAAAATCAAACTTCAATTACAACATTAAATAAATAGGCACTTGAAAATTGTTTAACAAAAAATTACAAAGGTCTCTGAATTCGTAAGATTTTATCACTGGATTGACATCACTCGTAGAATATCTAGGCTATATCTCCATATTACTGGTCTTTCACTGTCCTTTTATTTTAAGCTACCACTGGCTATAACTATGCCCCAACATGGGTCATCATTTGAATTACTGTCTGTAATCTTAGAGTGACTGGCATACTCTACAGTGGCCTTGTTTTTCACTCATCTGTAGAATGAAGCTGGTTCCACTAGGATCCTGGGAGTAAAGTTAATGATCTTCCTCCAGGCAGTAGGTACTAGCTGATTGGCCCTCCGAACTAAAAAAGCACTTGCATCAGGATTTCCCTCAGTAGTGGATGACTTTATTAGGAGTCGTTGGGTTTACAGGATATAACCTGAAACGAATCAGAAGTAACCCCTATATTCTCCATCA
Source organism: Oreohelix idahoensis (assembly GCA_024509875.1). Classification (NCBI taxonomy): domain Eukaryota; kingdom Metazoa; phylum Mollusca; class Gastropoda; order Stylommatophora; family Oreohelicidae; genus Oreohelix; species Oreohelix idahoensis. The sequence goes on along the minus strand of JAMPIV010000267.1, from coordinate 124,371 downwards.
CTATCCCACTATCATAAAGGTTGGGGTGATAGACAGTTTCAGATAGTGTGCTAACAGATGCACAGGACACAGTATAAAAGCAACAACCAAATTCAGTTCGATGTGACTACAATTTCCCTCTAAATCCTTAGTTAGAGCCATTTGTCCATGATCCGCCTCCATACAATGATTAAGTCTTGTATAAACTACTAAGTAATAGCTTAAACAATCCAGTAAAACAATCGCTTTCATTCTTCCTTACGGTCTTGGTGTGTGTGTCATTCCATCAAGAAATAATTCTTTAAGTGCTTTTCTAAACCTACAGACACACTTTTACCACCATTCTCAATTATTTGAATATATATCTTGCCAGTGTTTTGCCTCCAGAAATTTTACAATGGTTCTAACACATCTACACACTTCCTAACGCAGAAGTAATTAATCAATATATATATATATATATATATATATATATATATATATATATATATATATATATATATATATATATATATATATATATATATATATATATATATATATATATATATATATATATTCTTTTTTACACTCAGTCACATATAGTCGAGCTGTTATATCTCTACGTGTCGTAATTTTTTATAAGATAGGTCTGAGATGTTTATGGTCCAGCCCGAGCAGAGATGATAGTGATACTATGTGAGAGTAAGGTGTAAGAAATAGTGTTATTTTTCACGAGGGTGATAGTGTAAGAGGAAGGACAGTCTCTGGGTTGAGTAATTGCTCTAACCCAGCCTATCTTTACAACTATATTTAAATCAGACGTACTTTCTCTCCCTGTACAAAATACAAGTTACACTACACGCACGTACACACAATTTTGTGACAAAATACGCACAAACGTGAAAACAAACTATGTACATGGGCAGGGGTGGACCAACACGATAACTAAAGGTTTATTAAGTTTATTATCAATAGAAAATCACAACATTAATCAGTTCTCAATTTAAAAAATAGTTTACAGACAAGATGAAAAAAAATTATCTCAATAGTCTCTCCCCTCTGGTAAAGGAAAACAAAGAAGATCATAACAGAGGTAATTAACGCAAAGATCAATTTTAACAATAAGGTAAGCAATAGTCAGTATGGGAAAAGAACAGGTTCCTAAATTAATCTATACAGTGACTACTCAGATTAGTGAGAAAAAAAAGAGAGAAGACTAATATACTGATGGTAACATTAGAAATAAGTTTCTTTCTCCGTTCATTCAATTCACATACATACAGTGGCCACTTTCAGATTTGCTTACTCAATAGTTGTCGCAGGCATTCCATGGAATTAAACTCTAACAGGTATTAAGACTATCCGGTTTGCTGACTGTCACAAGCAAAGCATGAAAATGCTAGATTATTACGCTGGTCGTTGCTCTTACAGCCATACCAGTTTACCATAGAATACATTCCCGGCAAAACCAATGTTGGTGCTGATTTTTTAAGCAGATATCAGAGTAGTCACCAGGCATAGATGGTAAATTTATCTATGTGTATTTAAAAGTAGGAACTGACATATGATAGTCTGTTCTAAGATGTGTGGTGAGCTTCTAAATACAATATCTAAATTAGAATATAACAGTATGTGCATAAAGTCAAAGATAAGATAGTACTAAAAATTTTCGGCGAGAATCGTAGGTTGTCGCCTACGCCTTCAGCTTGTTATTTGCTAACGCATAAGCCGAAAAAAAAGGTACCTGATAAGGGTGGATTTGAGCTGAAGTGGTAACTTGCCACCCTTATCGACACCTGGTATTAAAGTGCAAGATGTAGGTGTCTTCTCTGATTTAAGATGTTGCTGTGTATGTGGTAGTGGAACAGTTCACAGGGTTATCACACAGGCAACATGACGTGTAGAGTCATAGAAAGGGTAACTTCGTTGTATAAGTTTCTTCCATTTATTGCACGCCACAAACAGTCATGATACTTATGACATCAACATAGTTAACGAGTTCAGCAAGATGATATGGCACATTGAAAACAATTTCTGTAGTCAGCAATGACAGCTGTTGTATATATGCGTCATAAGACATCACAGTTCAATAGATTCAGAAATTCATAAATCATAGAGTTCTAGTTCGTGAAGCTGTATAAATAATAATAATTTCTATAACTTCTGCAACAGTGTCAGCTACAGATCTTCAATGTTCATAAACAATAATAAATGCTCCCATTCTGATGCTAGCAGATCAGATGTATACAATCAGTCCGTTTACTGTCTGCACGTGAATAGCATACATGGGCTACAGGTCAGCTCGACCTTTATAATGTTCCTAAGTCTAACCATCTGACTTGGACGTGATCTCTGATATAACGAATCCTGGAACACAGACAATAGTCTTGTTGGTCTAGAGCGACCCATATATATTTAACTAGTTCAGGTATAAAGATACCGGTGACTTAATCCTAGTCAAAGTACCTCTCCATTTTGAATCACACAGGTGAGCAAATAGGCGACAAAATGACGAACCTCTAGATGATAGCATAAAGTTCGATACAAGAGGAATTACCTTATTTCGGAAAATCAACCATGAACATATGCCTCCAGGCAGGCGTGAATAATACTGGGAAATAGTCTAGTTAGCTAACTAACTCACAAAGACACTGTATTTCCCTCAGAGAATCACAAGACGCAGTTGCGTCTGCTCGCTTCTTAAACCATTTCTCAACTGCCGAACTGGGCGGAACACACAGAACGAACTCCCAGCTTTTTACATGCGCAGAACGACAATCTCTGAGTTGCCGTTCACAATAAGACGATTCTAAGAACATTCGAGATAAAAGTCTTATAGAATCGCGCCTTTTATGGTCATGAAAAGAAGCGTTAAGAAAGGTTTCAGACATCTACCATAGTTGACTGGTACTACCAAATAAGGAGATGTGGTCACGCTTCGTTCAAGAAATTATAGACCGAACGTGTCTCTATACAAGAGAAGGCAAACTCCTAAAAAATTGTAGTCTCGATAACTCGGATTATGTCCCTTTGACCATAGAAAACATAATACACACTTCAGTCAAAAAAATGATCATACATATGAAAAATGTTTATACAAACGAAAAATAATAATGATCCGTGCGTAACAGTACCCTATTTTTCAAATTCGTCCTTGACATAAACGCCCCACTTTTCCTAGTTCTAAGAAATATTTGCCTAACTGCATTTGGGGAAAGGAGGGCAAGGCTGGATAACACACGCAAATCACGTCTCAAATTGGTTCTAACACTACAACCGACTTGCACGCTTTGCTATAGGCGGGTTTCCCCAATACGATGAAAAAGTTAGAAATGTAGACACTACGGTCATGGAAACACGTTTAGCTCTTATTGCGAATGACATAAGCTCTCGTATTTAACTTGAAACTAACATAGAAAAAAAGATAGAATTTTGAACCAAGCCACATAGCCCCATAAAAATCGTATATTCGTGTACCTGAAGACTTGCTGACCAAGAATATGTGGTTAGTTATCTAAATAGTCCATTAAATAATCAAATATTGATAAAACAATACATAGAGATCAGAGATACTGTCAGGTCAAGTCATATCTGCTTAGATTGGATCGCATATTTTTGGGGGAAAAAAATTAGGTGAAAGCTAGGGTAAGATGGTACGATGCAGGGGATTGGGGGGAATTTGAAGTGAGACGAAATATTATTGGCAGACCTCGTACTAAACATATATCACCCGAGTAACGTAGTAGAAAATTGAATTGTATTTTTGAATGACTTTGTTTACAAGTGAAATAAGGGTAATCATTGGCCAGAGTAGTTGATATTGGGGAAAAAGAATTAGTTGGGGACGCCATTTCTAACAAAATTTTGACACATAGCGATGAGATCAGGCTTGTGCAGTGAAAACCATATTTCTCAAAAGCCTGGACAGAACGGCAGATCGAAAGTGTGCCAGTCATCGTTCACTGTGTATTTCATTGAATAAATGTGGTAAGATTGACTTTATTAACATGTATTTGAAATAAAAATTGAATGTGAGATAATAATGTACGACAATAAGTAAGTAGGCCTGTAGCAAACTTAGGCAGAGCCTAGAGATTAATCCACCATGTGTTAGACTGTCAGAGAGGTGTAAAACTACAAGAAAATATGTATGATTGTCATCAAGGAGCATAACACCTATCCTATTATATGGAAATATGACAGCTGGAATTGCAGTGGCGTTGTTACTATTAGGGGAGAGGAATACTGGTGTACATTGTCACATCAAAAGATAATGGTGGCATAGGTTGGTATAAAGCTATGACCCTTTTCGTTTGTTTGTAATGAACCTGTACTTAAATTTGGAATAGTATAGTATACTAGGTATAAAGAACGATGCATAACGTTCACATTTCAAGGTCCTGGGTACTGACGTTAATGTAGTACCAAACGCTTGAGAACTGCTCGGTTCAGGACTCTATCTGTATACTTCGAGCCCATGCTAGTGGCCATTGCCCATCAAAAGGTGGAAAAGATTGTCAAGCGAGCAGTGGAAACGTTCTACCTGTATTCTCCTGCCAAGATAAGTTCTTGTTCGGCACCTGGTAGCTCAACTAAAAGAACTTAACAGACTAGAAAGTGACATTAAAGAAAACTGTGCTGTAACTGTCTTTTTTTCTTGTTGAGGTGATCACTGGCCCAAGACAGTATACATGTTGTTAGATGTGTAGTGCGAGCGTATGATGAATTGAGTGTGGGTGCGAATGAAGACGCGAATGTGTTTAGGCTCGTATAGATGTAGATCCTGCAACCCATACTCTCACATGCAGTAATCAAGGATGCTTTGACACTGCAGGCATGTTTCAAGACATTTATTGACGGGAACGCACATAATATCAACAGGAACAGTCAGTGTAACAAGGTCATGCTGACCTGACATCGATAGGTATACATTTGGCATTCAAAAAGGTAAACATCAGAATAGACGTGCATGGTCAATAGCAAAGTTCTTCAATAATGACAGTTCGTAGCGTCGCCCTTGGCGTCTCTGACTAAACGCGTCAGATGCCTTAGTTACCTTGACACACAGGTGCAACTTGGCACTCCCTGCCAATTGCACATAACAGGCTGTAGTATAATAGCCGGAAGCACAGGCCTCGTCCTAACGTCGGCCGTGTACTTCTGTTAAATAGGTTATCACCAACCCTGCAGTAATACTTATTGTAGATAGAAGTTCCGCCAATCTGCGGCTCCCACAATATATCTTCGTCACTGGATTTCTGGACAATATAAGACTAACAGTCTTGGATGGCTACCTCGAGCACAAATATATAAGTTCTGAAATGGCGGATCAGTGAGCTGCTGTTCACCCTAGGTAATCCTTTACATGTTCTGCCACCGAAAAGCGTAATAATGCATAAAGGTCGGTATTACCTGGTAAATGAATCCTCAGAACTACACAAGGAATTCTGTCGTCATCCCGACGCACAGAGATTCACTGGGGAAAACTGCCATAGCAGTTACTTCGAAGATTCTCCCCGAAAAACAATGGACTCTTGGTCCCTTCAGAAAAAACAGGACCTCCCGGCTTCCCGGAAGTATATCTCACTCCCGCTTAAAAAACCTTCCCATAGGCCCACGCCGAACTGTCAACCTCTGACCCCACAGGTCAAACACAATGAATGAATAAACAAGGGAAGACAACCCCTAATCAACCTGACATCGCAGGTAAAGACACAATTATACTTATGATACAAACATAAGCAAATAACTTGACAGATGACTCCGTCGAAAATGACAGCAACATTACTACCACCCCCCTGTAAAAAAAAAAAAATGCAATTTTTTTTTTTTTTTAATATGTTCATGAGCAAGATAGCACCAGTATCACTTCTGTGCTCATGCAAACAATGAACCTAATATCAGGTACAATAGAAGAGGGTACAAATCATCTCCCAACATAGGAGAAAATATTTCCTTTAAGCCAAACAAACTAAGGGATACCATTCAAGAAACCTAAGTTGCTGGCAATACCAATCATATATCAAACATTACTAAATAATATAATCATAGCAATATACAAATGTCAATGCTATTTTAGCAACATATCACTGATGGATGGACAAAATGAAATTTGTTAAATTATCTAAACATCATCCAAATACATTTGTATTACAACATATTATGATATTAAGGACAGACCTAAGTCTGAAAATATATCAGGAAAAACTAGGACACAAGATTTAACTGGAATCATGTGGGCATCTAGACAATATGTCCGCCATCACATTATCCGAACCACGGATAGCTCGCACCGTGAAATGGAAAGGCTGAAGAGCAATAGCATAACGAGTAGATCTCGAGCTCTTCAAATCCTTACTTTGCATAGCCGTAAGAGCTTTTTGGTCGGTTTCCATAAAGAAATGCGCGCCCAGAAGGAACCTTTGTAGCTTAAGAATGGACCAAACCATAGCTAACAATTCACGGTCCAAAACCGAGTAATTCCTTTCTGCCGCATTCAGCTTCCTAGAAATATACATTACAGGATGCAGAGTTCCTGAATATTCCTGCATTAGTGCCGCTCCAATGCCAGTGGAAGAGGCATCACTACGAAGGACAAAAGTCTTATCAATCGTCGGTAGTCTTAAGATAGGATGAGATGAGAACAAATTTCTTAACCTGATCCAATGAAGATTGGCATTCTTGGGACCAACGCACCATATTAGGAGAACCTTTTTTCAATAACGTTGAAAGTGGTGCCATAATGGAGGACAGATTCTCAATGAATCTTCCATAGAATTGTATCAATCCCAAGAGACTACGCACTTGCTTTTTTGTCTTCGGAACCGAGATATTTAATATCTTTGAAATGTTTTGGTCCTCTGTCTTCAACAGACCATGACCAACTCGATGACCTAGGAAGGAAATTTCACTAAACCCAACAAAAGCTTTAGAGGGTTTAGCAGTCAAACTATGCTCACGTAGAGTAGATAGCAATTCCTTCAGACCCACATAGTGTTCTTCCCAAGTATCGCTGAAAAGACAGATGTCGTCTAAATATGCAATGACATCTGCACGATCTGATAGAATTCGTCGCATCATGCGCACGAAAGTCGCTGGGGCGTTCATAAGCCCGAAAGGCATTAAATTCCATTGAAACAGACCCCTAGGTGTCGAAAAAGCAGTGAGAGGTTTGGCGTGTTCCGTCAATGGGACTTGCCAATAACCTTTCGACAAGTCTAGTTTAGTAAAGAATTTAGCTTTAGAAAGTCTAATAAGTAGATCATCTAATAACGGCATAGGTTCAGCATCGAACTTCGTAACTTGATTTAATTTGCGATAATCAACGCAAAGACGTATGTTATTGTCTTTCTTTCGAACAATAACTATCGACGAAGAATAAGCTGAAGTGGATGGTTCAATTATTTGTAGTTGAATCATTTCATCCAATTCTTTCTCGACTTGTGCTTGAAAATGAATAGGTATTGGGTATGGTCTTACTCTGATCGGATTACGATCAGTAAGTATGATGTCATGTTCTATGACATCTGTGTGTCCAGGAATGTCGGTAAGGACATCCTGATATGATTGTAACGTAGAGGATACTTGACGTTGTTCCTCAAAAGACAAGTTGGAAGAGACTGTAACGTCTCTCCACGATTCCGTTGAAATAAGTGGAATCGTAGGAAGAGGTAAGTTCACGTCAGAAAAAATAGTTTCCTCATCCTGTATAACGGACAGGGATGAGATGTGACCATGTTGAACTGGAGAGTCGTCCGTCGCCTGGAAAATAGGCTGTAAATAGTCTGGACGTTCAATAAACTCTGTTAGCATATTTATATGGAAGGTTTTATGCCTTCCATCCACATCGACAATATAGTCGACATCAGAAATTTTCGAGACTATAGTGTATGGACCCTTCCAAGAAATGAGAAGTCTATTCTCTCTTGAGGGCAGTAAGACATATGCTTTGTCTCCAGGACAAAGTTGACGTAGGCGTCTTTTCTTATTAGCAAATCGCCTAGCTTTTTCTTTCGCAAATTCGGAAGATGAAGTTGCTAACCTGCACGATTCGATAATCTTTTCTCTAAGAGCTATAACATATTCATATGACGATTGTGTATCATCGTCAATATTATCGGAAGTTATCAAATCGTGTAACAAGGACATTGGCCCGCGCGGTTGCGCGCCAAAGACAAGTTCGAAAGGAGAAAACCCTGTATGCTCGTTGGGAACCTCTCTATAGGCAAAGAGGACTGCAGGTAAAACCCTGTCCCAATCTTCAGGATGATCCTCCGTTATCTTGCCAAGTAAGTTCTTTAGTGTCCTGTTAAGACGTTCTACCAATCCATTGGACATTGGATGATAAATACTACTGAGAGACCTTTTAATGTCTAGCGTAGCCATTACCTGAGACATAACGTCCGAAATTAACTGAGTGCCGTGATCCGACAGTATTTCTCCGGGGAATCCCAGACGAGAAAATACGAGCCAAAGAGCATCAGCGATATCGACAGTTGATATGCTCTTCAGAGGAATAGCCTCTGGCCAACGCGTGCACATGTCCACGCAAGTGAGGATAAATTGGTGTCCTCTGGCTGACTTAATTTTGAACGGACCAATGATGTCTATAGCCATTTTCTGAAACGGCCGAATCGGAATATCTGCAGCCTGAATAGGAGCAGCATGTCTCGGACCCCTAGACTTGACCTCTTGACAAATTTTGCAAGATCGGCAATAAATTCGGATGTCTTTATTCACGAATGGCCAAAAGAATGACGCAAGGACTCTAGTTTTAGTTCTGGAAAAACCCATGTGTCCCGCACACTGAGAATCGTGTGCATGCCGAAGAATTAAGGCTCTCATACACTTAGGCACAAGAATTTGCGAGTGCATAGACTTGTCCGAGTGTTGTACCATTCGTACCAATATACCATTCTTCATAGTGATATACGATTTGTGATTCGTATTTTGATTGGGATCCCCTTTCTTTGCAAGAAGGAAGTATTTCTTCAAAGAAGGATCCTCTTCTTGACGTTTAACAAACGAGTCATGGGAAATCACCAAGTGCTCGTCTTGGCTATCAACTTCATTACTATTATCAGATGAAGTTGGGGGATTAAGAGCTTGAGCTCTTGTCACCACTGCATTGACCGTTTGAATGTTTTTTTCTTCCCAACTAGAAATTTGTTGCGGGGTGCATTCCTTAACCCCATGAATACGACCGATTATAAGATCCGCAATAGGATTAGGAAGAAGACATGCATGGACATCTCCTGTGAAGAAAGGAGTGTCAATCCTAATAATAGCAGTAGGATAGCTTTCCATAGTACCACCAAATGTAACACATTTGATTGTTTTTCCCGTGGCACAGCAAGGATCTATCAGAGACTCCTTAACCCCGACGGTAGTACATCCCGAATCGAAAAGTACTGAGACTAGCCTATCATTTATTAGACCTTTATGTAAGATGAGAGATCCTCTCCCATCATGCGCAACTGTAGCAGGTAGAGCAGGAAGAGGGTGACCACAACTTAGCGTAGATACAGTTGATGAGTCAAACAATGTTAAGCATTGGGGGCATTCAGTTGCTCTCCCAAAATCGAAAGCACAACCAGTGATAGCCCTAGAGTTACCACTATCATTTACTGTATTACAGGCTCCATCAAACTCTTGTTGCGCAGAGTTTGCCTGTTGGTAAGGTCTTTTTTTGTTAAACCTAGGTCTACCTCGATTATCATTTCCCCTGTAGTTATTTTGACTATCATTTCCCCTGTAATTATTTCGATTATCATTTCCCCTGTAATTGTGATCATATTGTCTATTGTACTCATCATTCCGGTTTGAATCCCGGTTTCTAAATTCACCATCGTCATAATCTTGACGTCGAGAATGATTACCTCGAAAATTTGAATAGTTATTATTTGGATAGCCTTTACGAAAGTGTCTCAAATTATTACCACTAAAATTACGAGAACTACCATCTTGTCTCCACTGCATAGACGAAGAACCATCATGTGTTGGATTACTCCGCTTCTGAGTGTAATTTTGATTACTTCCCCTATTCCAATTTTGTTGAGCACCCTGAAATTTTTTTTCTGAAATTAGGGCCATATGGTGTTGCCGAAGCAGCTGGCAACCCTTCTTTCACTTTAGAATTGCTAACTGTAGCATGGGGATGTGCTGTGGCATACTGACAACAGTATTCCTCCATTTCTTTTAAGTTTTTAGGCTTACGCTCATGAAGGAATGCAAGAAAAGAATCATTAACAGATGACAAAACCTTATCTCGCAATAATAAGTCCATTAGACCTTCATATGTTTTCTCAATCTGAGACAACTCAACCCATCGTGTAAATGTACGACGTATCTTTGTAACAAAATCAGAGAAATCTACTCCATTTTCTGGCAACATTGTCCTAAAACGAAGACGATAGTCTTCTTGTTTTAATTGGTATTTCTTTAGTAATGCTGCCCTGACAACATCATAATTAGTCCTCTCATGTTCGTCTATTGTCATAAGAGTAGTCACTGTGTCACCTGTAAAAAATGGCATCAGTTGTTCAACATATTTTTCCTTTTTTATGTTATGCGTATCGCACAAAAAATTGGAATCTATCTAGATAATCTGCTACGTCATCCTTTAAAGGATTGAAATGAGGCAATTTAATCCTACTAACAAACTCCTTTGTCGTACTCGAAGTTGTTTGCTGAGCACCCGTACTCGCCAATTTCAATTTCTCTAACTCCAAAATTGCGAGTTTTTCATCAAGTTCCATCTTCTGTTTTCTTTCCTCATGTTCCATTTTTCTAATTTCAGCCTCAGCAGCAGCTTGAAGTTTTTTTTCCTCTGCAGCAGCTTGAAGTTTTTTGTCTTCCATTTCCATCTGGAATTTTCTTTCATCAGCTTGAGCTTTTCTCTCCTCAGCCTCTCTTTGATACCTTCTTTCTTCAAGTTCTAATCTTCTATTCTCAGCTTCTAGCTTCTTTAGTTCAGCTTCTGCTTTCAATTTAATTTCCTCTTTTTGTTTCTTTTCTCTGACTTTAATGCAATGGCGAATTGAGCAGATGAATATTCTTCCAATTCTTTACCAGACTACCAAGGGTCAACCCTTGCTGGATGAAGAAATCCAATGTAGACATTCTGTCTAATGAGATCAGAAACCTGAAAAAAATTAAATAAATTACCTTATCCCACTTCAATGGGAGACAAGTCTGAAATGCTAGACTTGTATACTCACTTCACTCTATTTTACTGTCTTAGTCTTAGACAAAGACTTTGTATGTTCCTCTTGTTTATAATGTACCCAAAAAATCACTTGAGTACCTGTGGGAAAAAAAAAATTCCCTTATATCCCACTCACTATGGGCACTAGTCTTTTTTTTATAAAGAACTTGAATATGTATTTACCTTGTCTCAATCTTTGTAGATAACAAGTCTTTTATCAAAGAACTTGTATAAATATCTTATATAATATTATTTAACAAACTCTATATGAAGAGTCTACCTTATCAATAATATCAAACATGACCAAGTATGTGTATGTAGACTGTGCATGACAGTAATGTAGTACAACCAAAAAAAAAAATACAAAGACAAAAATACAAAACAATACAAATGGCAACACTGTTTTAACCAAAAATGTGTAGAGAAATACACAAGAAAGGAGAGACCTACAGAATACAAAACAAAACAAATCGACAATCAAAACTGAAAAACAGACAAAATATTACAAAAACAACGTTAAGTACAATTACATCACAGCTAACATCAATAGCGACCAATTGTCACTAGCAAATTTCCAAATTAAGAAAATTTGCACCTACAGACCGCTTACAGTAAGCCTCGATCAAGTGGCATATTTACCGTAAGACCCACCAACCGAAAAACCCGCAGAAAAATACACAAAACAGTAGAAGTGACATAAACATATAGCAATCAATTTCAATGTGTTGCAGAACAAGTTCAGTCACAGCTGAAACTAAAATAAATTTCTTGCTCCTTGCGAACACAGAAACGAAATGTCAAACGCGCACTGAACGTCAAATCCACTGTAACATAAAGTGGTATTCACGAACCAAAGTTACTATGACCTTCTCAAATTAGGGCTTGCACATTGAATGTTTACAATTTCACGTACTGTTTACAGACACTTGACCTCCAACAATGTAGCTTGAATGCTCTGACCTAGAAAAGTCTGTTGTTGAATGAAACGTGTAACAACCCGCAGTACTGTTTACAATAGGAACCCGCCTTCTATGCAGTTATGGTCCACGTAGCAAATGCCTAGATGTTAACTTCAGTACATGTCTTGTTATGCTTTATGTAGCATTATAATATAAATGCTCGTACTGTTTATTTGTGTCAACCGTTGATGACCTATATCTGTCCTGTTGTAGCCAAAACTTGCAAGTGTAGAATTAGCGTTGTGTGTTACGGCTGTCCCGTGTGTAGCTTAGACCCACAGATCAGAAGTGTAATGTGTACTTGTCCTTCTTGTAACTTTCTCGACAAAACTGGAGACATCATACATGTAAGAGCCAACCAGGAATGTAAATTTCTGGATCCATAAATGTCAACAATAATGTCAAATGCTCGCTCTGTTCTTTTTAAACCCACAGATCTGGTCCATCAGAAATGTAAGTTTCTAGGCCACATTGGCGACAAGAAATGTATCATAAGAGCCCACGTAACTGGTCCACCAGAAACGTAACTGTCTTTTTTTCTTGTTGAGGTGATCACTGGCCCAAGACAGTATACATGTTGTTAGATGTGTAGTGCGAGCGTATGATGAATTGAGTGTGGGTGCGAATGAAGACGCGAATGTGTTTAGGCTCGTATAGATGTAGATCCTGCAACCCATACTCTCACATGCAGTAATCAAGGATGCTTTGACACTGCAGGCATGTTTCAAGACATTTATTGACGGGAACGCACATAATATCAACAGGAACAGTCAGTGTAACAAGGTCATGCTGACCTGACATCGATAGGTATACATTTGGCATTCAAAAAGGTAAACATCAGAATAGACGTGCATGGTCAATAGCAAAGTTCTTCAATAATGACAGTTCGTAGCGTCGCCCTTGGCGTCTCTGACTAAACGCGTCAGATGCCTTAGTTACCTTGACACACAGGTGCAACTTGGCACTCCCTGCCAATTGCACATAACAGGCTGTAGTATAATAGCCGGAAGCACAGGCCTCGTCCTAACGTCGGCCGTGTACTTCTGTTAAATAGGTTATCACCAACCCTGCAGTAATACTTATTGTAGATAGAAGTTCCGCCAATCTGCGGCTCCCACAATATATCTTCGTCACTGGATTTCTGGACAATATAAGACTAACAGTCTTGGATGGCTACCTCGAGCACAAATATATAAGTTCTGAAATGGCGGATCAGTGAGCTGCTGTTCACCCTAGGTAATCCTTTACATGTTCTGCCACCGAAAAGCGTAATAATGCATAAAGGTCGGTATTACCTGGTAAATGAATCCTCAGAACTACACAAGGAATTCTGTCGTCATCCCGACGCACAGAGATTCACTGGGGAAAACTGCCATAGCAGTTACTTCGAAGATTCTCCCCGAAAAACAATGGACTCTTGGTCCCTTCAGAAAAACAGGACCTCCCGGCTTCCCGGAAGTATATCTCACTCCCGCTTAAAAAACCTTCCCATAGGCCCACGCCGAACTGTCAACCTCTGACCCCACAGGTCAAACACAATGAATGAATAAACAAGGGAAGACAACCCCTAATCAACCTGACATCGCAGGTAAAGACACAATTATACTTATGATACAAACATAAGCAAATAACTTGACAGATGACTCCGTCGAAAATGACAGCAACATGTGCCTAGTATTATTATTTCCACAAGTGACAAACGAAAACAGACTTAACTTAAAGGGAGTGATTATAACCAACAATCTATGGTGTAATACCAGTATTACCTCAAAGTAGAAAAATATAACCACACACTTATATTAAAATAATAGTGTATGTATGGACAGAAGATCCACTGAGTTATTGGAATTTTGTAAATGATTCTTTTTATTTCACTTTTGATTGTCAGTCCTGGTTCAAAATAAATTAGAATCAGGATAATAAATTGTACAAAATTTATTTACACAAATTTCAGCCACTGTCTTAAATAAGATAGCCTTTTAAAGTGTCGTTGGTATGTTATTGTTGTAGGACTGTTGGTGGTTGTGAATAATAAACTACTTGTTTGTATATTTGTTGGTTATTGCACATTACACTCCACATTCATAACCCTAGACACTACACGAAGTCATTTATATAATAATATAGAGTAATTTTGAATGAGATCAAATGGGTGGTAGCGGAAAGGTACTCTGGAAAGTTTAAAATACTATTTGTTAAAAGCAGGGACCTTCATAGCTGATCTCATTTAATACAATAATAATACATAACAACAATTCATAACATCAAAACCCACCACAGTTACATTGTTAACAACGTATATTTTTAGTCTTCAGTTTGTAACACTAGCAAGGGCTCTGGTCAAGCATAAGTGCTAAAATAATACATTCATTATTTGTAGTAAGTGTCATATAAGAGACTTGGAGCGGCTTTTGATCACATTCTTAAATATATTTAAAAGAATACCTTTTCATTGGAAAGGACTGGTGAAGTGCTTCGAAAGGACTCACCTCAAACATTATCAGTTTTTATACCAGGATCAACACCAGATGGGCAAATTAAATGTTAACCTCAAAGAATCATACCTGTTACGTGTTGGCTTTCTTCTTATAGTTATAATTGATCAGAATATAGAATCATAAAATGTATATGCATCGTACTGACAAACACGAATGGAGACGGGTATGATCGTTACAGGACATCACTGGCCGAAGAACACATGTCGTCGTATAGAGGGTCCACAATATATCTTCTTCATTTATTTAACTTCAGGAACAGCAACATCATGGGCAAGGCATATATATAGTACATACATCATAGAAATATCCTTCATCTGTCTCGTCTCAACCATTCAGTTCTGGCCGCTGTACTAGAGTTGCATACCACCCAAGTAATGTGGACCAGACGACGTGAGTGTAAAATTACTGGAATTATAACTTCAGTAATATATGGAACTTCTTAATAAGTTCTGAATCATCTTCGATAATATAGTGGCGGCCTTCGAAGTTAAATATGCCACTTAGATCTCTTCCTCCGCAATACTTGGAGCTTGAATAAAAGACGTCTTACTATGAAGACTAGAAGTTACGAAAGGCCAAGAATATTAGCGTTAGCATAAATTAGTGCAAAATGCGTTACGTCATTAACAACTGGTGACGTATTAAATATGCAGCGTTCAATATAAGTTAAAACCCGTGCACAAACATGAGTTACCACAGGGAGACATAATACCGTAAAATAAATAGTAATAGCCTATGTGTGGCCACAATACAAAATACATTAATATTCGTTCTTTAACAATACCTTTAGAAACACTTTTAGAAAATACGACTAACAATCAATAAGTTAATTTACTTGGTGGTACGACTGACATCCAATAAGCTCATTTACTTAGAGATACTGCTGACATCCAATAAGTTCATTTACTTGGAAATAAGACTGACATCCAATGTCCATTTACTTGGAGATATGACTGACATCTAATAAGTTCATTTTCTTGGAGATACGACTGACATCCAATAAGCTCATTTACTTGTAGATACGAATGGCATTCAATAAGTTTATTTACTTGGAGATACGACTGCTATCCAATAAGTTCATTTACTTTTAGATTCGACTGACATCCAATAAGTTCATTTACTTGGAGATACGATTGACATTCAATAAGTTCATTTACATGGAGATACGACTGCCATCCTATAAGTTCAATTACTTGGAGATACGACTAACATCCAATAAGTTCATTTACTTGGTGATAGACTGAAATCCAATACGTTCATTTACTTGGAGATACGACTGACATCCAATAAGTTCATTTACTTGGAGATACGACTGACATTCAATAAGTTAATTTATTTGGACATACGACTGACAGCCAATAAGTTCATTTACTTGGAGATACGATTGACATCCAATAAGTTCATTTACTTGGTGATACGACCGACATTCAATAAGTTCATTTACTTGGAGATACGACTAACATCCAATAAGTTCATTTACTTGGATATACGACTGACATTCAATAACGTCATTTACTAGAGATAAAACGAACATTCAATAAGTTTATTCACTTGGATATACGACTGACATCCAAGAAGTTCATTTACTTGGTGATAGACTGACATCCAATAAGTTCATTTACATGGTGATACGACAGATATTCAATAAGTTCTTTTACTTCGAGATACGACTGACATACAATAAGTTCATTTACTTCGTGATAGACTGACATCCAATAAGTTCATTTACTTGGTGGCACGACAGACATTCAATACGTTCATGTACTTGGTGATACGACAGACGTCCAACAAGTTCATTAACTTGGAGATACGACTAACATACAATATGACCATGTGCTTGGAGATATGACTGACATTCAGTAGTTCATTTACTTGGAGATACGACTGACATCAAATAAGTTCTTTTACTTCGAGATACGACTGACATCCAATAAGTTCATTTACTTAGAGATACGACTGGCATCCAATACGTTCATTTACTTGGAAGTACGACTGACATCCAATAAGTTAATTTACTTGGACATCGACTGACATTCAGTAAGTTCATTTACTTGAAGATAGACTGATATCCAATAAGTTCATTTACTTGGAGATAGACTAATCAAACCAGCGCTCTTTAACGTGGTGAAGGTAAATTTTGCATGGATCCTACGACAAATCTTATTTAGTTTTCATGGGTTGTTTTTTTTTTTTTTTCAATGTGGTCTTTGAAAGTACAAGAAAGAAACAACATCGTTATTTCTGAATATTCACAATAGCTTTAGAAACGATAAATGCAATGGCTTTGTGATTTTGCAATCCTAGAATCTAAAAAATGACAGTGTTAGTAATAGTAAACCTCAAACTACAGAATCAGCTACCGGGCGTGCCACACCGTACAAATATATCGACACTGTCAGAGATAGCCAACAACCTGTATTTTAAGATACTGCCAAGTTTGTGACATGATCTCAACATACTGTAGAAGATGTTATAATGTTGAGATATTGCCAAATTTGTGACGTAATACTGACAGAGTGTACAAGGTTTATGTCAAGGCTTAAGTACTTTCTCTTTAGAACATGATAACGACTTAGTTTCCATTTATTATTCTTACTGTTTCGTTTTCGTTCATTAGGACTTGTTGGTTGTTTATTGTTAGATTGATTTTGTCGATGATTCCGACATCTTGTTTGCTTTCCTCTGCCTTTTTCCTGATCAGTAATAAATTTGAGATGAGGACGTTTAGTTGATTCAGTGTTTGTTTATTTCAATTTTGTTCTAAATTTACTTTTTAGTTTTTAATCTGAGAGCTGTATTCGTGTTAATTTCTCACATTATGTTTCCCTTGTAGATTTAATGCATTAGAATAACAATTACTGGTTTACTAGCACAGTCATTGACGTAGCTTTGCCCCATTGACCTCCGACCTGCTAGGAAAAATTGAGCCGGTCTTCACTGCTACCGTAGCGGTCATGTGGTAATCAAACTTAAATACGTGACAATCGCCAACGCATTCTTCCTGGTTCGAGATAAATTAATTTCTTGTCTTCTCTAATGGGAAGCACACATGGTGTAATACTATTAAATACAACATTAAAACATATTACAGCTGCGATTACGTCACGCCAAGAATAAATCTTGACTTTATTAATCATCATTATCCTGTGCCATGCCGGTTGAAATAACCTGTCTCTACATTTCTAAAATTTTCGGAGTATGTCATTGTTCCTGTCACATTATACTTTTTCGTGAGCTTTACCTTTTCAGATCTGCTATTGTGGCAATGAGTTGTCTCCTTCTGGCCATCCGTCATCTTTGTCTCAGTTTGTCAGATCTGTTATTGTTGCAATGAGTTGTTTCCTTCTATTCTTCCGTCAGCTTTGTCTCAGCTTGTCAGATCTGCCCTTCTTATATTCAGCTGTCCATTGCGTTGAACTGACAGACATTATCCAACGTTGTTAAATAATTCTTGAAACAGGCTCTCTGATTTAGATTCCCAATGTAAAAAATGTAACAATCTTTAGTGTCAAGTACTAAAAATGTTATGCGTTTTGCGATAAACAAGTCCAGAGCACAGGATTCGAATTTCATTTTTCAGTATATTACAGGCTAAGTTTATATATATATATATATATATATATATATATATATATATATATATATATATATATATATATATATATATATATATATATATATATATATAGTGTGTGTGTGTGTGTGTGGAAAAGGGAAAGGGGGAGGGGGGGGAAAGAAGTTTCAATATTTTTCTCAAGCGAGACAATCTTGTTGGAAAGAACACACCTAGATTATTTGCAGTTATCGCCTTTTTACTGATGATACAATACAAACAAAAACATTAATATTAATTTTAATTTTATTAATTTTATTATTTTTACGACTGATTATTGTATTGTCATGGAGAATAAACAAGTATGCAAAGTTTCAAAGCTATTGCTCATCGGAAAGGGATTGAAAAATCGATTGCAAGATTTGAAGATGACAAGAAAGTGACAAACGTTGAAAGTTAAAGAAAAGCCTATAAAAATTAATATAGAGAAGAAATACACATGAAAAAATAATACAGGGTCAACAAAACACAAGAAAATATAATACGTGGTCAAGAAACATACAAGAAAAAATAGGCACAGACGAACTGATAAATGTCTGGTGATATTACTGTATTGTTGAGAAAGGCTTGACAGTTCAGTATGACATTTCTACAAAATTACTTAAGGCCTACTATCAACATCAGTTCTATTGTCTGGTCAGTCTTTTTGAATAACTTTAAAACATGGAGTTCAGCAACAATAACAACCGACAAGTTACAAACTTTCGTAAATAGTTGTTTGTGTTGAATAAAAGTATTGTAATGATAGGAAAAGGTCATCAATGCGCTACTGACGAAAATAGTCAGACAAGTCAAACTAGAACAAGAGCAGAGAAGAAGACGCCGCGAATGAATGTGACTGGCGTTTAATTTTGAGGAGAGTGACAGAATGAACGAAAGAATAAAGAAAATTATATCTATATTATATAGAAGGTAAAACGTCACAGTGTCACACAATGAGCAAACTTGCTAATGGCATTGCTAAACAGTACGTTTTCTGGAAGTCCTGAGTAACATAAACAGAGGTAGGGTAGACCTACAATACATTAAGAGGAAAAGTGGAGATGCGTGACATACGTTTGGGGAAAGTCTATGTTACTTGATCAGCTAAAGTTAAAGAAGGAATTAACTATCATCATCATGTTCCTTGTGGGTTCATACCATTGTGAGTTTTTAGATAATACTGTATGTAGCACCTCATTGTGTTTTTACATTCCCATATATATTTAGCTGTAGCCTATCTTGTTCATCTAGGACCTCTGTGGATGATTACACATTTACGCAAATGGATGATTACACATGTACGTAAATGGATGATTACAAACGTACGTAAATGGATGATTACACACGTACGTAAATGGATGATTACATACGTACGTAAATGGATGATTACACACGTACGTAAATACTGCATGCACGCCTACTGAATAACAGTCGAGCACACACACACACACACACACACATATATATATATATATATATATATATATATATATATATATATATATATATATATATATATATATATATATATATATATATATATATATATATATTATAACATTAGTAAGAGATAAGTAAGGAAATCTCATCACCATAGCAAAGAGACAGGAAACAAGATGGCAGAGAGTTTCAGAGAAACTCTGAACTAGGAACCACCAGTGACACAGTTGAATGTTCCTGAGGCTGAAAATGATCTAAATGTTAATACAGATATTCCATGAAAGGAAGAAATTATCACGGCAATCAAAGGGTTAACGAAAGGAAAAGCTCCTGGCCACGATAACGTATAATAATAATAGCCCCTTCAGTCATAACTAACTTTGGGAATGCGCCCTTCATGTGACAAGCCTCTGCTGCTTATTTTACTGCTGCTCCTGTCGATGTTTTCTCCTCTCTTCTGCTTCTTGTGTGAGCTTCTTTTCACCCAGTCTGAGGTGGCGCCGTAAAAAGCATCGCCAACTAGTGCGACTGGCAGTTTCATCCTCCCATGTTGGTGGATCCATGTCCAGTGCCCTCATTTCTCTTGCGCTCATATTTGAACCTCAACTGCGGTCACCCAACTGTTCTCTTTCCTTCTGCTAATTGTCCATAGAAGATATCCATCGGGATGCGACCATCGTCCATGCGATGGACAAGGTCAAGCCAGCGTAGTCTGCGCTGTCTAAACAGTGTATACATGCTTTGAAGGCCAGCATGTAAAAACACCTCGGCATTTGTCACTTTATCTTTCCACCAGAAGCCTAGGATGTGGCGTAGGCAACGTAAGTTGAAGGTATTGGGCCTTCTTTCTTGCTTAGCATAGGTTGTCCAGGTCTCGCTGCCATATAGGAGAGTACTGGTGACGTACAGGCGTTATATACCGCAGCTTATGTCTTCGTTGTGTTTTTGGAGTTTCCCCAATCACGCGATGTGAGGCGGGAAAGGTAGCTACAGTTTTGCCAATGCGGCTGCCAATTTATGTCTCCAGTGAGAGTTTGTCATTGATATAGTAGACCCTAGGTATTGAAGTGGTGCACCACTGCTAATTCATAATTATCGATAGTTATAACTGGTGCAGCACCCACATCCTCACTCAGCACATTCGTTTTCTTTAAACTTATTGTGAGGACAAAGTCCTTGAATGCTTGGGTGAAGCGATTCATCTGAAGCTCCTGTTGGCTGTGAGTGATGACTGCAGCGTCATCAGCGAACAACAAGTCTCTTATAGTGATCCTTCTGATTTTTTTTTTTGCCTTTAGCCTTGAAAGATTAAACAGACGGC
Source organism: Oreohelix idahoensis (assembly GCA_024509875.1). Lineage (NCBI taxonomy): Eukaryota > Metazoa > Mollusca > Gastropoda > Stylommatophora > Oreohelicidae > Oreohelix > Oreohelix idahoensis. The sequence goes on along the minus strand of JAMPIV010000267.1, from coordinate 103,391 downwards.
CATCTGACTTAGTGTGAAGGCATATTCCTTCAGTTGCATCTCTGAAAGCATGTTTCAAGAGTAAGGCAAAGAAGATCCCGAAGAGGGTTGGAGCCAGAACACAGCCTTGTTTAACGCCACTTCGTATGTCAAATGGCTGTGATGTGCTTCCGGCATACTGGACTGTTCCATTCATGTCTTCATGGAATGACTTTATCATTTCCATCAATTAAGCAGGATAGCCTCATTTCAGGAGGATTTTAAAGAGTCCATCCCTACTAACCAGGTCAAATGCCTTTGTGAGGTCTATAAAGGCGATATATAAAGTCCTTTTCTGCTCTCTTGATTTTTCCTGAAGCTGGCGGAGAGAAAAGATCATGTCTGTTGTTGATCTACCAGCTCGGAATCCACACTGTGACTCTGGATATATGCGCTCAGCTAACTTGTGTAGTCGCATTAACCTTTCCAACAATACTAAGAGGAGAGATGTCTCTGTAGTTATTGCAATCACTTCTGTCTCCTTTATTTTTATACAGTGTTACAATCTTGGCATCTCGCAAGTCTTGAGGAATAGTTGTCTCTTCCCAGCACTGACACAGCACCCTACGCAGGGAATATAAATAGCGTGCTCTTACAGCACTTGATTAAATCGGGAGGAATCCCATCACTGCCTGGTGCTTTACCAGAGGCCAAGCTTTCAATGGCCTTGCTGAGTTCCTCTAATGTTGGTTCGGCATCCAGCTCCTCCATAGCTGGCAGACATTTGACAGCATCCCGGGCTGGAGGCGTGACGGTATTTTCTCTAGCGTAAAGCTCAGAGTATTGCTAGAACCATCTCTCTATCTGCTTACCATTATCTGTTAGCTTCTCTCCGCTGATGGTTATTACATTTTTGGGGACCAAGGGCTTTCTTTATACTGTCTTATATTTGTCTAACTGCTCCGGTCTGGATGCTCTCACTGAGCTGGAGCCAATAGCTATTTGCACAGCGTCGATCAGTGTGTTGAACTTTGCTTCTCGTAGCCTTCAAATTGTGTAGGTTCTAGCACTCGGTGAACGTTTGTATTCGTTTGCAGCACTGCACTTAGCTTCAATGACAGGTGTCATCATATTTGATGAAACATCGAACCAGTCATTTGACTTCGCTGTTTTCTTACCAAATGTGGCAAGTGCAGTATTTTGAATGGTGTTCCGTAGATGCTCCCGGTTCTGTGTAATAGTATTACCATGCTGAGGGCTACTGAGCACTTTCTTGAAGATCGCAGTAAATTGAACGATAATGACAGGGTCTGACATCTTGCTGGTATCAATGCGTGGTTTCCCTTCATGTGTGACACGATAGACTTTTCTTGGTTGTGCTCTGATTTTACAGCAAACCAAGGAGTGCTCTGTATCACAGTCTGCACTATGGTATGAGCGCGTGGAGAGCACAGACCTGAGAAGTGGCCTTCTGACGAGAATCAGATCCAGTTGGTGCCAGTGCTTGGATCGTGGGTGTCTCCATGAAATCTTATGCTGGGGTTTTGTCAGAAAGTAGGTGTTGGTCACGCAGAGGTCATGATGAACACACACTTCTAAGAGCCTTTGTCCATTTTCATTCATCTTACCAATACCAAACCTGCCCAGACATGAAGGCCATGAAACATTATCGGCACTCACACTACCGTTAAAGTCACCAAGGAGAACAAGCTGTTCTTGCTTAGGTATGGTTTTGATGACTGCTGCTAGATTCTCATAGAACTCATCTTTAGCTTCTGAGGCAGAGTACAGAGTAGGAGCATACACACTGAGAAGGGTGATGGGACCTGCGCTAGTTTTGAGGCGGAGCGTTAAATGGCGTTCTGATCCATTCTCACCTGGTTCAACCATTTTAGTCAGCGATCTTTTGACCGCAAAACCTACTCCGTGTTCTCTAATTTTATTAAGATCTTTCCCTTGCCAATAAAATGTGTAGTCGTTCTCACTCACCATTCCAGAGCCTGCCAGGCGCGTTTCCTGAAGTGCAGCTAAATCCATCTGAAGTCGTTTAAGCTCATCATTGATTATGGCTGTCTTCCTGACATCATCTATGTCCTGTAGGTTTTCCAATAGTCCAGTCAATATAGTTCAGACGTTCCAGCATCCAAATCTGAGATTTTGCTTACTTCTATTACGGTAATTGCTTGGTGCGATGTTTTCTGTCCACAGTTCGTGTTAGACCCTAATCCCCATGCACCCAATGGGGAAATCAGACAGTGGAGGGACAACACCTTATTGACTGGGGGCCGCCCAGCTTGAAGCGGGCGGTGGCTGTCCAGTGAGATCATAGAACCTCTCCCACTGTCGGAAGTAGCCCCTGGCGCCATGCCCTACGCCAATTTGGCAACATGCTTATAACCAGAAACTGCTGCTTCCCGTGTTTTGCCGACACCTATAGGGTGAAGCTGGAGTGACCTCTCCGGGGCGCAAGCTAAGGCACAGTTATATGGAAATCAAGCTGATACCAACGCAGCATGTTACCCCTCTTCACGCAGCCGGTAGATCCAAAGGAACGGCAGTAGCCGATACAGTTTGATACCAGCCACGTCGCAGAAGTTGTCAGAATAATGTCGAATCAACATTAGACTGCCTTAGGGACTCCGACTCCGGATTTATCCTCAGGGTTTACTCCCGAAGCCAATTCCATACACGGATATTCTCGCAAGGCCGTAGTGGTTTGAATTCAGAGTTACTTCTCTTAGATAAGCTACCAACCAAGGATCACGTGCCCTACCTGCCCGAAGCTGCTGGTTTTAAGGCACCAGTCGCTCGCATTCGCCCCTTCTCCCATCAGTGAAACAGTTCCGCCGGTCTCAAATTGAACCACAGGTGAAGGCCGGGAGCTGGACTTGGTTGTCTGAGGTTTCTTGAGGCGCATGCCGCAGAGATATTTATCTGCAATGAGAGCTTATCCTCACTATAACACGTGGCTGTAACAACCTTTGGAACGATAACTTAACTTGAGAGCTATCTAAGACAGACCATGAGCTAGCAGCAGAACTATTAGAACCACTATTCGCTCAAGTATGGAAAACAGGGACAACACCAACGGATAAGAACAAAGGAATAATTGTCAAATTGCCCAAGAAGGTAGACCTTGCAGACTGCAATAATTGGAGAGGAATAACTCTTCTCTCAGTTCCCAGCAAAATACTAGGCAGGATAATTATACAGAGAATTTCAAAAGCAGGAAACCACAAACTGAGGAAAGAACAAGCAGGATTTAGAAAGAACAGAAGATGTACAGGTCAGATATTTACCCTATGGAACACTATAGAGAAGTGCTCAGAATGGCATAGACAGCTATACATTAATTTCGTTGATTTTGAAAAGGCTTTTGCCAGCATCATTTTATGGTGATTGCCTAGATGTAGGGAGGATAGTGTGATTCGCTTGCATAGCTAGGCTAGGTTGTCGCACGCAAGGTCCTGGGTTCGAGTCCTGGGTAAGCCACTCACGTCTGTTGTTTTTTCTGTTGTCTAATTTTCTACTTCTTTATTTCTTAGGAGTGCCTGAAAACATACCTTTATGTTTGTCTAGTATTTATTTACTGTTTACAGGCCTCGGGTTTCCCTTCCTTATGTGTTAGAAATGTTTATACAATACCTACCCTTTGTCCTGTACTTACTGTTCTTAGTCTACAATCATTTACTAGACACAGTATTAAGGTCTTTTTCTTGTGTGCACTGACATATACTGTATAATAGGGGAACAACAGAAGTGATTGCGTCATTAATAGGCTGGACTGCCCATGGTAAATTTCCGGTGTTATGTCTTGCGGTTCGCACTAATGACACGTCATTGAAGCATCACTTTTGGTGATGCTTAGATGGCAGGGAGGATAGTGTGATTCGCTTGCATAGCTAGGCGGGGTTGTCACACGGAAGGTCCTGGGTTCGAGTCTTGGGTAAGTCACTCACGTCTGTTGTTTTTCTGTTGTCTAGTGTTCTACTTCTTTATTTCTTACGAGTGACTGAAATCATACCTTTATGTTTGTCTAATATTAAGAAGTCCTATCAGTACAGTACAAACACAAAATTAAGATTACATGAGAGCTGTGTACTTTCTGTGCTTCTGTATGGTGCAGAATGATGGAGAGTAACAGAGAATGAATTGTTGAAATTGTCCTCTTTCCACACAATCTGCCTAATAAATTATCCGAATCTTTTGGCCGAATACCATCACCAAACCAAGACCTGTTTACTCCAAGCAACCAAGAGGACAAGCATACCATCATAATTGTGACGGTATTGCCTCCCCTGCTTTGCAGTAGTGGTCCAACAGTGACCAAAACTCAAGAGTATCTGATATGGGCTTCAATGGAGTCTATCTTTACGCAAGATTACCCTTGGCACAGATGTAGATAGAAGGGTAATACCACTTCTATCACATGGGATCTTCATAAGCTATTCAGAATAAGCGAGAACAATACTGCTTTGGCTGAGTATGTTAACTCTGTAATTCTGCCAACACTTTTGTGTAGGATTTAAGAACATATTAATTTTAGCTCGTTCAAGCCACCACCCCTGATTTACTCAGTGGAATTATATTATTCTAGCATAGCTCTGTTTAGAGTGTGTGTAGTAAATTGACTGAGACAAACATGCAGTAACTTTAAAATGATTAAATCGAAGTTGAATTTGTATAATTACAAATAACAAAATTTAATAATCACTTAAGTTTTAACAGTTAGAAAATAATTTGAATAGTTATGCATCAAGAAAAGTTATCATAACGGTCGTTATGGATTGTGAAATGTTATATGAAGTTCATGTGACAGATTTTAACGTAGCTGCCAATGACGGTTCTGCTCCTTCTTATGGGTTGGTTCTTTTCACACTGCCCACGCTCGTCCCTGGTCAAGGTTGTCGTGTGTTGCTCGTTTCCCAGAAATGTCAAGGAGAGTCTACCACGTGGGTCTTTCGTCTTAAAGCTTAGACCACTGTTCCCTTCTTGCTCCAGAGACAGTACTTTCTGCTGGTACCACCAATAACTATGGTAAAAGAATAGAACGAAACGCTCTTCTGAGTATGGCGTTTTCCACCCCATAGTTATGTGTTCCTGTCTTCCCATACCACCATCCCATTAACTCAGAATTTACCCTCGATGAGAATTAAATGTAATCCCTGGGAATAAAACTTTCATTTAAATAGAATAGCTTTCATAGTTACTTTATATTTAAATGAGAAAGGTTAATAATACAGATAGAGTCACTAATAATAGTAATAATAATAATAATAATAATCATAGCCCCTTCAGTCATAACTGACTATGGGAATGCGCCCGTGAGGTGACAGCCCTCAGCTGCTTATTTTCCTGGTGCTCCTTTCGACGTTTTCTCCTCACCTCAGCTTCTTGTGTGAGCCTCGCTTCGCCCAATCTGAGGTGGCGCCGTAAATAGCATCGCCACTTAGTGCGATCGGCAGCTTCATCCTCCCATGTTGCTGGATCCATGTCCAGTGCCCTCATATCTCTCTTGCACACATCTTTGAACCTCAGCTGTGGTCGCCAAACTGTTCTCTTGCCATCTGCTAATTGTCCGTAGAAGATATCTTTTGGGATGCGACCATCTTCCATGCGGCGAACATGGCCAAGCCAGCGAAGTCTGCGCTGTCTAAGAAGCGTATACATACTTTGAAGGCCAGCACGTGACAACACCTCGACATTTGTCACTTTATCTTTCCACGAGATGCCGAGGATGCGGCGTAGACACCGCAAATGGAAGGTATTGAGCCTTCTTTCTTGCTTAGCATAGGTCGTCCAGTTCTCGCTGCCATATAGGAGTGTGCTGGTGACGCAGGCATTATATACCGCAGCTTTGGTCTTCATTGTGAGTTTAGAGTTTCCCCAAACACGCGATGTGAGGCGGGCAAAGGTAGCTGCAGCTTTGCCAATGCGGCTGTCGATTTCTGTATCCAGTGAGAGTTTGTCATTGATGGTAGACCCTAGGTATGTGAAGTGGTGCACCACTGCCAATTCATAGTTATCGATAGTGATAACTGGTGCAGCACCCACATCCTGACTCAGCACATTCGTTTTTTTCTTTAGACTTATTGTGAGGCCAAAGTCCTTGCATGCTTTAGTGAAGCGATTCATCAAGCTCTGAAGCTCCTGTTGGCTTTGAGTGACGACTGCAGCATCATCAGCGAACAACAAGTCTCTTATAGTGACCCTTCTGATTTTTGTTTTTGCCTTCAGCCTTGAAAGATTAAACAGACGGCCATCTGACCTAGTGTGAAGGCATATTCCTTCAGTTGCATCTCTGAATGCATGTTTCAAGAGTAAGGCAAAGAAGATTCCGAACAGGGTCGGAGCCAGAACACAGCCTTGTTTAACGCCACTTCGTATATCAAAGGGCTGTGACGTGCTTCCAGCATATTGGACTGTTCCCTTCATGCCGTCATGGAATGACTTTATCATTTCCAGCATTTTAGAAGGGCAGCCTATTTTCAGGAGGATTTTAAAGAGTCCATCCCTACTAACCAGGTCGAATGCTTTTGTGAGGTCTATAAAGGCGATATATAATGGTCTTTTCTGCTCTCTTGATTTTTCCTGAAGCTGGCGGAGAGAGAAGATCATGTCTGTTGTTGATCTGCCAGCTCGGAATCCACACTGTGACTCTGGATATATGCGCTCAGCTAACTTGTGTAGTCGCATTAAGATGACTTTGGCAAAAACCTTACCAACAATACTAAGAAGAGAGATGCCTCTGTAGTTATTGCAATAACTTCTGTCTCCTTTATTTTTATACAGTGTTACAATCTTGGCATCTCGCATGTCTTGAGGAATAGTTGTCTCTTCCCAGCACTGGCACAGCATCCTATGCAGGGGATGTAATAGCGTGCTCTTACAGCCTTTGATTAAATCAGGAGGAATCCCATCACTGCCTGGTGCTTTGCCAGAGGCCAAGCTATCAATGGCCTTGCTGAGTTCCTCTAATGTTGGTTCGGCATCCAGCTCCTCCATAGTTGGCAGACTGTTGACACCATCAAGGGCTGCAGGCGTAACGGTATTGTCTCTAGCGTAAAGCTCAGAGTAGTGCTCGACCCACCTCTCCATCTGCTTACTCTTATCGGTTAGCTTCTCTCCGCTGATGGTTTTTAGCGGTGCCGTCTTACTTTTATGGGGGCCAAGTGCTTTCTTTATACCGTCATACATTTGTCTAATGTTGCCTGTTTGCGCTGCGATCTGGATGCTCTCACTGAGCTGGAGCCAGTAGTCATTTGCACAGCGTCGAGCAGTTTGTTGAACTTTGCTTCTCGTAGCCCTCAGGATCTGTAGGGTTCTGGCACTCGGTGAACGTTTGTATTCATTCATAGCACTGCGCTTAGCTTCAATGACAGGTGCCATCACATCTGATGAAGCATCAAACCAGTCATTTGACTTTGCTGTTTTCTTACCAAAGGTGGCAAATGCAGTACTTTGAATGGTGTTCCGTAGATGCTCTCAGTTCTCTGTAATAGTATCACCATGCTGAGGGCTACTGAGCACTTTCTCGAAAGTCGCAGTGAATTGAGCGATCATGAAAGGGTCTGACATCTTGCTGGTATCAATGCGTGGTTTCCCTTCATGTCTGACAAGATAGAGTTTTCTTGGTTGTGCTCTGATTTTGCAGCAAACCAAGGAGTGATCTGTATCACAATCTGCACTATGGTACGAGCGCGTGGAGAGCACAGACCTGAGGAGTGGCCTTCTGACGAGAATCAGGTCAAGTTGGTGCCAGTGCTTGGATGGTGGGTGTCTCCATGACACCTTATGCTGGGGTTTTGTCTGAAAGTAGGTGTTGGTCACGCAGAGGTCATGGTGGACGCACAACTCTAAGAGCCGTTGTCCATTTTCATTCACCTTGCCAATACCAAACCTGCCCAGACATGAAGGCCATGAAACATTATCGGCACCCACTCTAGCGTTAAAGTCACCAAGGAGAACAAGCTGTTCTTGCCTAGGTATGCTTTTGATAATTGCTGTTAGATTCTCGTAGAACTCATCTTTAGCTTCTGAGGCAGAGTACAGAGTAGGAGCATACACACTGACAAGGGTGATGGGACCTGTGCTAGTTTGCAGGCGGAGCGTTAACAGGCGTTCTGATCCATTCTCGCCTGGTTCAACCATTTTAGTTAGCGATTTTTTGACCGCAAAACCTACTCCGTGTTATCTAGCTTTATAAAGATCTTTCCCTTGCCAATAAAATGTGTAGTCCTTCTCGCTCACCGTTCCAGAGCCCGCCAGGCGCGTTTCCTGAAGTGCAGCTATATCCACATGAAGTCGTTTATGCTCATCATTAATTATGGCTGTCTTCCTTACATCGTTTACATCCTGTAGGTTTTCGGATAGTCCAGTCAACATAGTCCGGACGTTCCAGCATCCCAATCTGAGAGTTTGCTTATTTCTATTTTTTCTATAATTGCTTGGTGCGATGTTTTCTGTCCACAGTTCGTGTTAGACCCTAATCCCCATGCACCCAATGGGGAAAGCAGACAGTGGCGGGACAACACCTTATTGACTGGTGGCTGCCCAGCTTGAAGTGGGCGGTAGCTGTCCAGTGAGATCCTAGAACCTCTCCCACTGTCGGAAGTAGCCCCTGGCGCCATGCCCTACGCCAATTGGGCAAAATGCTTATAACCGGTAACTGCTACTTCCCGTGTTTTGCCGACACCTATAGGGTGAAGCTGGAGTGTCCTCTCCAGGGCGCGAGCTTGGGCACAGTTATATGGAGATCAAGCTGTTGCCCATGCAGTATGTTCCCCCTCTCCACACAGCCGGTGGATCCAAAGGAACGGCAGTAGCCGATACAGTTTGGTACCAGCCATGTCGCAGGAGTTGCCAGAATAATGTCGAATCGAAACAGTTCCGCCGGGCTCAAATTGAGCCACACGTGAAGGCCGGGAGCTGGACTTGGTTGTCTGAGGCTGTTTGAGGCGCGTGCCATAGAAGTGTTTTATCTGCAGTGAGAGCTTATCCTCACTACAACTCCCGGCAATAACAACCTTTGGAACCAGAGTCACTCCAGGTGGAGTAAAACATTACACTGGGCAAATTCTTGTCATATTTCTTGTCTGGGTTTATCCAAGAGAACCATGTTCTCTATAGTGGTCCATTATGAATAGACAGGCGTTATTTGGAGATAAGGTGGCCGTTAGCGTATATGCAGTGCTGGAAAACAGTAGATGACAATCTGGGTAAAGATAAAGACACGGACAGGGAAAAAAAACGAAGGTGATTTTTGCACCACGAAAAACTGTGAAATCGTTTCCGCCCAACTTGTAATCAATAATTACGATAAAGTTACATTTTGATAGAGATTATCAGCAATAGATCTATGAAGAAGTGAGCTGTAAACATGATAAATCCCCATGGAAGTAGCAAGATCTTATAAGGTAATGGAGTAAAAACAACATCTTATGTTCGCATGTAGATTATTCTAGATACACGAGGGTAGTCGAGGATAGGTTCCTACCAAAATTAGACAGTTATTTACGATTGGCTTGGCATCTGAGCTGCAAAGATAGGATGCTCTTGATTGGACTTCTCACCAACGTAGCAGTCCGGGTGTGTGCACGAAAATATGTATTACAATCTATCGCCTTGTAAACCTACCCACTGACTTCAAGTATATTGAGACCCACAGAACTGGGCGTGACTTCATTAATTAGAAAAAAGCAGCCACAGAGAACTCACTTTGTGCTTTAAGTTCTAGATCTTAGTTGCAGTACTATTATTAGCTAGACCCCTAAATCACATGAAGAGATGACATTTTTGATCAGTTGCCTGATAATAATCGGACGTGCTCGTTCAAAACGTTTGTGTTCAATTGTCCGAAAAGCTCGAGGTAAGTCGTAATACGTATTTTATCATTTTTTTATTTCGCATTTCGACATGTAAATTTTACTTGTGGATGAACAGTGGCATTATAGGCTTGCAACCTTAGGACTGTATATGACACGATTCAAGAACTACCATTGCAAGAGATGGTGACTGCTTCGTGCGGGTTTTATCATAAGGACCCAACAGCAGAGGTGGCCCCAGTCTCCATAGAGAGCAGGGAGTTGATGATAATATCTTCTTCTTTCACTTTCAGATGTCAACGTGATTAAGTTCAAAGTTGGGCACCATTGAAGGTGATGTTGGCAGTCATTTTATCGGTGCCACAGTTACACTCATCAGTAGTTCCTATCTTTAATTTGTTGAATAGATAATATCTAATCTGTTGTGATTTGTGCGAAGTCTGAAGATTGCCACTTGTTCACTTCTGCTGAGCTGGTAATATGGAAATTTCTTTGATGACCTGGATGCTCTGCTTCCCACTTGTGCCTGTATCTGCGCTAGATAAAACTCTTAGCCTCCTCATAAGTTATAGTTGTGTCAAGTTGAGGAAGTTTTCCCCCTTCCTTTGTCAATCTGTCTTCTTCTTCAATTCCAGGGATGTTGCAGCGAGAAGGGATCCACTGTATCACGACTCTTTTGTACTGCTGACATAGTCTGTGAAGTGTTGCTCTTAGGTCATTCAGTTCAGCATCACTTGGACTTTTCAGCGTTGTAATTACTGACATCGCATCTGAGAAGATAGCTACTGGTCTCTCTGAGATTTCTTCTGTCATTGGAATTTAAGGCCTCTGCCTCTGCTCTGAAGTTACTTGAAAATTTTACACTTGCGACTGCTGTCTTATTTGTGTGCCATTGCTAAAGCTCAGGAAGACTCCTCCACCCCCATCTTCTGTTGCATTCGTTGCTGATCCATCTGTGTATGCATGGATCCAGGTGTTCCTCGGGTAATGTCTCTCTATATATTTTGTGGTTAGGGCACTCTCTTCTGTTTCATTTTGGCTGTTCTTTCTCTCAATTCCAGGAACGATTTCTATAATTTCAAGGGAGCAATGTTATTTCTAAATTGGTAGCTTGTGTGCAGTACATATGGGCGTAACTGTTGATACTGCGTTTATGGAGTCTACTCTCACATTTGTTTTTATTGTCTCTACAAAGTTTCTTCGCTTCAGTCTTCCCCTTTCTAGTCCATTTATTCTCTGTCACTTTGGGTGGTCTATCAGCCTCCTGAGTTTCTCTGTTTGTTACTGGGCTCTGCTATTTCTTCTATCCTCCATAGGCTAGAGGTGAGTAATCTTTTCCAACTCGTCAATGTGTTCATGCCCTCTGTTATAATTCTCAATTCCTGGTTTTGAGGTCTATGTATTTTGTCAAAGTTCGACTTAGCTGCCGTAGACCATGCTGCAATGCCATATATATATATATATATATATATATATATATATATATATATATATATATATATATATATATATATATATATATATATATATATATATATATATATATATATATATATATATATATATATATATATATATACTTACTTAGTCGTTCCCCTTCTACCGTGAGGTGTAGAGATTTTATATATATATATAGTTTGTGTGTGTGTGTGTGCATGTGAGTATGTATTGCAATTGTTATCTTCCGCAATTAAAAAAAAAACTTTAATTCAACTCATCGGGGTTAAACTTAACACTCAGGGAGGATAACATTATTCTGAGAAAGATGAACGCGGTGAACTGCAATACGAAGTTTATTTACAAACAGATCGGCAACAGCTGAAATGAAATTTTATGCCCAACCTTCCACCTAAGACTGGTAAACTTTATACAACAAAATTTTCATAGGCAAATTGTATATGGAAGCTTCCGGTGCCTCATACTCATTTGAGGGATCCAATACTCACAAGAGACTTTCGCTTTCCTCTAAGTTTGTGGTGCAAGTTTTTGGTACCCGTTTCCAGCGGTTAACTCTTTGAATATGCTGTTTGATAGACTCAGAGAGGCTAAATTGACTGCTAGACCAACAAAATGTTGTATTGGATGTAAAGAGTTGGAATTCTTGGGACATGCTGTACATCAGGGTAGCATGACCCCTGACCCCAAGAATCTGGAGAAACTGAAAAGAGCACCTAGGCCACAAACAAAGAAAGATGTGCGATCTTTTGTGTCGTTGTGTGGTTTCTACCAAAAGTACATTAAACATTTTAACTCTATATGTGCTCCTCTGATGGATTTAACTCGAAAGGGATAACCTGATACAATAAACTGGTCCGCACAGTGTGAATTGGCTCACCAGGAGTTAAAAGAAAAACTCACAAGCAGGCCAGTATTGCAATTGCCTGACTTGAATCAAGAATTTGTCGTGAGAAGTGACGCAAGCAATGTGGGCCTGGTCGCTACATTGTTGGAAAGGTCCTCCTCACAAGATGGGGAATTGAACCCAGTCGCGTATGCAAGCCGCAAGTTGAACAAGGCGGAAAAAATTATTCAACAAGTGAGAAAGAATGTTTGGCGTTAATACGGGCTATAAAAAAATTTCAGATTTATCTATATGGCAGGACATTTGTGGTCCAAACGGATCATTCACCTCTCGTATTCCTGTCACAAGCCAAGCATGAAAATTCCAGATTATTAAGATGGTCATTATTATTACAGCCAAACTCATTTCTGATTGAATATATTCCCGGCCCTCAAAACTTCGGTGAAGATTTTTTTAGTAGACATCCTTGTGATGAAAATCTGATGAAAACGTAGGACTTTATTTGCGCTAAGTTATCTCACAGATAGTAACCTGCTATGGATGCATGTTTTAGGAAGGGTGGTTTTTAGTAAAATCTGTGAGATAATCGCTTATTTCAGTAAGATTTTAGTCCTATGATGAATAAATACACCAGCCCTCAGGTGTCTGACTAGTTTCATCTTCAACGCCAGTAGGGCGATGCCTTTTGTGCAGTGGGAATGCTAAGAAAATGACCCGCCGTAAAAATCAAACACGTTTTAGTTTCGGTTTCGAAAACGTACAAATAAACATTTTAACATCTCGCCGATCTGCTGCACGAAACGGGGGAAAATCTTGTAATTAACGACTTGCCAGAACTGTGAGACCAAACTGGCGTTTGAATTAACGTAATATGTTAACTTTAACACTAACATTTGTAGTAATTCGGACAGTTCTCAGTAGTAAGAACGAGATGATTGTAATAATTAACGCAAAGCACTACCAAAGTTTTGAAAAACCCCTCTTCGCTCTGCACGCGGTCTCTTTAAAATATACACGCTGTGGGCAAAGCCAGCAGAGGCAATCACACAGACAATTTGTCATTTCCTCCTAGCGGTAATATTCTGACGTCACTCAAACTAGTTGGTTTATTTGAATAGTGAGGAAAATGTTAGAGACGGGGGGAAGATGGCCGACTTGTGTAAAATTTATATTTGACGATTGACAGTGATAAAATTGAAAATCTAAACCATACTGAAACTGACCATAACAATCATAAGGTAGAGTCCCCTGAGCAAAAATATGTTTTAAAAAATATGGTAGTACAAGTATTAGCCAAGTTATTGAGAAAATACTAAATGTCTACGAACGCTTGACCGGACAGACTGTTGTTCTTGCTCGTTACATATAACGTTAGTGGGGACGCTAGTTTAAAAAAAAAAAAGAAGCATTGTAGAAATTTAAATTCTATTAGTTGGTATAAGAGTATAGGAGTAAAAGGGGAAAGATAGGAAAAATGTAACTAAAACGAAACCTCTTTTTCTATTGGTATAACTAACGCAGACTGACCAATGGACTACGAGGCAGATAGTTTGTTTGGAATTGTTTTGTTTTTTCAAAACTAAATTCAAATGTTGTAGTAGTGCCTGCTTTCATTGGTCGGTTCTAATAGATATTGGCAAGAGGCATAGTGGTCTCGTGGCCATTTGACTAGAAAATTTTATTCAAACAACTACGTTGACATCAGATGTGATAACTTGTAAAATTAAATACTAATTCACTATCTGGACGGGGCAGAGCAAAACTGAGGCCATATTCTTTGCCGGTCAACGTTATTTGTGACATATTTCTTTGAGCTAGTGGTAAGAATGCTTTATGTATTTACATGCTTGATTAAAAATGAAAAAGTCAGATACTGCTGTGGAAAAGTGAAGGACATGCCGGAAGCAAACAATATTGAGTCCTCACATTGAACTGTATTTGACTGTTGCATATTATTATGATTTTGTATTAATATTTTGTATTGGAAATGTTAGGAAGCCTCTGTGTTCTATGAACACTTTTCAACATGCCTAGAGCGTTTATAAGTTAGAAAAGAAAAGAAAAAAATCATATAAAAGGAGATGTGGTTACTCCACGTTATTGCATTGAAGCAAACTATGTAAAAGTACAGTGGCGTATTAGCCATTGGGACCTGTGGTGTGGTCACAGAAGGGTGTGAGTCATAAATTAGGGGCTGATGCACATGAATGCACAAGAAGCTGACCTCATATCGTCATGTATATATAGGGATAGGAAGTTGTGATCAGGTTGAAAAGGCCAGGGTGTCTTTTTATTGCAGAGTTTTTATTTCCTGTTACCATCCGGTGACAGGAAACCTGATGAGTGGGTGTAAAGTCTCCATTATAAAGTTTAAGCTGTCCGCTGATAGCCTGAAGGAGCTTACGTGTGGGTGCTGATCTACATTGTCTCTACATTGATATACTGACTTATATTCGACCGATCAAGAATCGCAGGTGACAAGTTATCAGCTGGGACTTCTGACATTTCATCCTAAGAAAATAGTTCCTATCAAAATAACATTGAATTATATGGGGCTTGATGAAAACAACAGCTCCTCATAACAAATGACAATCACTAGCAACTATTAAAGTTTTATTCTGTGAATACACCTACAGGAACTCTATATCAACATATATTCATAGGACCAAGAGTCCATATTTTTAGTTAAAACATTATATGTAAATATATTTCCTCATTTTCAAAGACCTGTCCAAAAGAAGTTGGCGGGACAGGCAGATTAAATTGTATAAAGAAAAAAAAACATTCAAATTTTAAAAGAAAACTTTAACCACTGTCTTATTCATTTTATTATAGTGAGTTAAAGTGTATTGTGTTGATGTACCATCATCTTCATTTCACCCCTAGACACTAGAGACATCATACACCAGCCACTAGAATCAAAATACGGACTGTGTGAGATCTAGGGAGGTAGCGTTAGGTTCCCTGATCAATATATCATCATCATCATCATTCTTTTTATAGTCAGAGACCTACATGTACTTGACCTCACACAGTTACCACAGACACAACTATCTTTCGTGTTAGGTATAACATCTTAACCTCCCCAGCAAAAATTACATTTGCTACATAAATTGGTAGGCTTGTCCGGGATAGGAACTTCTAGTACTACATATATTGTGGTCCTGGTCTGGGTTTTAGCTATAACTACATTTATATTTACCCAGGGAATCCCCATTGTTAATGTTGCCCAAGATTTGGGAATTGATTAAGTGTCAGAGCCTGGATTAATTGATTAAAATTATACTTGTTTTAGATATTGACTTAGAACATTTTAGTATTTATCAGATGGCGAATTTGGCCAAGTTTCGCTCTGCTGCTGTGCACACTGCGAGAGACATGAATATGGAAGGTCAAGTTTTGATTGACTATGTCACCTCAGAATGTGATAAGTTTATTGCTAGGGAATAACATAGGTTAGCTGAAGAGTGGAGAATGCAGTTCGAAGATGCTAGAGAGATGAAGAAATTATAGTTGGATAGAGAGGCTCAGAAAGAAATTAAACGTTTACAAATTGAGGCTGAGAAGGAGGCTAGGGCCTTAGAGGCTGATAGAGAGGCTGAGATTAAGAGGCTCCAGTTGGAGGAGAGAAAATTGGAGGCAGAAGAAAAACGACTAGAAAGGGAAGCAGAAGATAAAAGGTTGCAGAGGGAGCATGAGTTGCGACTAAGGGAGTTGGAGTTGCAAGGCCATGCTCCTGAAAATGGTCACAGCCCCTCTACCTCTGATGCTACTGCTAGTCAGGGGGCCTCCAACACAGCTATGGGGTTTCAGTTAGATTATTTTGTTGAGAGAGATGATGACATTAAATCACATCTAAGTAGGTATGAGGTATTAGCTACAACTTATGGGTTAGAAAAAGAAATATGAAGCTTGAAGTTATCCCAAGGTCTTCGGGGAACAGCTTATGAGGTTTTTTTCGAAAATGAGCAGGGATGACCAAGAATATTATGACATGTTAAAGCAGGCTCTATTGTTAAGATACGAGAAGCATGGTGAAATTTACAGGAAAAAGTTTAGAAATGCCAAGCTACTGTCGGGTGAGACTTATCACCAGTTCTCTGCACGGTTGGAGACTTACTTGGAGAAATGGACTGCTCTGGGTAAAACCCAAGATCTTAAAGAAATGATCCTTATTGAGCAATTGAGAGAGTCCATGGCTCCAGACCTGAGAAAGTTTCTCATGGAACAGGGTGCAGAGAGGCTGGTGGAGTTACTTAATGTCGCTGAGAGGTATCAGGCAGCCCAGGCAGAGGTAGCTGGCACCAAAAAGAAGCATGTAGATAATTATAGGGTCCCACAAAACTCAAATAGGTTTGATAATAAAGATCAGGGTAACAAGTTTAAGCAAAATTTTGATAGGCCACGCAATGATAATAAACATAAAAACTCACAGTTCAATGACAGGAAATATGAGGAAAGAAAACCCCTTTATCAAAATAGATACTATTGTAAATGGTGTAAGAGAGAGGGTCATGACACCAAATTTTGTACAAGGAAACATTCTGGATGTGCTGCGATGAAGTTGGGGAAAAAGGAAGAAAAGGTAAAACCTACTGGACAGCAGGAACCTTATCATTTTCCAGTATGTGAGAACGGGGTATGTAATGGAGTCACAACTAGGTGCCTTTACGATACCGGTTTAGATTTCGATTCCGTTGTGAGTGCGCACTTGGTGAACCCGGATCAGTATACCACAGAAACAGAGGAGATTCAAGGGACGACCAAGGACCTACCACTCATGAAACTTCCCATTGCAAGGATAACAGTGAAAACTCGCTATGTGGAAGGGATAATCAGAGCAGCAGTGATAGACGCACCCATTTACCCTCTGATATTGGGATGTCGTTATGTCTTCTTGGGGAATCCCAAGAGACCTGTGGTTCTGGCAGCAGCCCAGACCCGTTCACAATCCAGAAAGGAAGAAGATGAGCCGATAAAAACTCATCCAGAGGAGATGAGGAAGGCACAGGCTGAAGATAGTACACTCAAGCCTTGCTTTAAGAAATTACCTAAATACCACATACCTCCAAGCAAAGGGGATTATTATATGAAGAACTAATTGTTGTACAGGAAGACCGGAAATGGAACAAATGGTCACAGCCAACTGGTACTTCCAACTTCATATCGGGAGAGAGTGTTGGAATTAGGACATGCAGTTCCCTTTAGTGGTCACATGGGGATCAGCGCAACCTGACAGCGTATAGCTTGTCATTATTTCTGGCCAGGGATAACGGAAGACATAAAGAGATATGTAAAATCCTGTCCAGAATGTCAGAGAGTAGTTCCGAAGCATTGGACTGCTCCAGCAACTCTAGGGGAAATGCCCATAGTGGGAACACCTTTTGAGAGAGTTGCAGTGGATATTGTGGGACCTCTCACTCGAACCAAGAGGAGGAACAGTTACATCCTTACTCTGGTGGACACTTGTTCTATGTGGGGAGAGGCGGTAGCCCTGTCGTCAATCGATTCGAAACATGTGGCAGAGGCATTACTTACTATATTCACGAGGTTAGGATTCCCGCATCAAATCTTGACTGATAACGGCTCTCAGTTCAATGGGAAACTAACAGAAGAAGTTTTTAGGTTATTTCAAGCCAAGCACTTTCATTGTAGTCCGTATCACCCCCAAGGGAACGGCCAGGTAGAGAGGTTCAATGGGACTTTCATTTCTATCCTGAGACAGCTGGCACATGAGAAACCTGATACGTGGGACCAATATTTGCCCGCTGCATTGTTTGCTTATCAGGAAGTTCCACATAATTCAACCGGGATGGCTCCCGCAACCCTGTTATTTGGGAGGCCAATAAAAGGTCCACTAGAAGCCTTATTAAGGACGTGGACAGATGAGAAGGCAGAAGAGACTGTTACCTCATCATGCCAATATGTGAACGAACTGACCACTCGTTTAAAAACTAGTTGGAAACTGGCAAATGAAAATTTTAGACAAGCCAGGAAAAAGCATGCTGCTTATTATAACAAAAAAGCGAAAGATAGGGAGCTTGCTGTAGGGGAGAAAGTGCTTCTTCTTTTACCAGGCAGCAACAATAAACTTCAGATCGGATGGCAAGGTCCATTTACAGTTTTGGAAAAGGTATCCAGAACAAATTACAAGATAGACAAAAAGGGAAAGGAAAAAGTCTATCATGTGAACCTTTTGAAGAAATATCTGGACAGACAAATCCAGGAAGGAACACACTTAATGGCCGTGTCAATTGCAGCCGAAATGAAAAATGAACCTCTCACCTCAGTTGAATATCCACTGAAGCACAGTGAAACGTTTGAACAGGTGAAGATCAGTAATCACCTGACAAAAGGACAAAGGGAGAGGATTCAAAAGGTCCTGGAGAAACATACAGACGTGTTAACGGATAAGCCGGGGCACACAAATTTGTTGGAATATGATATGAAACTACTAGACCCAACATCCATCTGTATGAGGCCTTATTCTATTCCGTTCGCTAAGGAAAAAGCTTTGAAAGAGGAGATAGATTATTTGTTACAAGAAGGGATTATTTCTCACAGTGAGTCTCCTTATAGTTCCTGTGTGGTTTTGTTGCGGAAACCATCGGGAGAACATAGACTGTGCATAGATTACAGGAAACTGAATGCTGTCACAGAAGATCAGGTGGATCCATTACCTGATACTACTCAACTTTTTGCCAGGCTGAACAAGGCAAAATATTTTTCCAAGGTGGATCTTAGCAAAGGCTATTATCAAATTCCAATAAAGCCTGAGGTTCGACCTTACTTAGCATTTAGCACCTCGGAAGGTCATTATGAGTTCAACATGCTACCGTTTGGGTTGAAAAATGCCCCGAGTGTGTTTTCTAGGATGATGCCAAAATTGTTGGATCCCCTGAAAAATCCATGTATCTCGAATTTCATGGATGATATCCTCATTGCTACTGAAACTTTTGAGGAACATGTTAACTCTTTGAATATGCTGTTTGATAGACTCAGAGAGGCTAAATTGACTGCTAGACCAACAAAATGTTGTATTGGATGTAAAGAGTTGGAATTCTTGGGACATGCTGTACATCAGGGTAGCATGACCCCTGACCCCAAGAATCTGGAGAAACTGAAAAGAGCACCTAGGCCACAAACAAAGAAAGATGTGCGATCTTTTGTGTCGTTGTGTGGTTTCTACCAAAAGTACATTAAACATTTTAACTCTATATGTGCTCCTCTGATGGATTTAACTCGAAAGGGATAACCTGATACAATAAACTGGTCCGCACAGTGTGAATTGGCTCACCAGGAGTTAAAAGAAAAACTCACAAGCAGGCCAGTATTGCAATTGCCTGACTTGAATCAAGAATTTATCGTGAGAAGTGACGCAAGCAATGTGGGCCTGGGCGCTACATTGTTTGAAAGGTCCTCCTCACAAGATGGGGAATTGAACCCAGTCGCGTATGCAAGCCGCAAGTTGAACAAGGCGGAAAAAATTATTCAACAAGTGAGAAAGAATGTTTGGCGTTAATATGGGCTATAAAAAAATTTCAGATTTATCTATATGGCAGGACATTTGTGGTCCAAACGGATCATTCACCTCTCGTATTCCTGTCACAAGCCAAGCATGAAAATTCCAGATTATTAAGATGGTCATTATTATTACAGCCAAACTCATTTCTGATTGAATATATTCCCGGCCCTCAAAACTTCGGTGAAGATTTTTTGAGTAGACATCCTTGTGATGAAAATCTGATGAAAACGTAGGACTTTATTTGCGCTAAGTTATCTCACAGATTGTAACCTGCTATGGATGCATGTTTTAGGAAGGGTGGTTTTTAGTAAAATCTGTGAGATAATCGCTTATTTCAGTAAGATTTTAGTCCTATGATGAATAAATACATCAGCCCTCATGTGTCTGACTGGTTTCATCTTCAACGCCAGTAGGGCGATGCCTTTTGTGCAGTGGGAATGCTAAGAAAATGACCCGCCGTAAAAATCAAACACGTTTTAGTTTCGGTTTCGAAAACGTACAAATAAACATTTTAACATCTCGCCGATCTGCTGCACGAAACGGGGGAAAAGCTTGTAGTTAACGACTTGCCAGAACTGTGAGACCAAACTGGCGTTTGAATTAACGTAATATGTTAACTTTAACACTAACATTTGTAGTAATTCGGACAGTTCTCAGTAGTAAGAACGAGATGATTGTAATAATTAACGCAAAGCACTACCAAAGTTTTGAAAAACCCCTCTTCGCTCTGCACGCGGTCTCTTTAAAATATACACGCTGTGGGCAAAGCCAGCAGAGGCAATCACACAGACAATTTTTCATTTCCTCCTAGCGGTAATATTCTGACGTCACTCAAACTAGTTGGTTTATTTGAATAGTGAGGAAAATGTTAGAGACGGGGGAAGATGGCCGACTTATGTAAAATTTATATTTGACGATTGACAGTGATAAAATTGAAAATCTAAACCATACTGAAACTGACCATAACAATCATATGGTAGTATAGCTTAGAGTCCCCTGAGCAAAAATATGTTTTAAAAAATATGGTAGTCCAAGTATTAGCCAAGTTATTGAGAAAATACTAAATGTCTACGAACGCTTGACCGGACAGACTGTTGTTCTTGCTCGTTACATATAACGTTAGTGGTGACGCTAGTTTAAAAAAAAGAGGCATTGTAGAAATTCAAATTCTATTAGTTGGTATAAGAGTATAGGAGTAAAAGGGAAGAGATAGGAAACATGTAACTAAAACGAAACCTCTTTTTCTATTGGTATAACTAACGCAGACTGACCAATGGACTACGAGGCACATAGTTTGTTTGGAATTGTTTTGTTTTTGCAAAACTAAATTCAAAAAGTTGTAGTAGTGCCTGCTTTCATTGGTCGGCTCTAATAGATATTGGCAAGAAGCATAGTGGTCTCGTGGCCATTTGACTAGAAAATTTTATTCAAACTACTACGTTGACATCAGATGTGATAACTTGTAAAATTAAATACTAATTCACTAT
Organism: Oreohelix idahoensis; assembly: GCA_024509875.1. Classification (NCBI taxonomy): domain Eukaryota; kingdom Metazoa; phylum Mollusca; class Gastropoda; order Stylommatophora; family Oreohelicidae; genus Oreohelix; species Oreohelix idahoensis. The sequence goes on along the minus strand of JAMPIV010000267.1, from coordinate 82,295 downwards.
CTGGACGGGGCAGAGCAAAACTGAGGCCATATTCTTTGCCAGTCAACGTTATTTGTGACATATTTCTTTGAACTAGTGGTAAGAATGCTTTATGTATTCACATGCTTGATTAAAACTGAAAACGTCAGATACTGCTGTGGAAAAGTGAAGGACATGCCGGAAGCAAACATTATTGAGACCTCACATTGAACTGTATTTGACTGTTGCATATTATTATGATTTTGTATTAATATTTTGTATTGGAAATGTTAGGAAGCCTCTGTGTTCTATGAACACTTTTCAATATGCCTAGAGCGTTTATAAGTAAGAAAAGAAAAGAAAAAAATCATATAAAAGGAGATGTGGTTACTCCCCGTTATTGCATTGAAGCAAACTATGTAAAAGTACAGTGGCGTATTTGCAATAGGGACCTGTAGTGTGGTCACAGAAGCGTGTGAGTCATAAATTAGGGGCTGATGCACATGAATGCACAAGAAGCTGACCCCATATCGTCATGTATATATAGGGATAAGAAGTTGTGATCAGGTTGAAAAGGCCAGGGTGTCTTTTTATTGCAGAGTTTTTATTTCCTGTTACCATCTGGTGACAGGAAACCTGATGAGTGGGTGTAAAGTCTCCATTATAAAGTTTAAGCTGTCCGCTGATAGCCTGAAGGAGCTTACGTGTGGGTGCTGATCTACATTGTCTCTACATTGATATACTGACTTATATTCGACCGATCAAGAATCCCAGGTGACAAGTTATCAGCTGGGACCTCTGACATTTCATCCTAAGAAAATAGTTCCTATCAAAATAACATTGATTTATATGGGGCTTGATAAAAACAACAGCTCCTCATAACAAATGACAATTACTAGCAACTATTAAAGTTTTATTCTGTGAATACACCTACAGGAACTCTATATTAACATATATTCATAGGACCAAGAGTCCATATTTTTAGTTAAAACATTATATGTAAATATATTTCCTCATTTTCAAAGACCTGTCCAAAAGAAGTTGGCGGTACAGGCAGATTAAATTGTATAAAGAAAAAAAAACATTCAAATTTTAAAAGAAAACTTTAACCACTGTCTTATTCATTTTATTATAGTGAGTTAAAGTGTATTGTGTTGATGTACCATCATCTTCATTTCACCCCTAGACACTAGAGACATCATACACCAGCCACTAGAATCAAAATACGGACTGTGTGAGATCTAGGGAGGTAGCGTTAGGTTCCCTGATCAATATATCATCATCATCATCATTCTTTTTATAGTCAGGGACCTACATGTGCTTGACCTCACACAGTTAACACAGACACAACTATCTTTCTTGTTAGGTATAACATCTTAACCTCCCCAGCAAAAATTACATTTGCTACAGCCACCAGATTTGACGATTGAAGAGAAGCACAATTCAAAAGCACTGGTAAAACCAGCAGAGGCTAAAGCAGACCCCAACCGACTTCACACTGGAAGTTAAGTATTGAAACAACTTAACCACTGGACAAATCTTTAAAAAAAGACTACCACTATATAAATCATCCGATAATGATAAATATTATCGTTTCATTATTATAAATCAAGTTATGTTGAATCTTGTTAAACTCATAGGTGATTATTAAATTTGTTGATCTGTAACTTTAAAGCTATAGTTGGATTAATCACTATTGAGTGTATGTCTGCACTTGTATGACTCATATTGTTTTAAATGCAGATGGAAATATAACTATAAAATTAGTAGTTGCTCGATAACCTTGAGCTGGGGGCTTAAAAACCAGGAGCAAAAAAAAAATTACCTGTTAGAATTGGCGGGAGAATAAACAGTTCATGAGGGCTTAGATGATCTCAGTTGTCATGCTTGCTTTTCTTTGCCATCCTATGAGGTCCCCTTTAAATAGAAATGTGATATGGTGGGCGAGAGAGGATGATGCTGTTCTAATATGTGATCACTATCTTGCACACTCGCACCGACCAGAACAACAATAAAACTTTTGATTCTAAGGCAGGGGCTGTATTTATTCATACAACCCTATCAGCGACAACAAGCAAATAAAGCAAATATTAAACAAATAAACCAATAAACAAAACACCCAGCCAGTGCTCAATTGCTAATCTGAAACGCAAACAAAGCACTGACTAGTTAAAATCATAATAGTTAAATAATGAGAAACACCATGCTCTCACCTGTTAAACTGTCCTTCTTCCACGATACCTGAAACATTCAACTATCATGCACACAAACTCAGTCCATGCATGTCGTCTAATCAGACTAGTATGGTGTTGTGCATGAGGCTGGCAATCACACCATGTAACACAGATTGCTACCGAAACCACTGCTGCAAGAGCATCTGAATGCTTTGTGCGGTCTCCATGCGGAGGCCAGCCACATTGGTGGCCCCATGCTCCATAACGAGCGAGATGAGAAATATATATCTCCAAGTGAACCCACGAGCTCTCATAAACCATTCTACACATAACAATAATTATATGATAATAAAATGGACAAAGAATAATATTCAACGATATGTATGTACATCAAATACTCTCATTAATGAGCATAAACTATCACCTCGCAACTGATCCATATCAGTATTCGTCCCTGCACTCTGAAGCGTGTCGTATATGCCGACTGATGAGATCGGGAACTCATCATGTGAAACACATTGTTACAGAAACAAACCACTGCTATAGGATATAAATGCTTCGTGCATGCTTCTGTTGGGCCCAGCCACACGGTGTCTCCATGCTCCGCAAGGCGCAAGCAAGAGAATCGCTTATGTCTAAAAGTGCCTTACGCACAAAGGGGTGGCATTACGCCCACAAGAAATCTTAATACCTAAAGCTAGATTCATCTTCTCAAAGGGCATTTAGCACTACAAAACTGTGTACACAACAGATGTAATTAAACTAATCTCAAATTAACACCATACAATTATTCGTTAACTTACTTCGAGTTCCACTATAATAAACTATCTTGGCATGAATGGAGAAAATTATATTAATAGTGTACTACTAAAATAGCACCTCTTATAATTAACCAATTGTCATCCAATATCAAATTATTAACAGTTCTATCCCCCTAAAAATATACAGTAGAATTATAATTAATATTCGTAAAATACACTAACTACATTACCTTCACATCAAAGAATAAAAATAAAATTACTCTTGAACTAACAAAATTATGAAATGTTCTAATTAGTTCACTGCGCTCCCAAATAATAAATGGCTGAACATCATTAGGCTCCTAGCACGTGGTAACGCCACAATCTGCAAGGCTTGGTTTTTCTATGTTTTCTTTCTTTGTTTTTCATGCAGTTTTAATATTTCTGGTCCTAATCATTTAGTCTCCTAACAATCACCATCGCAGAGTGATAATGATGTCAGTTTTTTTTTTTTTTTTTTCGTAAACTTTTAATGTTTCAAGTACAAAATCTTTTTATGTCGCTCTATTTGTACTCGGATATATTTCTCTCGGCACTAGAACTGCAGTGCTATTGAAATGTTGGCTCGGAATTTTCACAGTATCCTGGATCCGCATTAGGGATTACCGTAGCCCTAACGTCGAATTCAAACTGTGGCCGTTGGTGCTGATTATGATGTTGGTTGGTGGTATAGTGGTTCGTCTCTCTACCCTAACAGTAGGAAAGTTTATATGATGAAGTTAAGTTACCTTGATCAATCTTGACGATTACAACATCATGTGACAAACACATGATTGATGGTTTAACATCTGGTGAATATACTTCACGCCGACAGTGGTGAACAGCAATATGAGTTTATTTACAAACAGACCAGCAACAGTTGAAATGAGATATTATGCCCAACCTTCCACTTGAGGCTGGTAAACTTTATAAAGCAAACTTTTTCATAGGATATTCTCTACTTCGTCCTCTTTCATTCTCCATTTGTTCTATCTTCGCTGACACTCCTTCCGTAATTACTACTGTCTCTAGTAGTCAAGGTGGTTATGACTTGTGAATTACTGTTACCATTTTAAAACTTCTTGTCATAGCAGTTATCTCTGAACTCGGTGTTCCTAAATTTGGTTCTACTTTCTCTGCTGTACTTCTATCTCCTTGAAACGAAATGTCTAGTGAAACTACTTGATGTATCTTTAGCAAGACTGGTCTAATACCAGGGATGACTATTTCTATCAAGGTCTATTGTTTCACAGCACTCTTGGGTATCTACTGCCTATTGTTTCTTCTCGTTATACTAAAACAGTTTTCTCTAGTTGGCGAGACTCGTACCTCCAAACTGCGCTCACCACACTTTAACACAAACAAAACTTGCTTCCTAACGCTACCGCATTTAAAATCTGTTTGCCCAAAACTAATACATTGATTTACCATACCGTTTCTTTTTTTTTTTTTTTTTTTTGAAACTTCTAGAACAAGTTTTTCTCGAACCCGTTCACACAATTTTGACTTTCCCGTGCGGGTTTACTTCGCTCAGCTAGCTATAGTCAGTTCGGAAATTCGTGCCCACAGAAAGTGTCAATTTTCTCCAAAACTATTTGTTGTATGGACATGAATTTTTGCATGCAGTCTTAGATTTTCCATGCAGTTATTAATATCTTTTTTGCCCTTACAAAACTCATGTCATGTTCTAATTTTCTTCTTTACGTTATATAAAAAACTCTTACCGTTGTCTGGGTTAATTTTTATTAGTTTTACAGGAAAGTTACAAGATCCGTTTGTCACGTAGGGTTTATATTCATTTAATTTCCTACATCTTCTTCCTATTCGTTCACCCAAATTCTCTCTTTTATTATCTCTGTATTTCATTTTTTCCTGTATATTTTTCATCCATTCGTTTTGCGAATATTATTTTCATATATTCGCAAACTTTACCTGTTTCTTTCTCAAAACTGAGAATCGCGCTAGGACGATATTACGTAGATGTCAGGGCTGCAGGGCGTCAGAAGGCGTGATAAGTCGATTCGCTGAACATAGGACGTAGCAAATCGTCTACATTCTCACCGAGCGCGCGAGTTTCTTCTCGGCATTAGTCCCGGTGAGGTGTGATACTTTACATCTGCACCGGTCAGTATCCAGACATTTGTCTGGAAAATCCCAAACTGACACGGCGCTCACTTGGGCCATGGTCAGCTGTAGTGTGAAAACTGCCCTGCAATGGAGTCAGGCTGTCTGGGATTTGAAACTGACACGCGTACATCGTGGTCAGTAGGTGACAGTTACGACACGCGTTAAGCGGACGTAAATGTTGGGAGTAGGGGAGATAATTTCGCGTGGCGAAATAGTTTGGGCCCTTTGTCTGATTTTAAGATATTGGCCAAGTTTGAAACTTTAATTTCATTCTCGCTCATAGACTCACAGTAGATAGGTCGCTCGTAAACAGAATAGCTGTTAGCGAAGATCTCAGTTTGTTTCGGCAATTTGTCGAACTTCTAGACTTCCAGAAATATTTTCAGCATTTTTATTCTTAAGTTGTGCGACTACTTGTAATTCTGTGGTTGAGGTAATTAATATGATAGATATATATATTTTGTGAGTGTTAAAGTGTTAAATCGCTTAATTCATTTTAATCTATTTCTTTAGCGCAGAAGAGAAATAAAGTGGTAGGCTATTATATTTTCTAGGGAAGCATTCAGTGGAAAGCAGAATAAAATTAAAATTTCTAGCTTATAACGGCAATTGTAGCTATTGATAAATTTAATTTAACTGCTAATACTCAGTCGAGTGTATTTTTCTAAACTAACGTATAAACTCTAGAATCCAGCCTCATGAATGGTGACGGAATACGCACGTGTTCTTAATTTATGAGGATTGCTGATTTTTAAATATAACTTACGTCACGGGAAGTTTAAATGATAAGCAAAGCTCTCTGCTTGCAAGTTTAAATGTAAGTTTTAACCAGTACAGATTCTGTTTATTATATTATATGTGTTATTTTTCCTCCACACAGTGAAAGTTTTGGGGTGACCCTAACTTTACCAGCACCTAGTAGTAGTTTCCATACTTGTGAAGAAATAGACAGTCCTTATTTTGAACCACGTGGGTTTTCTCAAGTAACACTGATCTGACGGTGCAAGTTAGACAGAAATACTAATATCCCTATAACGGGTTTTCAAAGACTGTAATGATAAATACTGGACCTTGGAGCCAGCACTTAATTTCTTCTAGAAACTCTATATAATTTGCTGCCTGGTGGCGTGAATATTAACAATCATTTCCCGACTAGATTATATCTTGTGGACAAATCTGTGGTGTGACTAAAGTGAATCCTATACTGAGAGAAGGCACCGACCTGACATTCATCATTTTTTAGAAACCTACGCTATTGACACTGTGCTCTGCTAACTCCCGCGCCTGGAATAATTGTTAGGTGACTTAATCAGACATTTGAACAAATTTGCATACCCAAGTAGTCGTTCCCGGAGACTCCAAGTTAAATACGTCTTTTGGAACTGGGGACTTCTTGGCAGAAGACTGCATTTTTTTGAGTCTGTGTGAAAATCTAAAATCAATGTGTTCCAAGAGGCAGCAAGCAAAGTCGTGAGTACAAGTATGAGAAGCCATGGCGGAATGAATGAGTGTACGCTGGTTTGAGTGATATTTTTCACTATTTTATCTTTGACACCCTGTTGCTGTCCTAATTTTTTTTTCAATCTGCATAATTTGTTGCTAAGGCTAGAGTTCTTGTGTTTTGTCTTAGGTTAAATCAGATTTTTTTTCAAACTCTGTGCATATAATTACGAGATAAAACAAAGACAACTCTTAGAATCAAACTCTATGTATCTGTGACTCGGGCGCCATCATCTGTTCTCTTAACGGGGCCGGGCTAAACCTAGAGTTAACACTATAACGGGGCTATCATCCTTGCAACATTTCCTTGATTTTTTATGACTATGTGTATATGTATTTTCCTTGATGTACTTTCTTTGATGTTGTGAGCCGATTTTTCCTGATAATAAAATCGCTCTTGAACTTAATAATCGTGTTTGGTCAGCTCGTTCTAGATAATATATATATCATTGTTATAGTTTTCCCACGTCTGTGTGTTTACCTGTCGTCACGTGTATGTGCGTGCCTGTGAGTGATAGAAATATACGTAATATGTATATTGGTGTAGTCTGTCTGACGCTGTAACAACTGTTGTAGAAGATAGGTGAGAGAGAGAAGAATTCTTTTCGCTTTCAGAGACAGCCACTATATCAAATCTATCATCTCACGTGTGTGGAAATTCTATTACCTTTCACTAACTCTCACTGAGTCTATCACCTATTCAAACCTATTCAGAAGGGACCAAACCTAGTCTTAATTCTCCTATCGGAAATCTACGACAAATGAGGGCTCGTTTCCGGTCTTTGAACTTAGAATAGGAAGACGAGTACGACAAACGTGGACTCGTCTATCTGGATTTTGAACTTAAGATTCTATATTCTGATATAGAGTAAGAGTGTAATGTCTTGTGAGTTGTTATATCTTTAAATAATTACCCCCTAGACTAGCGATCTGTTTACGGGCGTGCTGACCACACAAACTAATAAGTTTTTTTTTCCACAGCATCTTTGAATAATATACATTTTGGTTACAGGTTGATTTGTCGGGATATATGTTAACTGCTGATTGTAATACTAAATGCTGGTAAAGTGGTGAGTGTATAACATTCACTGGGTACTGAGGCAGAACGGCGTTTGAACTAAGTTAAGGAGTGTGTTTCGGACTTTTTGTCCAGATTAATTCCCTCCCTTACCCGATCTGACTTCAGGGGCGAACTTATAGTGGATTTTTAAAAATTAAGGGATTATTTTTCTCTTTAATTTTTGCAGTATTCTTTTGCTTTTCCACTGTAGCAACTTATTTTTCAGAAGTAATCTTAACTACCATTTAGTTGGCGTAGTCGTGTTTTGCATTAAGTGCTTTATTGCCGATAATAGCAGCGATAGTTAGATTTTAATTTGGAGGAGGTATCCCAGGGTTAAGGATATCATCTTTTGAATTTTTGGTTTTTTTTTCTCGTAAGTGGTAGGAACCAGTGTATCCTTTTTCCTATTTTCGTTCTCCACTAGTCTCAGTCACTGACATAATATGGCCGAGAGGGCAAAGCTTAGACAACTTCTCAGGGACGAAGCGAGAGAGGAGGGACTGGAAGGAGAAGAAGCGAAAGCATTTGTCAGAGACGAACTTGAGAGATATGATGCGGAGAGGAAAGCAGCGGAAGCTAAGGAAAAAGCAGCCGCAGATTTACAGCAGAAGAAGATGGATGAGGAAATGGAAATCCGCAGGATGCAGCAGGAGGAACGTGAGAAGGAGAGACAGCATGAGGAAAGAGAGAAAGAGAAGGAGAGACAGCATGAGAAGGAAAGAGAAGAGAGACAGCACGAGTTGGCGCTTAAAACTCTTGAGTTCCAAAGTCGTGGTGCTGCCTCTACCTCCAGCAATGGAGAGTCTTCTCCTCATTCTTCCTTAACTGACCCTGCTAACACTCAATCCCTTCAACTAAATGCTATGTCTTTCACTCTTGAATCTTTTCCTTGTCCAAATGAGAAGATTGACACATGGTTAGAAAAAATTTGAGAAAATTGCAACTCTGTACGGGTTAGAGAGGTCGCGTTGGAATATGAAACTTTCCCAGGCCCTAAAAGGTTCTGCTTATGATGTTTATTCTAAGCTGGAAAGTAGCCAACAAGACGACTACGATGTGTTGAAGAAAGCGTTACTGGAGCGCTTTGAAATGAACGCTCGCAAGTTTTTGCAACTGTTTCGCAACAGCCGGAAAGAGAATTCTGAAACTTTTCACCAGTTCTCATCTCGTCTTAAGGGATATCTAACAAAGTGCCTTGAGCTTTCGCAGCTCCCCTCTACCTATGAAGGTCTTGAGGAACTTGTTCTAACTGAACAAATAAAGAACACTTTGTCTGCTGATACCCGGAGATTTCTCGCTGAGCAGGGGGCAGAAAAACTTGAAGACATTTTGGAAAAGTCTGAGCGTTATCACAATGCGCTGGCTGAACTACCGGCCACAAAGCGGAAACCGACAGAGGAGCATTTTCGAAAACATAACCTAGAGCAATCTTCTCAGGCTTCTAACCAAAATAACCACAGAGAAACTGGACCTCAAAACCCCCCTCCTGAAAAATCCAAGTTCTACAAGAACAAGTACCCCAACCACCCCAAACAGTCTGATCAACCCGACCGCCCTACATGGCAGCGTAGCCAGAAAGGACAAGGTGGCAAAGGGAGAACCCCTGAGCACGGGACATATGATCAGACCGAGCACACCGAGCCGAAACGCATCGGATGCTTATTGACAGTCTCGCAAGGCGGAATTATTGACAGTGATTCCCAACCTGTTGGGGATAGACCCTCAACGCGAGGTACTGTTACTTTGAACGGTTCTCAAACTTCTTGCTTATTTGACACGGGGCTTTCTTATGATTGCATTGTTGCCAGAAAGCTGGTTAAACCCGGTCAAGAGACAGGAGAGACCGTCAAACTTTGTGGAGTTCGTAAGAGTGATGCACCTACAGCGCTTCCCATCGCATTGGTGGAGATACACTCTGACTTTGTCAGAGGTGTGATCAAAGCGGCTGTTATGGATGATCCCATCTACCCAGTCATACTTGGCGGGAGATACGTGTGTATTGGGAAACCGGAAGAGCCGATTGTGGCAGCAGTAACTACAAGAGGGCAAACCAAGAAGGAACGGGAGCCTGCGCCAAATTTGTTACCTATGGAACTTAAAGAAGCGCAATACAAGGACCCTACTTTGGCACCCTGCTTTAGGAAACTGCCCATGGCTAAGGAACCCAAACAGCACGGGGACATTTTTTCTGAGGATGGCGTACTTTATCGGAGAACGGGCAAGCCTGACCAAGGTTACAACCAGCTCCTAGTACCGAAACAGTACAGAAGCCAAATCCTAGAAATGGGGCACTCTCTTCCCTTCAGCGGACATATGGGACAGAACGCCACAAACCAACGTATAACCACTCATTATTGGTGGCCAGGAGTAAACACTGATATTATCAGGTACGTCAAATCCTGTGCCCAGTGCCAACGTGTGCCACCCAAGCAACGGGCACCCCCAGTCCACATGGGTGAAATGCCAATAATGGGAACACCATTCGAACGGGTAGTGATCGACATTTTAGGGCCTTTCGAAAGGACTAAAAGAAGGAACAGGTTTATCCTGACCTTAGTCGATACATGCACTTTATGGGCGAAGCTATCCCGCTAACATGCGCAGATGCCAAGCATGTCGCAGAAGCCCTCGTGCAGATTTTCACTCGGTTGGGATTCCCTCAGCAAGTGTTGACGGATAATGGATCTCCATACCGAAACCTGTTGATGGATGAGATCGTTAAGATCTTGAGGACCCAGCACATCCACACTAAGCCATATACTCCGGCCGGAAATGGGCTCGTGGAACGTGCTAATGGAAACCTCACCATGATGCTAAGTAAGCTGGCACAAGTGAAACCTGAAGATTGGGATCTCTGTATTCCTGCAGCATTATTTGGCTACAGAGAATCTCCTCATACTTCCACAGGATTTCCGCCAGCTACACTCTTATTTGGCAGACCCATTAAGGGCCCGCTTGAAGCCTTACTTCAGTCTCTGACAGACGAGAAGGCGGATGAGACAGTCGTCTCAGCAAGTAAATATGTGTGGGTTTTAAAGGAAAGGTTGAAACTAGGGTGGGACCTAGCAACGACTAACTTTAAGCGAGCTCGCACAAAGCACGCTAACCGATACAGGAAAGTCGCGGATGAGAGAGAACTGGAAGCAGGAGAGAAAGTTTTGGTGTTGCTCCCTACCGAGAACAACCAACTGAAGATCGGATGGCAAGGGCCGTTTACCGTCCTGAAAAAGATTTCTAAGGCTAACTACCAGATCTCTATTGAAGGAAAGGAGAAGGTTTTCCATTTAAATCTCTTAAAGAGATACTTGGAAAAACCAGTGCCAACCTCCGACCATCTCCTGACGATCGCCAAAACTGACGAAGATGACGATAGTGGCAGGGATATTCCACCGCTATCACAGGAAATCTTTCAAAAATGTCAGCAGCGGCGACGCTCTTTCAAGCGCGCATATGAGACATTCCAGGGGAAGGAAACTTTGAGGAGTGGACTTGAGTAGGAATTGGACAGAGATGGAGGGGGAAGATGAGAGGGAAGAGGACAGACACCCCGAAGCTACGGTTATAGGAAATTAAACTCCATAACGTAGACATGGAGTGCTTCCATATCTTAAAGGGGGGAGGCTCTGTCACGTAGGGTTTATATTCATTTAATTTCCTACATCTTCTTCCTATTCGTTCACCCAAATTCTCTCTTTTATTATCTCTGTATTTCATTTTTTTCCTGTATATTTTTCATCCATTCGTTTTTGCGAATATTATTTTCATATAATTCGCAAACTTTACCTGTTTCTTTCTCAAAACTGAGAATCGCGCTAGGACGATATTACGTAGATGTCAGGGCTGCAGGGCGTCAGAAGGCGTGATAAGTCGGTTCGCTGAACATAGGACGTAGCAAATCGTCTACATTCTCACCGAGCGCGCGAGTTTCTTCTCGGCATTAGTCCCGGTGAGGTGTGATACTTTACATCTGCACCGGTCAGTATCCAGACATTTGTCTGGAAAATCCCAAACTGACACGGCGCTCACTTGGGCCATGGTCAGCTGTAGTGTGAAAACTGCCCTGCAATGGAGTCAGGCTGTCTGGGATTTGAAACTGACACGCGTACATCGTGGTCAGTAGGTGACAGTTACGACACGCGTTAAGCGGACGTAAATGTTGGGAGTAGGGGAGATAATTTCGCGTGGCGAAATAGTTTGGGCCCTTTGTCTGATTTTAAGATATTGGCCAAGTTTGAAACTTTAATTTCATTCTCGCTCATAGACTCCACAGTAGATAGGTCGCTCGTAAAACAGAATAGCTGTTAGCGAAGATCTCAGTTTGTTTCGGCAATTTGTCGAACTTCTAGACTTCCAGAAATATTTTCAGCATTTTTATTCTTAAAGTTGTGCGACTACCTGTAATTCTGTGGTTGAGGTAATTAATATGATAGATATATAGATTTTGTGAGTGTTAAAGTGTTAAATCGCTTAATTCATTTTAATCTATTTCTTTAGCGCAGAAGAGAAATAAAGTGGTAGGCTATTATATTTTCTAGGGAAGCATTCAGTGGAAAGCAGAATAAAATTAAAATTTCTAGCTTATAACGGCAATTGTAGCTATTTATAAATTTAATTTAACTGCTAATACTCAGTCGAGTGTATTTTTCTAAACTAACGTATAAACTCTAGAATCCAGCCTCATGAATGGTGACGGAATACGCACGTGTTCTTAATTTATGATAGTTGCTGATTTTTAAATATAACTTACGTCACGGGAAGTTTAAATGATAAGCAAAGCTCTCTGCTTGCAAGTTTAAATGTAAGTTTTAACCAGTACAGATTCTGTTTATTATATTATATGTGTTATTTTTCCTCCACACAGTGAAAGTTTTGGGGTGACCCTAACTTTACCAGCACCTAGTAGTAGTTTCCATACTTGTGAAGAAATAGACAGTCCTTATTTTGAACCACGTGGGTTTTCTCAAGTAACACTGATCTGACGGTGCAAGTTAGACAGAAATACTAATATCCCTATAACGGGTTTTCAAAGACTGTAATGATAAATACTGGACCTTGGAGCCAGCACTTAATTTCTTCTAGAAACTCTATATAATTTGCTGCCTGGTGGCGTGAATATTAACAATCATTTCCCGACTAGATTATATCTTGTGGACAAATCTGTGGTGTGACTAAAGTGAATCCTATACTGAGAGAAGGCACCGACCTGACATTCATCATTTTTTAGAAACCTACGCTATTGACACTGTGCTCTGCTAACTCCCGCGCCTGGAATAATTGTTAGGTGACTTAATCAGACATTTGAACAAATTTGCATACCCAAGTAGTCGTTCCCGGAGACTCCAAGTTAAATACGTCTTTTGGAACTGGGGACTTCTTGGCAGAAGACTGCATTTTTTGAGTCTGTGTGAAAATCTAAAATCAATGTGTTCCAAGAGGCAGCAAGCAAAGTCGTGAGTACAAGTATGAGAAGCCATGGCGGAATGAAATGAGTGTACGCTGGTTTGAGTGATATTTTTCACTATTTTATCTTTGACACCCTGTTGCTGTCCTAATTTTTTTTCAATCTGCATAATTTGTTGCTAAGGCTAGAGTTCTTGTGTTTTGTCTTAGGTTAAATCAGATTTTTTTTCAAACTCTGTGCATATAATTACGAGATAAAACAAAGACAACTCTTAGAATCAAACTCTATGTATCTGTGACTCGGGCGCCATCATCTGTTCTCTTAACGGGGCCGGGCTAAACCTAGAGTTAACACTATAACGGGGCTATCATCCTTGCAACATTTCCTTGATTTTTTATGACTATGTGTATATGTATTTTCCTTGATGTACTTTCTTTGATGTTGTGAGCCGATTTTTCCTGATAATAAAATCGCTCTTGAACTTAATAATCGTGTTTGGTCAGCTCGTTCTAGATAATATATATATCATTGTTATAGTTTTCCCACGTCTGTGTGTTTACCTGTCGTCACGTGTATGTGCGTGCCTGTGAGTGATAGAAATATACGTAATATGTATATTGGTGTAGTCTGTCTGACGCTGTAACAACTGTTGTAGAAGATAGGTGAGAGAGAGAAGAATTCTTTTCGCTTTCAGAGACAGCCACTATATCAAATCTATCATCTCACGTGTGTGGAAATTCTATTACCTTTCACTAACTCTCACTGAGTCTATCACCTATTCAAACCTATTCAGAAGGGACCAAACCTAGTCTTAATTCTCCTATCGGAAATCTACGACACCGTTCAAAAAATTATTTTTTTTGAATTAATGTAGTGACTACATGTCCGCACGAGTGCTCACCTATTGTACACAGTCGCGAATAACTAATTCAAAAAAAAAAAATATTTTTGATCGGATCTTGTAACTTTCCTGTAAAACTAATAAAAATTAACCCAGACAACGGTAAGAGTTTTTTTAATATAACGTAAAGAAGAAAATTCGAACATGACATGAGTTTTGTAAGGGCAAAAAATATATTAATAACTGCATGGAAAATCTAAGACTGCATGCAAAAATTCATGTCCATACAACAAACAGTTTTGGAAAAAATTGACACTTTCTTTGGGCACGAATTTCCGAACGGACTATAAAATACAAAACTGCCTCTTTTTCTCTCAAGGGGCGTAAAACACTACTGTTACTGGATAGTCACCCTTTAATACTCAGTCTATAAGTCATAGATTTTTCCGGCCTTTAAGTTACTTTACAAGTGCGTTACTTTCTCATTATGAAAATTTTTTTTAAACCGGATTTTCTGACACATGCACTTATGTGTTTATGTGTGTGTATGTATGTATAATATATATATATATATATATATATATATATATATATATATATATATATATATATATATATATATATATGTATTTATTTATTTATCTATATATATATATATATATATATTTATATATATTATATATTTTATATTTATATATATATATATATATATATATATATATATATATATATATATATATATATATATATATATATATATATACGAGGGGCGTTCAGAAAGTAATGCACCACATCGTTTTTCTCAGGAGCGGTTTATTCAAAAAGCATGAAATTTATACACAATATACATGGATATGTCGTGTAAACAATGGTATTATTCAACATAATCCCCATCAACTTGTACGGCTTTATGCCAGCGCGAAACAAGTGCATGTATTCTTAGCACGTACCAGATTTTGTGATTTTGTCTTGATCATGTAGCCATTTCTTCACTGCATGAATCACTCCTTCATCATCTTCAAACCTTGTCCCACGGAGTGCATCTTTAAGTGGACCAAATAGATGAAAATCAGAAGATGCCAAATCGGGACTATAGGGTGGATGGGGTAGTACAGTCCAACCGAATTTGGTGATTGCTTCCCGTGTTGCCAGACTTGTGTGAGGTCGCGCATTGTCGTGAAGGAGAAGCAGGTCTGCTGGATTCTTGTGCGGCCGAACTCTGCGAAGTCGTTGATTTAGTTTTTTTCAATGTCTTAATGTAAGCTTGCGAATTGATTGTCTCTCCTCTTGGCATAACGTTCACAAGAATCACACCTTCAATGTCCCAAAAGACAGTGATCATGACCTTTCCAGCTGAAGGAATTTTCTTGAATTTCTTTCTTCGTGGTGATTGCGGATGATGCCACTCCATTGACTTGTCTTTTTGTCTCAGGTTCAAAATGATGTGCCCAGGTTTCGTCACCTGTAACGATCTTAGCCAAAAAGTTCTCTTCATCAGCATTGAAACGCTCCAACAATTCAGAAGAAATTGCTTTCCTTTGCAATCGGTGGTCATTTGTGAGACTTCGAGGAACCCATCTTGCGCAAACCTTAGAAAATCCGAGGGTTTTTATAACTACATTTGCACTACCAATGCTGATTGACAGCTGTAAGGCCAATTGTTGAGTAGTGATTCGCCTATCAGTAAGAATAATGCCCTCAGCGCATTTCAACATTTCTGCGTTGGTGGCTGTTGCAGGACGTCCACAGCGCGGCCGATCAAGCAACTCCGTATCTCCACTTCCTGATTCTTTGATTCTCTGAACCCAGAAACTGACTGTACTCCTGTCGACTGCAAAACTTCCATACACATTACATAGATACTTGTGAATGTTCACAACAGTTTCCTTCTCTGCAACGAGAAATTTTATCACAATTCGCTGCTTATAACGCAAGTTGCATACACGCTCCATTTCAACGATTTAGGGCAGCCGTATTATTTGGCCGGTTGCAGTGCAATTTGGTGCACACGATTGGCACAAGCCATATTTGAAGTGTGCAAAATGTCAAGCTTCTATCTTTATTATTAGCTGAGAAAAACGATATGGTGCATTACTTTCTGAACGCCCCTCGAAACAGAAAGTGAGCACCTTCTATGCGATTTTAGAAAGAGAGAAGTATATATATATATCTACTAGTATGCGTGTGGAGGTAGATATATGTATGCGCATGTGGATATATGTGTGAATGATTGTACATGCAAATATATATATGTGCATTTTTCATGTACGTGCATATGTGCATGTACTTGTATGAACATGTACATGCGTGTAAATGCGTATACATCTATATTTTTGTTGTTAATAAATACACGCCTTTTGAAATGTAAATATATAAAAAAAGGAATCGGCCTTTTGGCTAAGATCAAAGTGTCTAAACCAGGGCCGAGTTCAAAACATATTTTACACAATAAAGTCAATAGACCTCACATTAAAAAAAAATTAATTAATAGCCTGTCACGTAAATTTTCTCGACGCTCTGTTAACTCCCTGTTATAAAACATAAGTGCACGAAAATAGGCCTTTCTGCCTGGTCGGTATAAATTAATTGGTATATCATCCAGTGTTAAACGAACCCGGCGTACAACACTTAAATCGACACTAAAATTTACAACAGATGTGAAAACGTCACGCTACGTAAAGGTTTTGATTTTAACATCAGTAGCATGTTTCTTGCCGGTTTCAATACCGGTTCTACACCAGTGGCGTATCCTGGTAATGCGAGCTAGGCGTGCTGCTACTTAAAATGAATATGTACGCCTACTATTTAACTTCTTCCCCTCTTAATTTAAAAACCAACTATATTCAATTACGCAACGATAGTTATTAGGGGTATATGTCAACTATCTCCGAAATACTAATTAACTTACAACTTAAAACTCACTGTCACTGTAATAATCTGCATTCCCGGCAACTAACAAAAAATAATCACAAAAAACACTGGACGGACATAACCGATTTTTACAACTCGAGAGCTGCAGGACCACCGCACGCATGTACACATTGTATTTACGTATCTGGCCATGACCCCGATTTAATCGAACCAGTGTTCAGGCGTGAATCCGAAAGGTGCCGCACGCATTGTGACGGAATTACCCGAGAAACTTCGGGCGATTGCTACCCAACCAATAAAAACTGCACTATAAAAAGCGTCTGGGGAAACTGAAACTAGATTATACTCGTAGATTCTATGCGGGAAAATCCGTTATCCTGGTGCATGCGGTCCGAAAGCAGAACATTAGAAGAGAAATATTTTATAGAATAATAAATTAAATTTTTATTTTCCTTCGGGCATAGGTGTGCGCAGCACGCACAGCACACATAGAGAATACGCCACTGTTCTACACATGTCTGAATCTACTGGGATACTTTATTGTTTCTGTGCCGCTTTGTTTATTCATTAGCTATGTATGTTTCCACAATACCATCTTCCTCTAGTGACTTAGACAAACTTTCATCATTCTATGAGAAAAAATGTGCAAACTCAGTTCACCCGACATTCACTTGATGACAGTTAATGAAGTGTATAATTATCTTTTTAGCCTTAAATAAAGGCTTGATGTAATCAGCAATCGAATACTGCGTTATGCTGCACCAGCTATCAGTGATTCACTAACATATATATATATATATATAATATGGTATGAAATCAGTTTTACAAGTAAATGGTACACATGAGACAAGGTATCATCTTCAACATCAATAATGATAACATATGTGGAGCAATCTTTTTAGACTTTAGAAAAGCATTCGATATGATAGATCGCGTTATTTTAATAAGAAAATTAGAAACAATGAAAGATAGCTTTAAACTAGTGACATTATTTAAATCGTTTCTGTCCGACAGACAGCAAATAGTGTGTTACAATAATTCCTTCTTAAGCCCAACCATGATCAATACTGGAGTTCCTCGGGGTTCAATTCTAGGTCCCTTACATTTTGCCCTTTACAAAATGACCTGCTACTACACATCAAGCAATCATCCTGCGACCTATTTGTCGATGACTGTACTTTATACACAAGTGATAAAAGTTGCAACACACAAGAAGTATTATTACAAACTGATGTAGACAATCTTATCAAATGGAGCAACACAAATCGTATGCAAATAAATATCATTAAAACAAAATGTGTGACAATATCAACTAGGCAAAAATTACAAAACTCAAAGAAAACCACACTTCAGCTCTATATTGCCACCTCACTAAGTGATAGTGTAAATGAACACACAACACTAGGACTCAAAGTTGACCAACATTTAAGTTGGAATTCGCATGTTCTAGCACTGACAAAACAAATGGCATTGCAAGTTTATAAGTTAGCTAAGATCAAACATTTTCTAGATGAGAAGATAAGGAAAATGTTCTACATATCCCAAATACAAACACTCCTAGACTAGAGCTCCACAACATGGCTGCTCTATGTCCAACTCCATTCGTTACAAAAACTTGCAATGCGTCTACTTTCTGACAAACACCTAACTCAGTAGATCTATATAAACATCTTAACATATTACCTCTAAGAAAGTGTTTTTCCTCAACAAATCCAAATATATTCACAAAATCCTTTTACAGAATGCTCCAACGAACCTGTGGCCTATTTTCAAATACAACGGAATACTCGCCAGCGCTTAAACATATAACACGTGCCCAAGCCAAGATTTGATGTATTCAAGAAAAGTTTAGCATTTTCTGCTGCTCATCTGTGGAACAATCTTCCACACGACCTAAAAAGCATGCTTAGTCCATATTCATATAATCGCAGACTTTTCAAATACATCATGAGTGCAGATTATTTGCCACCCTCATTTAGTTATGTTCTAAAATCATTTTCTAATGTCATGTGTTTTTTTTAAAGGATACTCACTCAAAAGCAGACTGTTCAAATATTTCAGGAGTTCTGATTCTGTACTACCCTAAGGTGATCATACTCGAATTGTTGTCTGATTTACCATTTAGATGTTTTGGATTTGTTTACTTGTTTGTTTTTTGTTGTTGTTGTTTTGTGTGCATTTGTTGTTTTGTTTCTTATTTTCATTACGTTCTTGTTTGCTTAAACAAATACTTTATTTTGATTATGATTGGGTAATGTCGTTGTATGCTGTTATATAACCTTTATTATGTGTATGCTATAATTTAATGCTTAAAGTAACACGTGGGAATGAAAGGGTTTAGTATGCAAGATAAGTGAGAATGGAAGGGCAGAATGTTAGACGGGCTTGCGCGCCCAATTCTTAACCCTTTGAAAATAAAGTTCGTTCGTTCGTTCGTTCCACGTGTCATATCTGCATTAGTTTTATTGATCTATTTCTCTCTGTTCGTCCATCAACTTTGTCCCAACGTGTCATATCTGCCCTTGCCGTACTGAGCTCTCTCTCTCTCTCTCTCTCTCTCTCTCTCTCTCTCTGTTCGTCCATTAACCTTGTCCCAACGTGTCATATCTACCCTTGCTGTATAGAGCCGTCTCTCCCAGTTCGTCCATCAGTCTTTCCTCAGCGTGTCAGAACTACCCTTGTTGTATTAAACTGTCTATCTCTGGTCGTTCACCATTCTGGCATAAACTTGTCAGATTTATCCTTGTTTTATTAAACTGTCTATCCCTCTTCTTCCATCAGCCTTACCTCAGCTTGTCAGATCTTCCCTTGTTGTAAACAATTGTTTCTGTTCATCTGTCATCGTTACCTCAACTTTCAAATCTTCCCTTGTTGTAATCAATTGTCTCTGTTCATCTGTCATCTTTACCTCAACATGTCAGATCTTCCCTTGTTTTACACTGTTCATCTGTCATCGTTACCTCAAACAGTCAGATCCGCTCTTACTGTATTCAGCTGGCTGTTACATTAATCTTTAGATTTACATTTTTATTCGCTCTCAAATATTTTCCTGCCGATTTTTTTATGTTCTTAAAATGGACTTTCTAGTTTAGATTCCTCCCTATGACAAATGGATTACAGAAGGCGTTAGCACGTTTCTCGAACATAAAACACCACGTATAGAATTGAGAAGGGAGACAACGACAGAAGAGTACATGTGCAATATTTGCGGAAACAGGAAGAAAGCCGATAGAAGCCCCTCCTTTAGATCCTAGTAAGAGTAAAACACATTTAATACAAATACTGGGCGATAGTGAAGGAAAAAGCATACGGATGCCTGATAACACCACAAGATACGCAAAAGGGAAACATAATAGTGCACAACACTGGGCAGGGATACCGACGAAAACAACACCGAAAGACAGTGACTGGGGTATGACTACCAGAGGAGACAACTGGATAGTACCACTGAGTAAGAGTGAAGAGGATGAAATAGAGGTTATTTCCAGCGACGACTATGACCACACACACACACACACACACACACACACATGCACACGCACACGCACATGCACACGCGCACGCGCACACACACACACACACACACACACACCCCAGGAGGCAATCAGATTGTTACGAGAGAGGACATCCATGCAGAACCCAGGACAACACCTAGTAGGTTACCCACCCCACCAACCCCTTCCCCCCCTCCCCCCCCTCCCCCCGCCCCCCAAAAGAGAGAAACAAAAACAACACATAACGAGAACAAGAGGAGATAGCAAGTCTATTTGCGTACAAGTGTGAACAAGTAAATTAAATTAAAGTTTTAAAGCCTATATGAGAGTATCACGGTAACATAGCTGACATTAAGGGAGCAAGAATAAAGAGAGGAATGTCATTGATGGCACAGGCAGAGACAACTATCAAGCAGGTGGTCACAGCTGACAATATATTCAAGGGGGAAGAATGGTGTATGTCAGATGAGAAATGGGATAATTACCAGCTGGTCATCATCAGCCTTGAGAGAGAGTGTAGAAATTGGGGGAATGGAATAGCAGAACTGGAAATTAATCAACTGATAAATGATTATTCCGGGGGATGGTGATGCCATTGTGTATACAGATGGGTCGGTGACCTGTGGTGAGAAATCCGGTTGGGACTTCTCTGCTCGGGTACATGGCAGAATCGTCACCGAACATAGCGGGGCTTACAAGATAACAACGTCCAACATGAGAACTGAGGTCGAGGCTGTTACTGCAGCATTAAGGTGAATAACCGAAACTTCATTAACAAAGGCAGTCATTGTGTCCGACTCTCAGTCCATGCTTCGGTTGTTCAAAGTGGTTGGTTGTGGCATTAATGGAAAACATTCATAGAAGGTTCCAGTCTACAAGAGCTGGTGTGGATATACTGTCCTTGTCATGCTGGGGCATGTGGTAATGACAGAGCTGACAGACTAGCATCAAGAGCACCCATAGTGGGGACACTAGATATGGATAAGGGAGATATACTGAGAACAATTAATGATCGCCTGTTAGAAAATGACACTGCAATAGATGACTCATCAAGGTTAAGACTGTTGGAATTTGACATCAAACGTAAGGCTAGTAGAGATGGAGAGGATATATCTGTCGTGTTTACTTCTTCTTCTTCTTCCTAGTTCGTCCTGAAAAGGACGTTGGTTGCGTTGTGTCCGTTTACATCGAAACTGCGGTATTTGCGCCTTTCGGCTGACACATCCGACTTCGGCACGGCATTTTTTGGGACCGGGTTTGCCTTCCCTCTTCGATCCCTACTCCTCAGCGAGACTGCAGTGATGCAGCCTGTTTCCAGGACCACCACGTGGAGGTGGAGTAGGGTCTTGGTCAGCTTTGGTTCGTTGACCCTGACCCAAGCAGTCAAGCTATGGGTCGCTGACTGCATTCCTCACTTTTGATGGGTCTTTGGCCCCAAGACTGTTTACAACCAGCGAGCTACAGGAACAGTTAGCATTCACACTCTTCCACATAATCTGATGGAGTTTGCTTGGAGTGCAATGATGACGATTCTGTATAACAATAACAATAACAAAGTTTTAAAACAATGGAAGTTAGAAACATTATAGTAATGCTATGGAATTATAGACATGCTAAACAAAATCTCCCAGCATTAGTAGGCATGTTTAACCATTGTAAGAGGTGTAGCTACATTGAAATGTTATTTTCATTATTAATCAGAAACATTCACCCAAAACGCACATAAGTAACCTACATCAATCATAGCTTCTCATAAACAAGAGTTTGATGGTATTGTATCATTGGTTGCCATGGAAACGGCGGCTATACTGGATTCTATTGTTCTATTACAATTTGCTACGGCTTTTTATTTATTTATTGAGCTAACAATAGACAATGTAAACAGACTGTGTATCATTATATTTTAAAACTTTTATCTATCTATCTATCTATCTATCTATCTATCTATCTATCTATCTATCTATCTATCTATCTATCTATCTATCTATCTATCTATCTATCTATCTATCTATCTATCTATCTATCTATCTATCTATCTATCTATCTATCTACCTACCTACCTACCTACCTACCTATCTATCTATCTATCTATCTATCTATCTATCTATCTATCTATCTATCTATCTATCTATCTATCTATCTATCTATCTATCTACCTACCTACCTACCTAATAACCTACTTATCTATCTATCTATCTATCTATCTATCTATCTATCTATCTATCTATCTATCTATCTATCTATCTATCTATCTATCTATCTATCTATCTATCTATCTATCTATCTACCTACCTACCTACCTACCTAGCTACCTCCCTCCCTCCCTAACTACCTACCTACCTACCTACCTACCTGTCTGCCTGCCTGCCTGCCTATCTATCTATCTATCTATCTATCTATCTATCTATCTATCTATCTATCTATCTATCTATCTATCTATCTATCTATCTATCTATCTATCTATCTATCTATCTATATATCTATCTACCTACCTACCTAATAACCTACTTATCTATCTATCTATCTATCTATCTATCTATCTATCTATCTATCTATCTATCTATCTATCTATCTACCTACCTACCTACCTACCTACCTACCTACCTACCTACCTCCCTCCCTCCTTCCCTCCCTACCTACCTACCTACCTACCTACCTGTCTGCCTGCCTGCCTGCCTATCTATCTATCTATCTATCTATCTATCTATCTATCTATCTATCTATCTATCTATCTATCTATCTATCTATCTATCTATCTATCTATCTATCTATCTATCTATCTATCTATGTGTCTGTTTGTCTGTTTGTCCGTCTGTCTGTCTGTCTGTCTGTCGGTCTATCTATCTATCTATCTATCTATCTATCTATCTATCTATCTATCTATCTATCTATCTATCTATCATCTATCTATCTATCTATCTATCTATCTATCTATCTATCTATCTATCTATCTATCTATCTATCTATCTATCTATCTATCTATCTATCTATCTATATATCTATCTATCTATCTATCTATCTATCTATCTATCTATCTATCTATCTATCTATCTATCTATCTATCTATCTATCTATCTATCTATCTATCTGTCTGTCTGTCTGTCTGTCTGTCTGTCTGTCTATCTATCTATCTATCTATCTATCTACCTACCTACCTACCTACCTACCTACCTCCCTCCCTGCCTGCCTGCCTGCCTGCCTGCCTGCCTGCCTGCCTATCTAACTATCTATCTATCTATCTATCTATCTATCTATCTATCTATCTATCTATCTATCTATCTATCTATCTATCTATCTATCTATCTATCTATCTATCAATCTATCTATCTGTCTATGTGTCTGTTTGTCCGTCTGTCCGTCTGTCTGTCTGTCGGTCTATCTATCTATCTATCTATCTATCTATCTATCTATCTATCTATCTATCTATCTATCTATCTATCTATCTATCTATCTATCTATCTATCTATCTATTTATCTATCTATCTATCTATCTATCTATCTATCTATCTATCTATCTATACGGTTTTACCCAGGACCCAAAATGCAGAATTTTTTTTCTACAATTGATATTTTAAAAACAGGCAGTATACATGTACAGAAGAACCTCTATATTCGGATGCACATGTATTCGTAAAATCCAGTATTCGGAAAAAAAATTTGGAGAAAAAAATGTAACGATATTCGCAAATGTCGATATACTCGGAACGGCTTGGAAAAAGATTTGATTGAGGAATACAGCTTCATTAAAACGAAATTTGTACCCCCTAACACCACCCCTCTAATCCAACCCATGGATCAGCAGGGCATTGCTAACTTTAAAAAACTGTACACAAAATTCCTGTTTTAAAGATACTTTGATGTGATAAATGCCTCAATAGTAGTATAGTAGGTACGCTACGGGTATGATTGTGGTGGATGCACATGACTTTTATATAACACAATACTCCGATCGATTGTGGCGGATGCAAATGACTTTTTATTTAAGGAAATACTCCGCTCGATTGTGGCGGATGCACATAACTTTCTATATAAGGAAATACTCCGCTCGGTAATGGTGGGCGTGTAGGTAACTAAGGGGAGATAAGTAGGTATTTTAATTGTGTTGTTGTTGTATTGTGTTTAAACATATTTTACAACAGGTGTTACTATATATATATATATATATATATATATATATATATATATATATATATATATATATATATATATATATATATATATATATATATATACATATATAATAATAAATAATAATAAATTCTTTAAGCACCAAACACGGCGCATAAGGCAGAAACCAGTGCTCTCCAGGTTGTTCGTTGTGACGCCACTCCTCTTAGCTCTTGCACATTATTTAGGCCCAACGTTCTTCCTTCTCTTATTATTGTTCTTCTGAGTGTTTCTTTTGGTCTTCCTTTTTTCCTCTTACCCTCAGGAACCCAAGTGAGCGCCTGTAGTGGTATTCTGTTGTTTTCCATTCGTAGGACATGACCGATATATGACCATCGTCTTTTCCTTATATAGTCGTAGACATATTTCTGCCTAGAGTTTTCTCTTATTTGTCGATTAGTCTTGAATTCTTTCCAACTGATGTTCATGAGTTTTCTAAGACATTTGTTCTCGAATGTATTCAGCCTGTTCTCCAATGATTTTGTTATTTTCCAACTCTCACAGCCGTATGTTAACACTGAGATAACATTTGAATTAAACAGACGAAGCTTGGTATGTATATTCAAAGATCGTAATTTTCAAATGTTAGATAATCTATTGAAGGCGCTAGCTGCCAAAGCAATTCTAGTATGGATTTCTCTTGCTGTGTCACCATCCTGAGTCATTTCACTGCCTAAATAATTGAAACTTTAATCTTTCTGTAGTTTTTCCCCGTTCAAGATGATATCAAAGGTCTCGTTAGAAAAGTTCATAGCTTTAGTTTTAGAGGCATTTATTTGGAGACCTATTTTAACCGAGAGATGACACAAATTATTTATTGCTTCTTGGGATTGTCTTGGTGTTGAACTTAAGAATGCTACATCATCTGCGAAATCCAGGTCCCCCAGGAATTTTCCATTTGTCCATTTTATATATATATATGATAGGGTGGGCGAGATGATGATGATTATATTGTGATATGTTTGATCACTCTCTTGTCACACTCGCACCGACCCGAACAACAATAAAAACTCTTGATTCTGAGGCAGGGGCTGTATTTATTTTTACAACCCATTCAGTGACAAAGCAAACATTAAACAAATAAACTAGCGAACATAACAAAACAAAACACCCAGCATGTGCCCGATTGCTACTGTGTCATGTCTTTGTGTTTTTCTGTGTGGGTACACAGGGCGCCTCGTTTCGTTCTCTCTCGTCTGGGCTTATACTTAAAAAGGGCCGCTGCTGGTTATCGCATTCTTTATATAGGCCCTATGGCGCATCATTCACTTACTGCGCGCTGGGCGTATTAATCTTGGCTACTTAAATATCACATGCGATTATCGCTTTAGGAATAGCGAAAACACAAATAAGACCTACAGCTATTTAATATAACACACGAATATCAAATATGACTCACAACTAATTCTCAGGCTTCATTATGGCCTAAACTAATATATCTTCATGAAAACTTTTCACATCCCAGAATGCTTCGCGCACATCGAAAATAATCTGCCCAAAAACAGGTAGGGGGCGGGCGTCTCCTTTTTGGCCCCATCACATATCTTCCTCCTGATTTTGTTGTCGTCCCGACAACATCACTACCTCTGGCGCTTCACTTGCAACCTCTCAGATCGTTGATGCTGCGCAGGACTCTTTCTGAGCGGCGATGCTCTGGGCTCAGATTCTGTATTCGGTACAACTCGGCTGGGGACTCTCTTGGTCGTAATGTCCCCAGTTGTACGTTGTCGGGCTGTCAGCCGCTGTGGTCTTGAAGACTCGCTCACCTGTGCCGCGTCGCTGTCTGCCCGTGACATCTGCCTGTCAGTGCTTGCAGCTGTCGACTTTGAAGGGAGATCGCTCTTGACGTGTTTTCCACTCATTTTGTGTGGACGGTGGCTTACGTTCCCCACAATCTGCCTTTGATGAGTCTCCTCTGCTGAACCTTGATTTGCACTCCCTCCTATCTGCTTAGGACGGGTTTCCTCCCCTAGACGAAGGCCAATTCTCTCGGCGCCCTTAGTGTGACAGTTGTTGTGGCCATCTCTTGGCTTGCGCCCTAAAGGCAACCTGGTTGTGACAGTCCGTCTAGGGAAAGACCTCCTTGAGGGACAGGCGGCTATCAAATGTTCTGGGGATTTGCATCCAAAACATCTCTTCGGAAGCGGGCCTTGAGGGCACTTGGCTGCCATGTGGTCTGACAGGTCTCCACAATTGTAGCATCTTATCTTTCTGGGCTTCCTCTGTGCCATGGGTCGCTTCCTGCTGCCCTTACACTCTTGACCGCCAATGCCGCATACAATGACTGCTTCCATGCCCTGGAACGATGGTTTGCTGTCAAAATCGACTCGTTCATTCTTCGCCAGACTCCGGAATCCCTTTCTGTAGATCTTGGTCTGATGTACGAATACATCAATACCTCCATCATCTGGCGTGATGAACCCCCATCCCCTGTGGACACTATACCACTTGCACATCCCTTTTCGCCTTGTCGGTGCCACTGCGTTTATTGGTGCTGTCAGCTCACAGCTTTCCTTGACGACAGTCTGACTCTCACATACAAGAAGGGCTAGTTGCGGTTCCTGCGGACACACCTCCTCGTCTTGCGTTGGCTGTTCCCGCGGACACACCTCTTCGTCTTGCGTTGGCTGTTCCCGCGGCTGGCATAGTGCTCTCTTTCTCTGCACCTCCTTTTGTGCTGGCGAACTGGCCTCTGACATCTGTGCTATCTGGGACTTTAGGAAGGATAATTCTGCTCTGAGTGCCTCCTCCTCCTTCTGAACTTCTGCACTTGCTATCTGGACCAGTGTCTCAGGCTTTTTACTTTCAGCATAAACAGCATATTCCCAAGGGAAATTCCTGGTCATCTCACTGACTGGTGGTTGCTCGCTGTAGGCTCTTTCTATTATCTTGAGTAACTGCTCAGGGCTGGCCTTGGCTCCGCCATGTATCCGTAATTCTCTAGATACCCATGGTGTCACGTTGTTCCAGATCATGTCTAACTTGTCTTCTGCACAAAAAGGCGCCACCTTCCACGCGGCTTCCACATCTCCCACAAACTCTTGCCAAGTGGGACTCCCCTCTCCACTAAATAACCTTATCTCTGGCTCCTTCACGTACAATATCTTCACACGCGCATTGATCGATGCCATCTTGCTGCAAGACCGCACTGCTGGGTGTTTACACTATTTGTTCGTTTGCTGTTTGCTCGGTGTCACTGTCTGCCTGATCCTGCCCACGACGCCAATTGTGATTGGGTGGGCGAGATGATGATGATGATTATATTGTGTTATGTTTGATCACTCTCTTGTCACACTCGCACCGACCCGAACAACAATAAAAACTCTTGATTCTGAGGCAGGGGCTGTATTTATTTTTACAACCCATTCAGTGACAAAGCAAACATTAAACAAATAAACTAGCGAACATAACAAAACAAAACTAAACAAAACACCCAGCATGTGCCCGATTGCTACTGTGTCATGTCTTTGTGTTCTTCTGTGTGGGTACACAGGGCGCCTCGTTTCGTTCTCTCTCGTCTGGGCTGATACTTAAAAAGGGCCGCTGCTGGTTATCGCATTCTTTATATAGGCCCTATGGCGCATCACTCACTTACTGCGCGCTGGGCGTATTAATCTTGGCTACTTAAATATCACACGCGATTATCGCTTTAGTAATAGCGAAAACACAAATAAGACCTACAGCTATTTAATATAACACGAATATCAAATACGACTCACAACTAATTCTCAGGCTTTATTATGGCCTAAACTAATATATCTTCATGAAAACTTTTCACATCCCAGAATGCTTCGCGCACATCGAAAATAATCTGCCCAAAAACAGGTAGGGGGCGGGCGTCTCCTTTTCGTCCCCATATATATATATATATATATATATATATATATATATATATATATATATATATATATATATATATATATATATATATATATATATATATATATATATATATATATATGGAGACAATATTTATACATGTAGACTATATTGATAACAAAGGTTTAGTTAATAAATATATTTTATTTTCAATACTGTTTTGTTACAGCAGTAACAGCATTATATGAGTAGGATCACATCTTCCACATGAGTGGAAGACGGAGGCACGTACAATTTTTAAGGTAACAAACATTATATGAACAGGATAACATATTGGAAACCGGTTTGCTGGAAAGGTGCGTACAATTTTTTTATTTATTGCGGTATTTATTTGGTATGTATGTTGTTATGTTAAAGTGACAAATGTCGAGGTGTTGTCACGTACTGGCCTTCAAAGTATGTATACGCTTCTTAGACAGCGCAGACTTCGCTGGCTTGGCCATGTTCGCCGCATGTAAGATGGTCGCACCCCAAAAGATATCTTCTACGGACAATTAGCAGATGGCAAGAGAACAGCTGGGCGACCACAGCTGAGGTTCAAAGATGTGTGCAAGAGAGATATGAGGGCACTGGACATGGATCCAGCAACATGGGAGGATGAAGCTGCCGATCGCACTAAGTGGCGATGCTATTTACGGCGCAACCTCAGATTGGGCGAAGAGAGGCTCACACAAGAAGCAGAGGTGAGGAGAAAACGTCGAAAGGAGCACCAGGAAAATAAGCAGCTGAGGGCTGTCACCTCAGGGGCGCATTTCCATAGTCAGTTATGACTGAAGGGGCTATTATTATTATTATGTTATGTTTCTTTATACAATATATATATATATATATATATATATATATATATATATATATATATATATATATATATATATATATACATATATACATATATACATATATACATATATACATATATACATATATACATATATACATATATACATATATACATATATACATATATACATATATACATATATATATATATATATATATATATATATATATATATATATATATATATATATATATATATATATATATATATATATATATATATATATATATTTACACCATGGATAACAAATGGTCTTTAATAAATATTTTAAATATCACAGGGTGTCGTTACAGCTGCAGCCCAGAACAATTATATATAAAAAGATGTTTAGGGGCGATGTCGTCACGTCATTGTCGTGTAAAAATAGGACAGAGAGTTGTGGTGTTGGGTGTAGGTGGTGTGCCCGTGCGCGTGATTTGACTTTTGGTTGGTCTGGTATTGTGGACAGGGCTATTTTTTTAGATGGAAAGAGGTGATGTGCTGATTTTGTCGGCATGTACCTGTCTTTTGATATAAAAATAGGACAGGGCATTTCTGTGTTGTTCGTACGTGTAGATGGCGGAGTTGTGTGTTCTGAAACCTACATTTTTCCCGCCCTGCGCTTGTTGCGTGTTGAGTACATCTAAAAACGTGTGCTTATCTATTTTGTTGTGGTGTTTATTGAGACCTTTAGTGTTGGTTTTGTCGTAATCGCTAAAACAGTGGTAAGTTTTACTACAAAGAGAAATCATCCCAGTGCCCTCGTAGTCTAACTTGAAAAGGCTTGGTGTCCCTTTGTCAAACAACTTTTGGTCTCGGCATTTCTGACAAACCAGTCCCGTTTTACCCTCACTAGCTATGAAACTGGCTCTATGTTCGGGACACACTTAAGCGGGAAACCAACGGTCGTAGTCGGTATAAAATTCTTGTCGCATAGCGGGCTTAACGGCGTCCGCTAGGTTACTCGTGCTAAGGGCCAAGTAAAACTATCTGTATCAGTCTCGCATAACTGAAAGTCTGCTCTATCTACAAATCTATCTAGGCAATCGTAATAAAATTCTAACATGCGCAGTTTGGCGTATTGATAGACGAAAAAACCTATCTGCGCGGGCAGGTCCCAACTAATTTTGTTTTAGCCATTTCTACCTCGAAAATGTCATCCGTCACTAAACTCATATTTTTAACCGGGGCAGTTTAATAACACTGACAAACAACATTTTTCTTTCTTATATAAGAATAAGTGTTCTTAGGTCAGTTTCTTGCGCTGATTTCAAATCTGAAATCCGTTTATCTCTATCACGTCGGGTTCTTAAGATATTTGTGAATAAATATATTTTTGGGAAACCGTTATTTGCTCCGTTTTATTTTTACTATATAACTTATTATAAATTAATAAAAAGCAACATAATTCTACTTTTTATACTGCTAAAAGATGCATGACATATGTTACGCGATTTTTCAAATAGTTACTGTATTTTGAAATAATTCTGAGCAAAATATGGCTTCTAGAAGTTGTAGAAATTCGGCTGATCTGTTCTGTTACGTGTGCGGATATTTTACCGATCGTGTTGACCAGAAAAACTTTACACCATTACTAAAGATAGCATATGAACTTTATTTCGATTCGAAAGTTGATGATGCAAATAAATCTTGGAAGCCAAATGCTTTTTGTTCGATACATTGGCAGGTTGGTTGCGAAAATCGCCGAAGCATAAGTCGATGCCTTTTGGCGTGCCAGTAATATGGCGTGAACATACAAATCACACTACTGATTGTTACTTCTGCTTGACAAATATCCATGGTTTCACTTTTAAAACTAGAAAGTCTGTGGTTTATCCAAATATTGAATTGGTTTCGAAACCAGTGCCTCATGATCCAATCACGTGTCCGATCCAAGTACCACCAGAACAGTATCCGTTGGACGTAAATGAACCATCAGAAAGTGATAGTTTACCTGCTTTAGAAACTAATTCTGACTCAGATTACATACCGGTGAATGATGGTGTTTACTTAATTAACCATTCAGAACTTTCAGATCTAATACGTGATCTCGCTCTTACCAAAGGACAAGCGGAATTACTCGGTTCGCGACTCAAAGAATGGAATCTTTTAGCGCCCAATACTCCGATATCTAAATTTCGTCATAGACACAGAGAACTTGTTCAATACTTTGAGATGGATGATGACATTTGCTATTGCAAAGATGTAAACGGTCATGAGCACATAGTCAACGAATGGCGATTTTTCATCGATTCTTCCAAGATTAGTCTAAAAAAACCGTGTTATTGCATAACATAAATTTTTTTTTCAACAATTCCAGTCGCCTACTCTGTTCATATGAAAGAAACTTATGACAATATGGCTATACGTTTGGAAAAAATAAAGTACAATGACTACCAATGGCGGATTTGTGGAGACCTAAAGGTCATTGCAATTCTCACGGGCATGCAGACTGGGTATACTAAATTTTGTTGCTTCCGATGTGAATGGGACAGCCGCAACAGACAGGAACATTATGCAAGAAAAGAGTGGCCTATCCGGGATCGTATGCAGCTCGGGCATAAAAATTTAATACGCGAGCCATTAATTAACAAAGACACCTTCATTTTACCACTGTTACATATAAAGTTGGGGCTCATGAAGAATTTTGTAAAAGCGTTAGATAAAACGAGCAAAGCTTTCACTTATCTTCGAGAAAAGTTTCCGCAAGTTAGCGATGCAAAGATAAAGGAAGGTATCTTTGTAGGACCTCATATTAGGAAAGTTATTGCAGACAAACAATTCGAGAACTTGTTACATGGTAGGGAACTTCGCGCATGGATGGCATTCAAATCGATCGTCGATAACTTTCTGGAAAATCACAAATCTGTCAACTATGTTGCATATTGTTAAGCAGTGCATAGATGCATACATAATTATGGGCTGTAACATGTCCCTCAAAATCCATTTGCTCGATTCGCATCTTGACTTTTTCCCTGACAACCTTGGCGAAGTCACCGATGAACATGGAGAATGATTCCATCAAGATATCGCCGTAATGGAGTCACGTTATCAAGGACGGTGGAGTGTGACCATGCTTGCCGATTATTGTTGGATGCTTCATCGCGATGTACCACATGCCATTCACGGACGAAAGTCGACTGCAAAGAAATTCAAGCCTACATAACTGTTATACTTCTTGTACGAATGATGTTGTAATACTGTATGCGTTGTTAAAAAACTTCAATTGCGTATTTCTAGAGATCCCGACCTGATAGAGAAAAACGGTTTGCAGATTTAAAAACAGCGCATTAAAATTGACCAGAAAAACATAGAAATGTTAGAGAAAGAAAAAAAAAGTTTTTTTTTGTTAGTCAGTGTAATTTAGACGTCCCCTCTGCGGTTGTGTACGAGACCTCGACGTGCTTCACCTTATTGGTCAGGGTTTTGCCATAAGCAGCGTTACACAGGTAAACATCTATTAACCTGTTTTTAATTTTATTATTTTTGCAATTGTCAAATATTTCTTTGATTATTTCTTTAAATATTTCTTGCAGTGTTCCAATCTTTTCATTAAATATTTTGTCATTAAATATTTTTTCGTGTTGTCAGTACTTGCTAAGGCAAATAATTCTTGCAGTTGTCAAAAATTTCTTCCACTTGTCAAATATTTCTTCAAATGTTTCTTTAAATATTTCTTCAAATTTTTTTCCCGCTTGTCAAACATTTCTGCAAATGTTTCTTCAAATATTTCTTCATATTTTTGTTCCACTTGGCAAATTTTTCCTTCAAATGTTTTGCCAGTTGTCAAATTGTTTTTTCCACTTGTCAAATTTTTTTTGCAAACGTTTCTTGCATGTGTCAACTTTTTTTTCCAGTTGTCAAATATTTATGCAAATTTATTTCCACGTGTCAATTTTTTTTTGTCTGTGTCAAGTATTTATGCAAATGTTTTTCCACCAAGCAAATATTTATGCAAATATTTTTTTCCACTTGTCAAATTTTTCTTCAACCTTTTTCCCACTTGGTAAATATTTTTTTCTTCAAATTTTTTTTTCAGGTGCCAAAAATTTTTCTTCTACTTTTTTTGTCTGTGTCAAATATTTATGCAAATGATTGTCCAGGTGCGGAATATATTTTCTTCAACTTTTTTCCAGGTGCCAAATTTTGTTTCCACTTGGCAAATATTTATGCAACTTTTTTTCCAGGTGCCAAATATATTTTTCTTCAAAATTTTTTCCAGTTGTAAAATATCTATGAACATGTTTTTCTCCCAGTGGTCTAATATTTCTCACTGCCATATAGAAGTAAACTGGTGATGCAGTCGTTATATATCGCTGCTTTGGTCGTCAGTGTGAGTTTGGAGTTTCCCCAAACACTTTGTATACATACTTTGAAGACCACCGTGTGACAACCCCTCGCCATTTGTCACTTTATCTTTCCTTCTTTCTTGCTTAGCATAGATTGTACAGGTTCAAATGTTTTAGAAAAACGTTGTGCCACCGCTGACTGGGTACAGAATACTTTATTATAGAGCAACGTTTCTCAACCGTTTTATTCTCAGGACCCCTTTGACCTCTTACAAATTATTGAGGACCCCAGAGAGCTTTTGTATAAAAGGGTCGTACCGTGAGAATATGAAAGTGAAAATATCAAATAAGGTG
The DNA here is from genome assembly GCA_024509875.1 of Oreohelix idahoensis. NCBI lineage: Eukaryota > Metazoa > Mollusca > Gastropoda > Stylommatophora > Oreohelicidae > Oreohelix > Oreohelix idahoensis. The sequence goes on along the minus strand of JAMPIV010000267.1, from coordinate 48,578 downwards.
CCCGATTATAAGGAACATAGTTATCACCTCGCTGACCCTAAAAAGGTTTTCCGCGCACCACATTGTGAGAACCCCTGCGACATTCTAAAAATTGATTCGTTGATCACGCGACGCAAGCATATCCTACGATTTCTAAGGCTTTGTTTTGTCGTTAGTCTGTTTCTACCTTTATATATCTAGCTAAAATATCACCCATCTCGTATACAATATTACTGGCCATGTTTTTTTACAATAAAGTGTTACCCGTTTTTTCACCGAATATACATATATATTTTTATATACGGCAGTGTCATACTGACGAACGGACAAACAAAATATCTAGTTTTTGGAGACACGTAATTATATTTTAACTAAAGCATAGTTCTATTTGAAATCTAGTTTTTTGTGAAAATGTCCCTCTTTGTTAACTTTTACAGTTCGACAGCCCAGTGCAATCTTAATTAAAACACAATTAACTTTTTTCCACTTGAGAATCCAACAAGTAATTTTGAAGTGATTATTATGATAATCGTTTTTTTTCCTTCTTTTTTTTTGTGACAATGCACAAATAGGTGAGGGCAAAATGTGAACGTAATTATATAAGCGATATTACTTTGTTTCGTGACTCACAGTTTTCGAACGTAAAATCTTGGGGCAACGCTCATGAAATTATGGGTTAGGCGCGTGCGCGTGTGGTCCGCTCCGTTTTGTGACAAACAGAGAGAATAACATTGTCTGTTTTATAAACTGATATACACGGACAGAACCCACCACTCTGTCAAAGGACGTCCATGTCCATTGCTCCATGTCCGGCAGTCCTTCAATAAACTGGACTCCGCTCATCGAATTATACATCGACTGCCATTCCCCATAACACAATATAATTTCGTCGGGATTAGTGTCTGATAAAACTCAATTGATGTTTTTTTTAGTGAAGAAGGTGAAGCGTGTTTTGGGACAGTCACTCACAGTAGCGTACACACCAAGTCATGGAATGGTGTAACGTCTGATGATATTTTAACCATGGTTTATTACAATTATAACATCACGTAGATCTAGACGAATACAGTTACATCGAAACATGAATCTTCATAATGCAGTTAACATACGGCCCATACACATCCTGGCCTACAAAATCTCTACTCCTCACATCAGTGCACAAATACTGCATCTACGGCAGATATATAATAATCAAGGCCTACAAAATCTCTATACTTCACATCAGTGCACAAATACTGCATCTACGGCAGATATATAATAATCAAGGCCTACAAAATCTCTATACTTCACATCAGTGCACAAATACTGCATCTACGGCAGATATATAATAATCAAGGCCTACCAAATCTCTATAGCCCTGCGCAGGCATACATTATCCAAAAAACACCTTAGGGCTGACCACCTCAGTCAAAAACCCTGCACACACTGAACCCACGGGAACACACCCCGTTCACACAGTCACGAGAATCTACTGTTCTCTTAACACTGCTCTCAAAAATCCCTGCGGACACTAGCCGCGAGAGCTATTCACACATCACTTAAAACCAGTACAGAAACAGTTCATTATGACCAGAGTTCACCTGCTATCTGACATACTGTCTTCCACGAAACTAAGAGGAGATATCTTTAAACAAATCCATACCAATCTGTAAGCAAGTACTCTAACCCAAAATTAACTCTACTCAACACGTATTTCCCAAGATCATTTCCCTTTCATCACATCTGCACTTATCAGTTTGCCGCACTCCCAGGGAAAAAAAAAATGATTATATCATTTTTTTTTTTTTTTGTTGAAAATTAACTCCCAAAAATTTAACGGTCAATGAAGTTATATCAGATACCTCTTAAATTAATTCCCAAAAATTTTTTTAAAAAATTAATGAAGTTCTATCAATTACCTACAAAAATATACCTATGACAAGAGAACATAGCACATCTACAAAAATATCATCAATAAATGTAAGATAACGACTAAATCATCCAACATAATCATTCAAGCATACCAAAATAAAAATTAATCTAATACAACACCCAAATTAAGTATACATAGTACAAACTAAACAGAAAATAAATTATCATACGAGAAAAGACAAAATATGAAATGGGAATATGATAAGAATCAAATAGAATCATAAGATGACAATGAAGACAACAATTCCATACATGTAAAACAAATAGAATTATAAGAACCAATTACATTATCTAAAGTTATATAATTAACTTAACACTACCAAGAATGAAAGTATAAATAGCGTAACACGAAAAAAAGTATACAAGAAGTATGAATTACATCAAAGATGAAACACGGAAGCATAAACAAAATATCAGACAATATTGAAAAGACAACAGACAAGATGTAAAGAAATGACGAATAGTCAACAAAGAGAGATGAAAGTAAAGATGCAAATGTAAAGAAAGTTGGTAACAACACCTAACAATAACTATCTAAATGTAACAACGTATTGTAAAATACAAAAATGCTAAAGTATATTTATATACTAACACAAAAAAGAAAGCTTAAGACAAGCAGAGCATAATAAGTAATTTAACTAAGTTATAAACTTATACATAACCAAAAATAAATTACATCAAATATCACCCAAACAAAAAATTATTAACGATAACACAAGTTCCGCATTGACGCATAGTCAAGCGCTAACAACCAAAAAATACATCCAAACATCACAACATTTTCAAAGAATTAATGTCACTACATAATAGTAACCCTAACATACAATCTAGCGCTGGCGCAGAAAAAAAATAAATATCACAATGTTCAAAACACATTTTCCAAAAATTTACAATACAAAAAATGTTTCTTCTCTTTAGGTTAAATAAAAATAGTATTTTTATTTCTAAGTAATATGTAGCTATAATTAATAACTAACAATTAAATTAGCTGAGTAACATAAAAATAATCTTATCTTTAAATAGACACACATCAAAACGTGTAAGTTTTTTTTTCTCTTCTTTTAAAAAAAATACATCAAAGAAACGTCACATTGGGTAATAAAATGTTAACTACAAACAAAGTTATAAATATATATAAGTGTAATATTATTTATCTTAACTATGTATTATAATCAGATATTTAAATTCTTTAAATGAACAAGAGTATCAGCCGTCGCTGTTAATTCTACCCACTTAATTTAATAGGAAATTTAAGTTAATTCTAGCTGACAAAAAAAAATCGAATCGTTTAAATTATCAAATGTCATAATTGAGAAAAAATGGAAACCAAGTTTCAGAATACGTCCTTAACTTCAACGAAAAATCATTAATAATACATACAAGTTATGTTTAAAATTACCTTTCACTAAACAATTAATTCAAATAATCTGTATATAAATATGTTAATTAAACATGGTATCAAATCCATGATGAAAAAACAAAACAAAATTTTAAGTAGTGAATAAACACTCAGGACTATCTATGAAAATGACTATTACATTGTCTCAGTAAATAAGTTTGTGCATAGAAATTATTTAATGCATAATTAAAATACAGTCATATAAGTAACAACCAACAAATAATTATGGCAATCAAATGTTACAAAGATTACATAATATTTCATTAACAACATATAAAGTTCTATACTAAAGAATACAATAACATTCAGTGTTTGTAAACAGAACAAAAAATAAACAGGACCTTTGAAAAAAACAAAACAAAAAATTCCTTCGAGGTCTTGCGAACATCTCATCAACACGCAAGGTGACATCATGACACGGTGGGTTAACGTACTGGCTAGGCTCGCTTGAATGGTTAAATGGTACATAGTGATCTATATCTCTCCCAGGTAATGTAAAATTAGAATGGTGATTCCCCTCGCAAAGTCGCTCGCTGTGAGACAATACAAATGAAAATATCTATTTTAATCCATGGTAAGATTATGAGTGAACACGGAAAATTCACTTTACAATTACCCGAACTCCGTGGTGTAAGGTTGTGGCCCTCCTGCGATGTCAACAACTCTCGTCACATAGCAGACAAACATAGACGTCTCAGGGACAACCTGACCTATAATTCACAGCTGTCAGTGCGGTATGCTGAAAAAAATTTACTACCTTCACAAGACCGAGATGATCTCTCAAATCTATCAGCATGACAAGCAAAAGCATTTAAGAATCTATTACCGTTCCTATTACTCTGATTGCTAATAATCTTGCTCTTATGTGGAGCACAGTTAACCTGGTTGCGATCTGTATAATTTCTTTTGAGAGCATTGTTATTTGCTCTATCAACACCGTTGTACTGATTTAAATCCCAGTTACAATAGTTATTCTTAATACTTCTTCCCAGATAACAATGTCCATCAGATAGAACTGGCTTTTTAGCAGAAAAATTATTACTAGACTGATGAACTTTCATATAATTACTTCTGCTATAGTTTTCAAAACTTTTAGAATCACAATGTTGAGATCTGTCACATTTTTTTCTTGTTTTTAGGCGAAGAAACGTTACCGTAGGATGAACTCCCTTGGTACTTTATAACCTTAGGGTTATGTCTCCTATCAAAATTATTTTTTTTCTTTGCTTGTGGCAATGTGTTTAAAAAATGAGTCACACTGCCTTGACTGGGTATGACTAGAAGGTTTGACAATCTCTTTATTTTTTTTTCACAACATTTGTTTCCTTCATGGAACAAGCAGTAGTATGTTTGTTACTTGTAACCAATTTATCAGATCTGTTAATAAATACGCTGTTGGTTTTTAACACACTGACTTGAGATTTAGCACTGTTTCTTTCCTTATCTACAGGACTGCTTATTACTGTAGAATTCTCTTTGTTGGACTGTCGCCAAGAAACAATATTATTGGAATCATCTGTATTGCGTGAGAAGTTATATCTCCCACGGAAAGATCTATGTCCACCATTCTTGACCGTAGAATCCGCAAAAAGTGTAGAAGGCTGGCTTTTTGCTTTAGTGTTCTGATGATAAGAAACTTTCTGTCTATCCCTGTCACCATTGACAGAAGACAAAATATTGCTATTCAAGACTACGTCAAGCAAACCATTTATTCTTCTTCTTGCTTCTGCAATCTCAATGTCTCTAAGTGCAATCTGTTCACTTAATCTTTTGTTTAAACTATCAGCTTTTAAGACCTTGCAGCTTTCCTCTGCTAGCAAATTTTCAATCTTAATCAATTTGTCTTTCTCCATCATTAATTCTTTCACTCTCTCTTTATCAACCCTCTCAATCTCAATAACATGGCTATCCTTAAGCCTATCAACCTTCTCTAGGGATATAGTATCCTTTTCTTTAATTTGGCGACCACAAATCTCATCGTCACTTAACAGATCAATAAGTGTTTCATTACACAACTTCTCATATTTCTTAATCTGAACTTCTAATTTTCCACAAATCTCCGTCTTCTCTTGAACTTTTTGAGTCAGATTTCTAACTTCGCCATTTTTTTTTCCAATCTGAGCTTCCATCTCTTTAATTTTGGCTAATGCCGAGTCTAATTTTGCTCGAACACAAGCAAGCTCAGAATTAGATTTACATAAATCACCTGTAAGTTTAGTTACTTTTTCCTGTAGCTTATTCACTTCAGTAGTACTTTTTAAGCAACTTTCCCTTTGCTCATGTGTACTCTGTTTTATGTCTCCTATTTGCTTCTTCTCTTTTAACTCTTCTTCCTGGTCACTATATATGCCGTCGAGCAATAACGTACGCATACTCTTCAATATGCTATCACGTTTAATACTAATATAATTGTCCAAGAACAGACGAAGGTCCAAAAACTAACAACCTCGCTAGATCCTTAGCCATACTCACATGAGGAATTGACTTAAATCTCTCATCAGCAAACTCTCTTAGAGCTCTTGATGCACAAACCAAAAACCTGTCCATAACATGTGACTCAAGCTCTGGGCCTTCTAATCTCTGATAATCTGTCCCCTCTTGAAACAGATACTCTAACACAGGTCTCATATCCTCCGGATCTGTATCAGAATCCATTGTGACTTGTTTACTTAGTCAACCATATATGTCTTAATTAAACTTTCATTATACCAAATCAAGTTTAGATCTCAAATATTGTATCATCAATCCCTGTACATCATCATATTCTATAATTAATCGATATAATTATCGACAACAACAACAATAGTTATCAATAGAATAGGATAGTGCAGATTGAGGCTCGTTGACATGGACAGAAGTGGCAACATTTACACACAACAAAAGCACTTAACTGAAGGTAATCCTGACCCTTTCGCTAACACACTGGATATCACAAAGTTCTGACGTTAAAACACTCCACTGCAGAAAAGGTACAAGGACTAGGCACTCTTGTCTTCAAATCCCTGCCACTGTACAGTATGTCCTCAACAATGCATCAGACGACAGGAACGGATCACAGCAACCCCGCAATCACTTGAGGTATACGTGCAGACGAACTCTCCAAAATACTGCACCTATAGTTGAATCTGCATATGGAAAGACTGGAACAAGCACTGTAACAATTATGGCATCAATGTCGCTATCAGATAACAGCTGTTTGATATTGAAACCAACTAATAAAGTTAGTTTAGTTGCTACAACACGCCAAGATATGAGGATGGATATGCGCAGTCAGCTGATACCTGTGTACTGTTGAATTAGGCCACGCCCACACAGAGCCAAACATAACACAGTTCAGTGTTCCCACTTGTAATGACTGGTCCAGAATCTGACCTAATTTCCTCTCTTGTCACGCGAATGTAATGTGGGTGTTACGACCCGTTGATTTGGTCCACCACTGATAAAACTCAATTGATGTTTTTTTTAGTGAAGAAGGTGAAGCGTGTTTTGGGACAGTCACTCACAGTAGCGTACACACCAAGTCATGGAATGGTGTAACGTCTGATGATATTTTAACCATGGTTTATTACAATTATAACATCACGTAGATCTAGACGAATACAGTTACATCGAAACATGAATCTTCATAATGCAGTTAACATACGGCCCATACACATCCTGGCCTACAAAATCTCTACTCCTCACATCAGTGCACAAATACTGCATCTACGGCAGATATATAATAATCAAGGCCTACAAAATCTCTATACTTCACATCAGTGCACAAATACTGCATCTACGGCAGATATATAATAATCAAGGCCTACAAAATCTCTATACTTCACATCAGTGCACAAATACTGCATCTACGGCAGATATATAATAATCAAGGCCTACCAAATCTCTATAGCCCTGCGCAGGCATACATTATCCAAAAAACACCTTAGGGCTGACCACCTCAGTCAAAAACCCTGCACACACTGAACCCACGGGAACACACCCCGTTCACACAGTCACGAGAATCTACTGTTCTCTTAACACTGCTCTCAAAAATCCCTGCGGACACTAGCCGCGAGAGCTATTCACACATCACTTAAAACCAGTACAGAAACAGTTCATTATGACCAGAGTTCACCTGCTATCTGACATACTGTCTTCCACGAAACTAAGAGGAGATATCTTTAAACAAATCCATACCAATCTGTAAGCAAGTACTCTAACCCAAAATTAACTCTACTCAACACGTATTTCCCAAGATCATTTCCCTTTCATCACATCTGCACTTATCAGTGTCCACCATGTCCCGGATATGTTGCAAAAATCGACTGACAAATACAGTTTTCCTACTACCGGTCGGTCCCGCTATCAGTTCTGTGAAGGGATGTTGCCACCTGGGATCCATGGCTAGTAATGATAAATTACACATATATGAAGTTATTTGATTGTTTTCTACAACTTGAGAACACCTCTTGGCGTAACATAACCAAGAGCAAAACAACACTCAAAAACATTCAACAACACGAGAACCACTGCGACGATCTAAAAATCGTTATTCGAGTGAAGTTTTTGTCATTCACAACAAATATATTCTCATACTCGCCCGTTTGCAACATTAATCTATCGCCATTTTTTTGGATAAAGTCAACAGACCAAAGCAAAACCAAAAATGTATGTAGTATCCCATTTGCTTTTAATATACAATATCTTTTTTTTTTACAATAAAGTGTTACCCGTTTTTCAGTGAATATATATTTTTATATACAGCAGTGTCACACTAACAAACACTGTCACGGACAGATAAAATATCTGTTTTGAAATCTGGTTTTTTGTGAATGTCCCTGCTTTGTTTAACTTTCATTCTTAAAATACGAGACAATTAACTTTTCTGACCTCACCCTCAAATGAGACACATCGACAAAATAATTATCTCAATTAAAGAAACTTCGTAGTTTTTTTGTGACAATGCACGAAAAGATGCAACAAAAAGATGAACATAATAATATCATCGATACTAACGGTGTTCCATACTTGTTCGACCGTAACATATGAGACAAAGCCAAGAAGAGTGACAAATATTGTGACAACGCGCGTGACAGATTGTGCGCGAAATTATTGATTGTGCACATGCGCAGTACGTCTGTGTGAGAGAATTATGTTTTCTTATGTTCTCAGAAAATTCTTTAGACCGGGCATTCTTATCAAAACACTTCCAACAACAAAGACGGCTGAGACAGACCAACCGTTGAAGACAAAGACACAGCCGTCTTTAGAACCAGCCTTCTGAGACCACTTCAAGCTCCCAACTATATGGTATGTTTATTCTCTTTTATATCTGTTATTGTTTCCGTTGTCTCTGTATTTTTTTTTTCGGTACTCGTGTTTGTGTTGTTTGGAAGGAAGTTATCTTAAAAGTCAAAACATACCCTAATTTTTTTTTATTTCGCAAGCAAGATACACTAAAACTAGCAGTCAATTAAAAAAAATTTTTTTTTATATGTCTGTGTGTGTTTGTGTTTTTTATTTTCATTTTTTTTCGGTGTTCGTGTTTGTCTGTTTGTATTGTCGTTAGTATGTTAAAAGTTAAAATTTAATCTTTTTTAAATTATTTTTTTTTATTTTGCTAGAAAGATACACTAAAACTAGCAATCATTTAAAAAATATATATAAGTTTTTATATGTGTGTCTTTGTATTTTTTCGATAAGTAGAAGTTAAAACATACCCTAAATTATTTTATCCCGTTTTCTTTCTCTATTAAACTAAATAATATATATTTGTATATGGCTGTGTGTGTCTGTTTTTCACTAGGAAGTGTTAAAAGTCTTCAACAGTGTTCGTTTTTTGTTCTTGTGTATTATTAGAACCACGCCTTGTAGGCAAAAAGCGACTTGCTTTGTCCTTTGTCTGAGAGAGCGCTGTCTCAGACAACAGTATGAGTCATCTTTGGATCGATATAGAGATTGGCCGCTGGTGGCGCAATCATTTCTGCCATAGTCTAAACTTGTAAGTGACGAGACAAATTGAACTGGCAGTTGTACCCGGTAATCGGTGAAATAATTGGTCGGGACATAAAAAAAATTGTCCGTGGTACTTGCAACTTGAGTTGAAAACTTACAACTTTACTTAAAAGATGTCCGGGTAGATATATGAATGTCGCGAACATAATTGCACGTGGTACTTGAATATAAAAGAGATACATAAAGACGCGAGGTCCAAATCAATATGACTCATCACTTGTCATTGTCTGCAGTCGAGAACATAATTGCACTGACAACTTCGCGACTTTTTTTATTATAACAAAAGACAACGGGGGTTACAAATCAATATCATAATTTGTCTGTGTCTGGAATCAGACTTCCACATCTCTCGTGCACGCGGGGATTTTCTGAATGTTTTCACCTGATAACACAAAGAAAAAAGAGTGTAGAAAAATCTCAAAGTAACTACAAAAGGAAAAATACCTACTATAGGTAATATAGTATAAAATAAATATGAACAAAAACTAAAGCGAACATATAATAAATAAGGACCCGAGCCAGTACAAACTAGTGAAAGACTCTCCTACTAGAGGTAATATGGTATAAAATAAATACAAACACATATTACAATAAAAGACAGCGAGGTTGTAGGGTAAATCATAAAGTCTCATTGTTTGCAGTCATTAGGGCAGATCAATATGACTTATCGCTTGTCGCTGTCTGCGGGCGTGAAAATAATTACAAGCTGGGTTATAGGTCCAAATCAATATCATAAATTGTCTGCTTCCAGTTTTATATTTATAGTATTTTTACATCGCAGAATTAAAAAAAACTGTCTTTCACTTGAAAACAGAAAGAGATGTACACTTGCTATAACTAAGAGTGCGCATTTATATATACCTGCCTAGGTATCTGTGTGTGCGTGTGTGTCTGTGTGTGTGCCTGCCAAGGTATCTGTGTGTGTGTGTCTGTGTGTATATACCTGCCTAGGTAACTGCGCGCGCATGTCTGAGTGCATGCGTATGTGAGTGTGTTGTGTGTGTGCGTATATAACCACCTATGTATTTGTCTCTGTGTGTGTTTATATACCCTTCTAGGTATTTGTCTGTGTGTGCGCGTGTGTGTGTGTATGTGTGTGTATGTGTGTGTGTATGTGTGTATCTACCTATCTGTCTATAAGTCTGGGTTAACTGCTTAGTTTTGATACATGTACGAGTATTTATTTATTTTGTTTTATTTTTATTTTAAATTATTTTTTTAAATGATATCTAATTTGTTTTTTCTATTTCTCAGATGTCTCAATACGAGAGACGGCGATATGCGTGCTCGGACTGAGAGCGTGTTTTCAAGCGGGGCCCTGATCTCAAGTGACATACGGATACGGCTCATGGGGAGGAAAGACACTCGTGCTCTCTGTGTGGTGCAGTCTTCACACTAGGGGCTAACCTGAAACGACATACAGAGACTAAGCACGGGATCGTCACAAACACGGAACAAGCACCACAAACAGACACAGTTGTACAAAACCGCCTGATATGTGCACGGTGTGGGAAGAACTTCACACGGCGTAATGGTCTACAACGCCACATAAACACCGTGCACTCGCTGAATCTGCTTACCTGTGCTATTTGTGGAAAAAACTTTACACGCGTTGATAGATTGCGGGTCCACCTACAGCTACAACACGCCTCTGCACCTATGAAGAATACAGCTGGCCCCACGCCAGCTACATCACAGAATCCAGCATCATCATCGCGTACGAAAACATCACCAACAACTTCAACAATGAGACCTTTCACATCAGTTGCAACACAGGAACCCTCTGTACCTACGCAGCATCCATCTTTAGCACCAGCGTCTTAACACTACCCACAGACACTATCATCAGGAACGCCGGGCACCTCGGCGGACTCGTATCAGCAGACATCATCATCAACAGATCCCACCATAGTAGCTGCAGTCCAGGACACCTCTTCAAACAAAGGCCCAAGGTCCAGTCACCATGGGTCAAATAAAAAACCTCGTCTGTCCTCTGACCATGACAGTTTACGAGACATACCGTCTGACGTTAGACAGATATACACAGACAACTGGTCAGACATCAACACACACAACAACCTCAACAAATACTTGTCCACCTTCACATTTTTTCACAGACCCGACAATACAAAACCAATACATTGGTATTCTTTGCTTAGACCTATCTTTAATAAACAAACAAAACGATTCAAAATTAATTACAGCCACCACTCCATTTTACGCCATAGAAAACCCCGCGAGTTCCGCTTCTACCACGCTTTACACAATAACGCGTGTGTCTTGGAAAACCCTCATCTTGTTAATAATATAACAGATTTCAACTCTTTTGTCTCACAATTACACGACAGCGACACTCTTAATAACGCACAATTAAACCGACCCAACACAAAATATGACGTAGAGACAATTCCAGCAACTAGTTTTTACATTTACCACATCCAAGAATATCCAATCGGCTGCTGTTTAGCAGATATCACAGCATACATCACCGACAATAAACATATTAACACATTACAACACGACTCGCGCTCAAAACCTTACAGTGATAAGTATTGCTTTTTTAGGTGGCTGGCGGTTTTTAGGGGGTTCCCGTTAAGAATGTAAGAAAAAGCACGCGCAAGCTCCTAAAACAGTGGCAAGTAAGTCAGGGTATAGAGTCCCTCATCGATTTTCATGGCGTGAATTTAACCCACATTCCCTCCTTAGAAAACTGTTTTAAAATAAATATAGAAGTCTTCGAGTTTGGCGACCCACAAACCCTTTCTCCCAAACTCAGAGGTAGTGATAGTTTTCAAGAAACGTTGCGTCTTTTAGTGTATAAAAATCATTCCATGTACATAGCTGATACAGATAGGGTGGCAAACTCCTTTTCGTGTCCCAAATGCGGGAAGTTATGGACGTATTTTAGGTTTATGGAAAAACACGAGAAACGTTGTACCGAGGGTAAGCGGGTGGAAATATTTAAGAGTGGGGTTTATACCCCACCGGATACCATTTGGGAATCAATCGCCGCGCAGGGTATAGATGTTGATACAAAATTCGTGTATCCTTATTGGGCAACCTTTGATCATGAGTGTTTTTCGGCACCTCTGTAGGAACGGAGTCCGGGGGGACAACATATACAGCCAAACACGTCCCTCTGTCTTGCTCGGTCGCTTCCAATGTCTCCGGGTTGGAAGAGCCTGTTTGATTTATCACAACAGGCGATCCTCAAGACTTCGTCAATAGGATGCTTGATCATCTGACCCGAATCGCCAAGGCCGCTTACGCCATTTTACGTGAGCGTTTTGATGAGGTGTATACTCAACTCGGGTGATTTGGAGGGCCAAATCGAGAGACTCGATGATTATTTGCGAGAGCACCCCGTTTTAGGTTTCAACTCGGGAAAATACGACGTAAACGTTATAAAACCCTACCTTATAACGTATTTTCTAGACCGAGACTTTAAATATTTAGTAAAAATGAACAATAACTTTTATGTGTATCGCCACCCCCCAGTTAAAGTTTTTAGATATAATCAATTACCTAGCCCCCGGTTTTAGTTATAGCATGTATCTCGCGGCCTATAAGGTGACGGAAACTAAAGGCTTTATCTGTTACGAGTACGTCACCGATTTAGACAAGTTAAACGAAACGACCCTACCACCCTACTCGGCCTTTTTTCCTCACTAAAAAACTGTAATATTTTCAGTACCGAGTACGCCGAATGTCAGAGGGTGTGGGTTGATAACCGCATGGCCACGCTGCGCGATTTTCTGACGTGGTATAATAACAAGGACATAGTGCCCTTCTTAATTGCTTTAGAACAGCAAGTTAGTTTTTACGCAGGTCTAGGGGTAGATATGTTTAAAGACGCCATTTTGGTCCCCGGGGTAACCTTAAAGTACTTATTCAAAACCCTCCCATCAAATATATCTTTTTCTTTATGCTCGAAGCGGGAGCAGGATTTACACCACACTCTGAGACAAAATATAGTTGGGGGTCCGTCAATAATCTTTCATAGGTTTCATGAAAAAGACAAAACACACATTAGAGGCGGCAAAGTGGTTCAGTGCATTAAAGGTTTTGACGCCAATGCTCTTTATTTGTGGGCGCTTATGCAAAAAATGCCCACTGATTTACCCGTTAGAAGAAACAGGGAAGATGGTTTCAGGTACCACAAAGTCAATAAATACACCATGCAGTGTCGCGACTGGTTGACTTGGGTATTGCACAAAAATAATGTGTCTTTAAAAACGCAGTTCAACGGCCATGAAATGGCTTTGGGGCGTAGGCGCATTAGGGTAGATGGCTGGGACAAAGAGTCTCGCACAGTCTACCAGTTTCATGGCTGTCTTTTCCACGGACATCCTAACAGTCCGCTAACCAGCGGTAGAGACATTAATCCAGTCAATAAGAAACACTTGAATGAGTTGTACGAAAAGACGCGGGAAATTGGTGTTTATTTAAAGACTGAGTGCGATGTCAACTTAGTAGAAATGTGGGAATGTGAGTGGCAGCGCCTCAAACGAACCGATCGATCAATCGGTCGATTTCTGAGCGACACATTCCCGAGCCTGAAACTGTCGTATACCAGATTTAGATACTCTCTAACAGAACAACAGATTCTAGGTTCTGTGATAGACGAGACCTTATTTGGCTCAGTCGAGTGTGACATTCGAGTCCCCGACTCCGTAAAGTAGCATTTTTCGGAAATGACGCCCATTTTCAAAAATGTTGGCGTCACGAGAGATGATATTAGAGATTTCATGCGTGAATACGCAGAAAAAAATAAACATCTGACTACCCATAAGCGAAAACGTTGATCGGAAGCTACGTGGGTGAAAACAAATTTCTGTTGGCGACACCTCTGCTTTGTTGGTACCTGTCCAAGGCTTAGAAGTCACGTGTATACCCCAGGTGATTGAGTATACACGTGCGACATGTTTTAAACAGTTTGGGGATATCGTCTCCGACGCCCGCCGACAAGGGGATATAGACGATGTTTTCGCAATAACGAGTAAAACTATGAAGTTGTTAGGGAACGATGCTTATGGCAAAACCCTGACCAAAAGGCGAAGCACGTCGAGGTCTCGTACACGACGGCTTAAAACGATGAGTTTAGTGACGGATGACATTTTCGTGGTAGAAATATCTAAAAAGAAATTTAATTGGGACCTGCCCGCGCAGATAGGTTTTTTTTTCGTCTATCAATACGCCAAACTGCGCATGTTAGAATTTTATTACGATTGCCTAGATAGATTTGTAGATAGAGCAGACATTCAGTTATGCGAGACTAATACAGATAGTCTTTACTTGGCCCTTAGCACGAGTAACATAACGGACGCCGTTAAGCCCCGCTATGCGACAAGAATTTTATACCGACTACGACCGTTGGTTTTCCGCCGAAGTGTGTGTCCCGATACATAGAGCCGGTTTCATAGCTAGTGAGGGTAAAACGCGACCCGTTTGTCAGAAATGTCGCGACCAAAAGTTGTTTGACAAACGGGGACACCGGGCCTTTTCAAGTTAGAATGCGAGGGCAGTGTGATGATTTCCCTCTGTAGTAAAAACTTACCACTGTTTTGGCGATTACGACAAAAACCACCACTAAAGGTCTCAATAAACAGCATAACAAAATAGATAATACACACGTTTTTAAATGTACTCAACACGCAACAAGCGCAGGGCGGGAAAAATGTAGGTTTCAGAACAACACAACTCCGCCATCTACACGTACAAACAACACAGAAATGCCCTGTCCTATTTTTATATATCAAAAAGACAGGTTACATGCCGACAAACGTCACCACGTCACCTCTTTCCATCTAAAAAAAAATAGCTCTGTACACAACACCAGACCAACCAAATGTCATACCACAAGCGCACGGGCACACCACCTACACCCAACACCACAACTCTCTGTCCTATTTTTACACGACAATGACGTGACGGACATCGGCCCTCAACATTCTTTTTATATATATAATTGTTCTGGGCTGCAGCTGTAACGACACCTTGTGATATTTAAATATTTATTAAAGACCCTTTGTTATCCATCGTGTAAATATATTTATATATATTGTATAAAGAAACATAAACAACACACATACCAAATCAATTACCGCATATAAATAAAAAGTTGTACGCACCTTTCCAGCTAACCGGTTTCCAATATGTTATCCTGTTCAATATAATGTTTGTTACTATAAAAATTGTACGCGCCTCTGTCTTCCAATATGTGATCCTACTCATATAATGTTGTTACTGTTGTAACAAAACAGTATTGAAAAAATAAAATATATTTATTAACTAAAAAAACCTTTGTTATCTATATTGTCTACATGTATAAATATTGTCTGTATATATATATATATATATATATATATATATATATATATATATATATATATATATATATATATATATATATATGTATATATATTTATATATATATATATATTATATATGTTGTAAAAAATAAATATTGTAACGCCTGTTGTAAAATATGTATAAAAGCAATACAACAACAAACACAATTAAAATACACTACTTATCTTCCCTTAGTTACCTATACGCCCACCATTACCGAGCGGAGTATTTCCTTATATAAAAAGTCATGTGCATCCGCCACAATCGAGCGGAGTATTTCCTTATATAAAAAGTCATGTGCATCCACCACAATCATACCCTTAGCGTACCTACTATACTACTCTCAATTCTTAACCTCAAAGATTATTGGAAACACCAGTTCAATATCCACCATTGTCTGCGGATAATAGATAAAGCATGGGAAGAAGTTTCTTTGAGGCTACTGAACTCTGCCTGGAAGAAATTGTGGCCAGATTGTGTGGAAGGCAGAGACTTCGAGGGTTTAGAGCCCTATCATTCATACAGATGCAGAATGATTATGATTCATTAAAAAAATGTTTTCATGTTGCCAAATCTGATGATATGGTTATTGCGTGTCTTTTATATCGACAATGTTTAATATTTAGTAAACAGGATAGTTACTCTCGGCAAGATCACTCTTCTAGCGTAGCACAAGTCGACACCGCAACAAGTAAACATTGATTTGAGTTAATGGAGTCACAAAGGACGAAGTGGACGAATATATACACTGTTTATTAACAATTGACGCTGCTCCAAATTCAGTATAATACTCGTAAAAGCTAATATACCAAATGGCCATAACATATGCAGTTGTCGATATAACGCTAGGGCCGTCAGTTTATGTCTAGAAACACTGTCCTTTTCAGTTTCCACATTTTATTAAATCTTTCACACTCTCGACATTGAGAATCCATACTCCCTTTAAAGAAAGATAGCTAGATTAATCTCACAGAAGATCTTGATGAAAACTAGTGGTGGAACAAAATTTAGGATGTACACTAATTCTATATTTTTGAGGAGGTCAAACACTTGCGTCCACTCACCATGACACACAATCCTCCAAGTTCTTGCAGATCTCTGCCTTCTGCATTCCTAATTTCACGTCTGCCAATCTACACCATATAGGCATGACGTCACTCCCTGTATTAATTAATGACTCCGTATAAAATAAACAAACAATGAGCCTTGTCAAGCTACCTAATGATATCGACACAATCGTTATGAATTTTAATCATAACAATGGTATATAATGATAATTCTGTACACTGGTACACATTAAAGAATGGGATCTTGATTCGGAATTTCCAAGATTCATCGTTAGTAAAAAACAAATTATTGTACCTACTAGTTTCCGCTCTTTGGTTTTACAACATGCTCATGATGTTAATTGTGCAGGACATTTAGGGGTTAACAGGACAAAAACATAGGGTTCTGTCTCATTTCTATTGGCCTGGGGTGACAAAAGATGTAAAAAAAATTTTGTCGCACATGCAAAATTTACCAAGATGTGGCAGCCAAACGCCAGAAGCATAATGCGCCTATCCAGGTGTCTGACATATCATTGCCTTCCTTTCGCTATAATGGCAATCGACCTTATAGGTCCACTACACTGTCACGTCAGCTAGGGGGTCATCGTTATGTCCTAACATGCATTGATATGTGCACACGCTGGCCAGAGGCTATTCCTCTCAAAGCTATATCTACTGTAGATGTTGCTGACGCACCATTTTTGATTTTCAGTCGATTGGGGTTTCCCTCGAAAACATATTATCAGATCGGGGACCTCAGTTTTATTTCTGTCGTTATTACTCAGGTTATGAGCGAATTTAAGATCAACAGAGCTCTCAGTAGCATCTATCAGTCCATCGCAAATGGTAAAATAGAGAGGCTCAACCACTCTCTTAAACAAATGCTAGGTAAGGTAACTGCGAAATACCCGCAGGATTGGGATAGGTACTCCCCAGCAGTATTGTTCGCTTATCGGAAATATCTAACAAACATATTTGATTTGCGTCAGTTGAATTAATCTTCGGTGCCAAATCAAGAGGACCTATTTCCATATTGAAACCAGTTATTGGTTGGAGCTGACAGGCGTGAGGATGTTCAAGCCTCTTACCAATACGTGGTTAATTTAAGGAAAAAATCATTGACTCATGCCAGATAGCTGTAGAAGCATCAGAAAAAGCTAAAAGTAAGGCGAGATTGTTTGTTTCCCAAAACAGAAAGCTGCGCCAATTATGGCCTGGTGATGAGGCATGTGTATTGTTGTCCAATAAAGACAATAAATAACTTGTATCTTGGAGAGGACCATATATACTGTTCTTGAAAGATTGTCAGCTGTTGACTACATTATATCTGTTAAAGGAAAAGAAAAAACCTTTCACATTAACATGCTGCAACAATTTCACTCTCGTCCTCTACTTTTTAAACCAGTCTTGGAGGCTATCGACGAGCCCATTGATCGTTGCTCTTACTTAGCTGTCATAGAGAAAGAAGTGTCTGAATTACCTGATATTTCTGAGCCTCTTTTGTCTCTACCTACGTTACCACTGTTGTCTACTAAGAATTGGAAAGATATTTCTATTTCGCCAAATTTTGCTTCATACCAGAAAGATCAAATTTCGTTGTTACTACAATCGTTTCCTGACGTGCTGAAGGATATTCCTGGGCGTAAAAATATCATTGAACATGATGCTCTTCTTACTGATTTTCAGACAAATCAGCTGAAACCTTATCCCATCCCAGTACATTTTCAATCACAAGTACAAGAAGAGATAAAGGAGATGATAAAATTAAACATAAATTTCTCCTTCTCAATCCCCATACAATTTGCCTCTGGTACTGATTAGAAAGAAAGACAAATCCATTCGGATTTTTGCATTGATTTTAGGCGGAAAAAATTCTTTGACGATCTCAGATGCTGAACCTTTGCCTTTGTTAGATTATCTCTTAGATAGATTATCTACATCTATTTTGTCTAGTAAATTTGATTGTCTAAAGGTTATTGGCAAGTCCCCTTGTCGGGCAGAGCAAAACCTTATACTGCTTTCGCTACATCTTTGGGATTGTTCCAATTTAATTTTATCACTTTTGGTCTCTGTAATGCTCCTGCAACTTTTGTTCGGTATAATGCAAAAGATTTTCTCTAATCGCGATGACATAATTACCTATATTGATGATATTTGTCTTTTTCATCAATCTTGGAATGAACTTGTTCTTGGAATTCAGTCTTTGTTGAATACACTTCGTCGTCGGCATCTTACGGCAAGACCGTTGACAACTAAAATAGGATTCACAGAAATTTCTTTTCTCTGGACATACAATAGGCGGCGGTTTTCTTAAGCCTGAAGATTTGACTATCTCCAGGATCTCGAATCTAGAAATTTATAAGACAAAAAAAAAAAAACAGGTTTGTCATCTTTTTGGTCTTTTTGGATTCTATTGAAAACTTTTGTCTAATGATTCAGAAAATAACTACAGTTCTGTCTTCGTTATTAAGAAAGAGTGCTCCAAATAAGATTGTTTGATCACATTCGTGTGATGTAGCATTAAATGTACTTAAGTGTTATTTTTCAAAATCACCAATTTTACGATAGCATGATGCACGATTTCCTTTTATCCTTAGAGTCGACGCCTCTGGGTCAGGTATCGGTGGTACACTTATGCAGGAATTTGCTGATTGTCTACATTCAATTCTATATGCTAGTCGAAAAGTGACACCTACGGAGAAGAGATATCCAATCATAGAGCGAGAGTTACTCGCTGTGGTTTAATGTTTCTCAAAGCTTCGGCGCTATCTCATTGACGCAAAATCTGTCTTGGAGACAGATCAGAAAAGTTTAGTATCGGTCCACTAGTGTGAATCATTCTATGACATTATCACTGGTAATACAGTGCTTTATTTAGCGGTTAATTAGTTTTAATTAGCGGGATAAGATTTGGTCTTTGACACATACTATCGAGTAAACATTTTGAGGGTTCTCAATACTATTAACAATATGTACCATACATAAGCGTTTTCTTACCTGATTGGACCCACAGCTTCGTTAGGTGCAAGATTTCCTTTTTTTTATTTGCACCACAACACACTGTTTCTGACAAGTACTTAAGATGTACACATGACTTTAATTTTTTAGCGTAAGATGTTGCATTCATTCACTTTACTAATATGATTGTCTGCCTCATTTCATCTATTTACGTTGTTGCACATGTGTTTATTCTTTATTGTATTGCATTTTCTATGTTGATCATGAATTAATTAATTGACTACCGATACTGGACTGGACTGATTGGCGTTATGTGACGGTGTGAGGTATTTGAGTGCATGTATTGCTATCATCATTTTTTTCATATGTTGAGTAATATTAGTTATGGCGACCTCACATTGCTGTAAAATAGGATTTTGTCCAACGGAGACATTGGCTTTGGTATTAACCAACGACCACACTTCTTGTGTTAAATTGCCTACCCCA
Source organism: Oreohelix idahoensis (assembly GCA_024509875.1). NCBI lineage: Eukaryota > Metazoa > Mollusca > Gastropoda > Stylommatophora > Oreohelicidae > Oreohelix > Oreohelix idahoensis. The sequence continues at coordinate 28,451 of JAMPIV010000267.1, read as the reverse complement.
GAGCAGAAAACCAGGGTGCTATACTAGTTCTTTCTTATTTATAATGAAATTTGATGTTACCATCTAGTATCTAGTTATCTAATTATCTGTATTGACATGAGGTATAATTGTATAATTGCTCAGTGTTGAGTGAATCGACATAAATTATATTGAGAACTTCTTCTTCTTCTTCTTCTTCGCCCTGAAAAGGACGGTGGTTGCGTTGTGTCTGTTTACGCCTAAGCTGTGATATCTGCACCTTTCGGTCGACACATCCGACTTCAGCACGGCATTTTTTAGGCACCGGGTTTTGTCTTCCCATTGCGATCCGCATTCGCTCAGCCAGAATGCACTGCTGCAGACTGTTTCCATGACCACCACGTGGAGGTGGAGTGCGGTCTTGAGAACTGAAGGACAGCGTTTCTGACTGGAACTGACTGCCTATGTTATATCGTCGACTGCATATTATCTGCCAGTCTATGTTGGCCTGAACTTTAATGTATGTGGAATTTGATGATGGATGGTATCCGCATGTCTGGTTTTGTGTAGTGTGCAGATGTGTTCAGTCAAACAATGTTCATACAAAAATAACAGGGCAATCCCCATAGGACGTCAGTAAACTCACGACGTATAAAGTCAATGATTCTTGTAACAGCCGTTGACGTTTTTCTTCATTATTTATTGTGGACGCCACAGTGACAAAATGGTTACGCGAATATGTAGGCACATCAAACAGTCATTATCACAGCAACATTCAATACAGCAATAGACGGTAGACAGCATTACAATGATGAGTCAGATGCATGTTATATTTCATAGTGCTGTAAATGTAGTCAGGTGAAAAACTCCATCCTTTTCTATAACAGCCAGGAGATAACCAGATGTATGAGATCAGTTCACTCTCCTTAGTCTGACTTCAGCAAGACAGACACGTCTGCCGAAGTATAAATAATGTCCTCAAAAATATCCTCTAGATAATAAAGGTTTTCCAAACCTAGTTCATTTAACAAGTAGCAAGTAATGGTCCTTGGGACATGCATCAACCGATGCAGTACAATACAGCGACATGTGAGCTGGGAAAAAACATCTCGTGACGACGACTTTCGAAGACAGGCGATGAATCGAAATCGCTCACGACCCAAAATCGATAGAGTTAATGAAAAAGTCAATTTACCTTGCCTTCAGGAAATACACAGAAATATCACGCCTCCCGACATGTGGGAAACACTAGAGGTATTATCTCGAATAAACGAAATATCCATTAAGAGGACTACACATCCCTGACAGAACAAAAAATAGCGGAGATCCCCTCTTCAACGAGGCATCTCTTTCGCCATTCAAATCGCTCACTCCACTAGTGGTGGGCGGAAACCGATCGACCAAAAAAAAAGACCAGTCATGCGCAGTCCAGCGCAAAAAGACCACAGCTCAAAACTTAACTGCATTCAATACCAACGCGAGAAGACAAATGCTTACCGAGAAAAGTGACTATAAATTTCAAGCAGTTGTTGCCCTTGCGTTATAAAATAGATATTGTAAAAACGATGTTGCGAGAATTTATCACGCAACATATCACCACCTCCTCCCGATAAAAAAAAATGTGGAACATATTTTTTTTTTTTTTAATATCAAAGAGCATGCGATAAGCGGCTCAAAACGCACGAATTATGCGCTGATAATTAATTAAATTGCCTAACATGAGGCTAAATATAGAGTGTCTGGTGAGGATATACCTCAACAGAAAAATAAATATGTCTCAAAAAATATTCACATCGGGGAGGTGTCACCAACACACATCACGTTAGCATGTAAACACAATATACGTATGCAAGTTACCATAATCATCATTAAACAGCATACTCTAATATTGTCTTTAAAAATGGATGTACAAATCTGATAGGAAAATTTAAATAGTACATTCTTTGACATGTAATGACATAAGTACATAGTAAAGTTAAACTACATGACGATCCAGGACATATGCTCTGGTATTCCGAGGGTAAGTACACAATCTAGAACTCGTCATGCTTGATACTAGTAAGGTAAGTCCTCAGCTCAACAATGACATTCTGAGAAAGTACAAGCAATATAATGCTAATTAATAACTAATATGCTTCATAAGGTACAATACATTATTAATAATTGTGGCTGTTTAGTAAACTAACGGCCCTTATATTAACTACTCAGTCCTCCTCTATCATCTTAAAAAAACGAACAGAAGAAGATGACAACAAAGCACGATAGTGTGTACATATAAAGTAAGTACAGATGTGCTAATCTATTGTAGAAATATAGGTGTGTTATGACTCTGTAATATATGGAAATATAGGACAGAAGTATTAGTTGGAGTCATGTGGGCATCTAGACAAAATGTCAGCCATCACATTATCCGCACCACGGATAGCTCGTACCGTGAAGTGAAAAGGTTGAAGAGCTATAGCATATCGAGTGGATCTCGAACTCTTCAAATTCTTAGTCTGAATAGCTGTAAGAGCTTTCTGATCAGTCTCTAGAATGAAATGTGCGCCCAGGAGGAATCTTTGTAGCTTTAGAATTGACCAAACCATCGCTAACAACTCACGGTCTAAAACCGAGTAGTTCCTCTCTGCCGCATTTAGTTTTCTAGAAATTTACATAACAGGATGCAGAGTATTTGCATATTCTTGCATCAGTGCTGCTCCAATCCCAGTGGATGAAGCATCACTCCGAAGAACAAAAGTCCTATCAAGAGTAGGTAATCTTAAGATGGGAAGAGAAGAAAATATATTCTTGATTTGGTCTAGTGAAGATTGGCATTCTTCAGACCAACGGACCAGATTAGGCGAACCTTTCTTCAACAATGTTGAGAGAGGTGCCATGATCGAAGATAAATTTGGAATAAATCTCCCATAAAATTGAATTAAACCTAAGAGACTCCTAACTTGTTTCTTCGTTTTAGGAACAGAGATGTTCAGTATTTTGGAAGTATTGTGGTCTTCTGTCTTCAAGAGACCATGACCAACACGATGACCCAGGAAAGAGATTTCACCAAAACCAACAAAAGCTTTAGAAGGTTTCGCTGTCAAATTATTCTCACGTAGAGTGGACAGTAAGTCATATAACCCTAAATAGTGATCTTCCCAGGTATCACTGAAGAGACAGATGTCATCTAAGTATGCGATGACATCCGAACGATGTGACAGAATTCGACGCATCATGCGAACGAAAGTGGCAGGGGCGTTCATGAGACCAAAAGGCATAACATTCCATTGAAATAGACCCCTAGGTGTAGAAAAAGCAGTAAGAGGTTTGGCATGCTCTGCTAAAGGCACTTGCCAATAACCTTTAGACAAGTCAAGTTTAGTGAAGAATCTAGAATTAGAAAGTCTAATCAGTAGATCTTCTAACAAAGGCATCGGTTCAGCATCGAACTTTGTGACCTGATTCAATTTGCGATAATCAACACAAATTCGTATGTTCTTATCCTTCTTCCGGACAATAACCATGGAAGAAGAATATGGTGAAGTCGATGGTTCAATTATATTTAATTGAATCATTTCATCCAATTCCTTTTCCACTTGCGACTGAAAGTGTATAGGAATAGGATACGGCCTAACCCTAATTGGATTATTGTCGGTAAGAATTATGTCATGTTCTATGACATCTGTGTGTCCAGGAATGTCAGTGAGAACATCCTGAAATGTTTGTAACATCGACGAGACTTGTCGATGTTCGTCACCAGAAAGATTAGGAGAAACAGAAACGTTTTTCCAAGATTCCGTGGAATGTAATGGAACCACTGGAAGGGGAAGGTTGACATCAGAGAAGGTAGCTTCCTCATCCTGTATGACAGACAGGGATGAATAATGACCGTGAGGTGCAGGAGCATCATCCGTTGCCTGGAAAATAGGCAGCAAATAGTCCGGACGTTCGTGAAATTCCGAAAGCATGTTTATGTGGAAAGTTTTATGCTTTCCATCAATATCGACCACATAGTCAACATCGGAAATCCGAGAGACTATTGCATACGGACCTTTCCATGCAATAAGAAGTCTATTTTCCCTACTGGGGAGTAGGACGAATGCTTTGTCACCTGGACAAAGTTGTCGTAGACATCTATTCTTGTTAGCAAACTGTCTTGCCTTCTCTTTAGCAATTTCTGATGAAGCAGTTGCTAGCTTACATGCCTCAATGATCTTTTGTCTAAGAGCAATGACATACTCATATGAGGATTGAGTTTCATCGCTAATATCATCGGCAGTGATGAGATCGTGTAATAAAGACATAGGGCCGCGTGGACGCGCGCCAAAGACAAGTTCGAAGGGAGAAAATCCTGTGTGTTCATTAGGGACTTCTCTATAGGCAAAGAGAGCCGCGGGTAAAACCCTGTCCCAATCTTGAGGATGATCTTCAGTTATCTTACCAAGCAAAGTCTTGAGCGTTCTATTCAGACGCTCAACTAACCCATTAGACATAGGATGGTAGATACTACTGAGAGATCGTTCAATATGTAAGGTAGACATTACCTGTGACATAGTGTCAGATATGAGTTGAGTGCCATGGTCTGACAATATTTCTCTGGGGAACCCCAAGCGAGAAAATATCAACCAAAGAGCATCTGCGATATCTGTAGTAGATATGCTCTTAAGAGGAATAGCCTCTGGCCAACGTGTGCACATATCGACACATGTAAGGATAAACTGATGTCCTCTGGCCGACTTGACCTTAAAAGGGCCAATAATATCTATGGCCATTTTCTGAAACGGCCGAATAGGAATGTCAGCAGCCTGGATAGGCGCAGCATGTCGTGGTCCTCTAGATTTGACCTCCTGACATACCTTGCATGATCGGCAGTAAATACGAATGTCCTTATTGACAAAAGGCCAAAAGAAAGCCGCAAGGACTCTCGACTTCGTACGGGCAAAAACCCATATGTCCAGCACATTGCGAGTCATGAGCATGTTGTAATATTTGCACTCTCATGCTCTTGGGAACAAGAATTTGCGAATGTGCCGACGTAGTCGAATCTTGTACCATACGTACAAGTACGCCGTTTCTCATTGCAATCCAAGATTTTCTATTTGTATCCTGATTCGGATCACCTTTCTTCGCAAGAACGAAGAATTTTTTTAAAGAAGGATCTTCTTCTTGCAATTTTATGAAAGAGTCACGAGTGATTACTAAGTGACTATCTTGGCTATCAACTTCATTATCACTATTCAGTGAAGTTTCGGGTGTTTGTAGAGCTTGTGCTCTTGTAACTACTGCATTTGTAGCTTGCATGTTATTATCTTCCCAAGCAGCAATCTGCTGTGGGGTACACTCCCTAACTCCGTGAATACGACCAATAATAAGGTCCGCAATAGGATTAGGTAAGAGACAAGCATGCACATCTCCAGTAAAGAAAGGAGTGGCAATGCGAATTACAGCAGTAGGATATTTTTCTAGAGTGCCGCCAAATGTGACACATTTAATAACCCTTCCTGTAGCACAAGATGGATCTACAAGCGATTGTCTAACACCAATAGTGGTGCATCCGGAATCGAAAAGTAGTGAGACCGGAGTATCATTAACAAGACCCTTATGTAGAATTAAAGAACCCCTCCCGTCATGCGCAACAGCAGCAGGAAGAGCGGGAAGTGGGTGACCACACAACTCAAAGTAGTTATGGTACCCGGTTCGAATAAAGTACTGCATTGGGGGCATTTGTTTGCTCTCTCAAAGTCAAAAGCAGAACCAGTGACAGCGTCAAAGTTTTTACTATCAACAACATGATTACAGGCTCCCTCAGTTTCCTGTTGTACAGCATTAGCCTGCTGATATCTCTTTTTTTGTGTTGAGATCTACCCCGACTATTATTACCTCTGAAGTTATCAGAGTTATTATTATCTCTGCAGTTATTATTGTCTCTATTGTAATTGTTATCCTGGTTCGAATTCCAGTTTCCACGATTACTATCATGTTCACATTGATGCGAACATCTATTTGTTTGGTTCTGAGGTCTTCGGCAGGAATAACCTCTATTACCATATCCTCTTTTGAAATGCTTATAATTATTAGGGTGATAGTAACGAGTACTATCAGGTTGTCTCCAATTCTTCGAAGAAGAATCACCATGAAATTGATTTCCATGATTTTGACAGAAATTACCGCTACTCTTTCTATCAAAATTTTGTTGGAATCTACGAGCAAAGTTTTGGCCATACGGAGCTGCCGAAGCAACTGGTAAACCTTCTTTCACCTTAGAGTTACCCATGGTTATGTGTGGGTGCGCAGTTACGTATTGGCAACAGAAATCTTCCATTTCTTTTATTGTTTTAGGTTTACGTTCATGAAGGAAAGCAAGGAAAGACTCATTGACAGACGACATGACTTTGTCTCTAAGTATTAAGTCCATAAGTCCTTCATAAGTTTTTTCCGTCTTAGATAGTTCAACCCATCGTGAGAAAGTAATGCGTATTCTTGCAATAAACTCGGAGAATTCAACTCCATTTTCAGGTAACATGTTTTTAAATTGTAGACGATAGCCGTCTTCGTTAAGCTGATATTTCTTTAACAAAGCGGCCCTGACAACCTCATAATTGTTCTTGTCAGGTTCATCCACCATATTTAATATACTTAGAGCTTTACCTGTCAGTATCCCTGATAACTGATAAACATATTTTGCTTTGTCTATGTTATGAGCTGTACATGCTTGTTCAAATCTGTCCAGATAGAACATTATGTCATCACTGGAAGGACTAAATGTTGGTAACTTAATCTTAAAAGTATCATTATTAGCCTTACCAGAAGATGAACCCTTGTTTGAATCATTACCATTACTCATGCTCGTCAATTTCAATTTTTCCAACTCTAAAGCTAAGACCTTTTCTTCATGTTCCATTTTTGCTTTCTCTTTCCTCTCATCAGACTCTCTCTGTAATCTTCTTTCCTCAGCCTGAGCCTCTTTTTGAAGTCTTTCATTTTCAGCTTCTTTTTCAAGTCTTTTATTTTCAGCCTCTTTTTCAAGTCTTTTATTTTCAGCCTCTTTTTCAAGTCTTTTATTCTCAGCCTCTTTTTGAAGCTTTCAGCTTCTAGCTGTAGCTGGAGTTTTCTCTCCTCAGCTTCTGATTCCCTTTTTTGTTTTTCCATTTCCATTTGGAATCTTTTTTCATCCACCTGCATCTGCAGTTTCTTTTGTTCAGCTTCCATTGCTTTATCATATCGAGCAGTTGCAAATTCTCTTCTAACTTATCACCAGTCTTCCCAAGCAATTTACCCTGCTCAATAAAGTGCTCAAATGTAGACATGTTGTCTAACATATGAGTCCAAAACCTGAAATAATTAACTAATTTATTTCAAACCTAAGTGTAACAAGTCTTAATTAAGCACTTGTATATTCACATCACATTATATTATCCCAGTCTCTGTGGGAAACAAGTCTCCAATCAAAGAACTTGTATATGAAATATCAGCACTCAATTCTTGATCATAAGTGCACTTCTCATTCAATAGTGCACGACACTATTCATCATTCATTTATCATCAGTGTAGTAGTAACAGTGCATTAGCATAGCCCATTAACTAATTACTATAACTGTAAACAATGACTATGTAAACACATGCAGAATGTAAACATTGAAAATGTAAACAATGCAAACAATGTAAACAAAAACAATGTAAACAATAACAAAGATCAGCAACAATACAAAAACGTTCGCAGAAATCAACTAAAAATAAAGCAGAAATTAATGAAATATCACAAAAAATGTGACGATATCTGCGCTATAATTAAACAAAATACATGACACCACAGTGTATAAACAAAAATGTTGTATGAAACTAAATTATAGACAAGAGTAGGCTAACAAATACAAACAAATCAAAACAAAACTAAAGAATGCGAAATAATAACGAAAACAATATTAAAACATGTCATCACAGCTAACATAAATAGCAACAGAAGTCGCTTAGCAAATTCCAGTATCGGAAATTTGCAAACCCTACAGAAAACGCTCACAATAGACGACCTCTATGACGTGGCATAATCTAACGGAGACACCCCCCAACCGAGAACCCGCTGAAATATAAACATATAAATATACAAATAACATATAGACATATAACATATAGAATGAGATGATACACAGAAGACTCAGCAGAAGTATAAGGGCACAGTTTACATACAAACAGGCCACTTAACTTATAGGCTTCCAATCGTAGAACAGCAGAAAAAACGGATGTCAATCACGTCCTAAAGAGCGAAGCTCCAACGATGATGGCACATCTGAACTGCTTCCACTGCTAACACGATGGTACAAGAGCTTCTGAAATACTGTGTGTTGAGTTGTTTCGGCACTTGACCTTCTAATCCAAAAGTAAGTTGATGGAAATCGGTACTTGGCCTTCTTCAGAAAACAACCCGTTTCAACCGGCACTTGACCTTCACAAACACGACAGCACTGGAACCTTGACAGCAGCAACTTGCTTGACTTGCGTAAAAGATAACAGCAGTCCGAGTTATCCGGCAACATGTAACAACGCCGGGTACTGTCAAATTCTTGTTTCCGTCAAAAAGTTGAAATTTTGACTTTTACCGGGCAACGCCGAGTACTTTGAAAATTTTGAAGATGTTGACTGTATTGAAGAATGTTAATTTCTTGAAGGATGCTGATGAATTCTTGTTGAAAATGAAGTGGGTAAGGGACCCCGTGTTTGCTGGTACCAGAATCAAACCAGCTTATGGCCACCAAATGATGCGTGATGCCATATGATGATGGATGGTATCCGCATGTCTGGTTTTGTGTAGTGTGCAGATGTGTTCAGTCAAAACAATGTTCATACAAAAATAACAGGGCAATCCACATAGGACGTCAGTAAACTCACGACGTATAAAGTCAATGATTCTTGTAACAGCCGTTGACGTTTTTCTTCATTATTTATTGTGGACGCCACAGTGACAAAATGGTTACGCGAATATGTAGGCACATCAAACAGTCATTATCACAGCAACATTCAATACAGCAATAGACGGTAGACAGCATTACAATGATGAGTCAGATGCATGTTATATTTCATAGTGCTGTAAATGTAGTCAGGTGAAAAACTCCATCCTTTTCTATAACAGCCAGGAGATAACCAGATGTATGAGATCAGTTCACTCTCCTTAGTCTGACTTCAGCAAGACAGACACGTCTGCCGAAGTATAAATAATGTCCTCAAAAATATCCTCTAGATAATAAAGGTTTTCAAAACCTAGTTCATTTAACAAAGTAGCAAGTAATGGTCCTTGGGACATGCATCAACCGATGCAGTACAATACAGCGACATGTGAGCTGGGAAAACATCTCGTGACGACGACTTTCGAAGACAGGCTATGAATCGAAATCGCTCACGACCCAAAATCGATAGAGTTAATGAAAAGTCAATTTACCTTGCCTTCAGGAAATACACAGAAATATCACGCCTCCCGACATGTGGGAAAACACTAGAGGTATTATCTCGAATAAACGAAATATCCATTAAGAGGACTACACATCCCTGACAGAACAAAAAAATAGCGGAGATCCCCTCTTCAACGAGGCATCTCTTTCGCCATTCCAAATCGCTCACTCCACTCCACTAGTGGTGGGCGGAAACCGATCGACCAAAAAACAAGACCAGTCATGCGCAGTCCAGCGCAAAAAGACCACAGCTCAAAACTTAACTGCATTCAATACCAACGCGGGAAGACAAATGCTTACCGAGAAAAGTGACTATAAATTTCAAGGTCTGCCAGCTATGATGGTGTGCATGTCCTCTTGCTTGCTCCGAGTAAGCAGGATCTTGGTTGGTGATGGTAGATTCGGCCAAAAGGAAATTCGGTGAATTTTTTCTTAGGCATGTTGTGTGAAAAGACAACAATTTTCGACATTTCCTTCTCTCTGTAACTCTCCCAGCATTCCGCACCATAGAGGAAGCACAGAAAGCACACAGCTTCTGATATAATCTTAATTTTGTGCATTGATGTGGCTGTATTGAGAGGACTTCCAGATGTAGTTTAGGCTAAAAAAAAAATAGGGCTGTTCTTGCCTTATTCATTCTGATGTTGATGTTCTTTGCTGCCCTCCGTACCTGGTGTTACTATGGACATCCCTAGGTATGTGAAAGGTGGTCTTGTCTGTTAACAGTTGCTGATTCACCTTACTGGGATATGGGCTCAGGGTTGCTCTCACATTGAGGCGTCATGACCCTACTGACCTTCTTTAAAAATTGATGTTCAAGCCCACCTGCTGGCTAAACTTATTTAAGGTCTATCCGTTTTTTTCCTGGATGTGTTGATGTGTGAATGTGCTAGTAGTGTGCAATGTTCATCTGCAATATTCCAGAATCTTCCAAATGTAAGAAAATGTAGTCCATCTTATTCTCTTGGACCTGCCCTCTGTTGTCTGGCGCATCAAACCTGTTGAGGATTGTTTCATTGCTGCAGCATGGAGCGGGGTCCTCAAATTGGAAATATATATTATCGACCGATGTCCCGAGGAATGGGTGTGGTGTGGTGCAGGCATTTGGAATTTGGACGTCGATGCCGAATGATTTGCCGCCACCATCAAACCACCTTGACTAAATAGTAACATTAGCGACCATAGTACGGCATATCTCTATGCATGACGCGTGGGGAATAGAAACGTCAGTTGAGTTGTGGGCTTTGCCCCTGATGGCAGTGTTCGTAATGTGTAGCCCAGCCATTTTGGAATGTGTCGCCTAGCCACTTTATATATAATTGTGTTGGTCTATAAACCACTTGGGAAAGTGTGGAATAGTCACTGAATTCATTTGTGTATCTCATAAGCTAAATTGAGCATTATATTTTGTGGATTGAAAAACGTAAGTCGTGTATTCTTAGCGCAGTTTAATTTTAGAGGCAGAGTAGCACTGGGGCGTGATATGCCAAATCAAAGGAACTGATACCGTTTACTCAGAGATATAGAAATCATTGAACATGCACTCTCGTAGATTAAGGAACTCTTGCAACAAGCATATAGACTATTGTATTGAACCATGTCTTTAATGTCGTGCTGGGACTAATCATGGGAGAGAAGAGAGATTGAGTGATTTATTTATTAAATGTTGTTAAATGTTGTCAAACTGCTGGTCTCTTACTTCATTGACATATTTGAGTTCGAGAGTTCGATTATAAAACGGTTGTATATGTATCCATAATGACCAGTGGTTGACTTTAATACCCGAGCACACTGCCTCACACGGGTAATAAGATATTAATGCAATTATTTAAGAAGATAGATAACCAAGGGTCAGTCAGGTATAAAGGGATTTTTAATACGAAGCATGTGCAGGGACTGAACACATCCCAGGGGTTTAACATTGGAAATAAAAAGATTACTGGTGCACGGGAGATACGGGAATCTGTGTTAAAAAATGGATTTAAAAGAACCTGAGGGGACTGGGGGACTGGTAATATAAGAGACATATATCATTAATATAAATATATTAAATATCTTCAACGTTCTGGTGTCAGCAGTCCAGTAAAGAAGAAAGCCTTAACATTGGCATCAGAAGTCCTCCACATATACGTCTAGCGCATCACCACAATCTATGACTGTTACACTAAATAGAGTGGTTGATAAGGGGGGGCATCCCTGTTGTACTCCTGTCTTCACCTCAAAGGTTAGGTTGCTATCTGCCCAACACTACGCCCACGTAAAGTTGGGCATAGAAGCTTTTCATGATTTTACACTATGCAGCTTGGAATTCCATAAGCCCTCAAATATTTTTCCACAAACTGCCCCTATGAAGGGTTTTCAACACAGCAATGAAAACATCTCGTATAATTTTAAAAAGAATAAAAATTTTGACTCGATCGTCCCGTTCATCCCAGTCGGTTATATTAGTCGCGCGTGTCCAAAAAATAAAAAGATCTTTAGGTCTGATAAATCGTTGAGATATAGTCAGTTGTTTCTTGGTTTTCACAAAATAAAAAAAAAAAATATTTTGCTGCTTTGGCAATGCTCGTTTGTTCATATTTATATATGTTTATAGTGAGAATTCAAACTTTTTAATCATACATTTTTGCAACATCTATTGAATGTGATGGTACGATAACAATAGCAGCTGACAGATAAGATCAAGAAAACGTAGCGTGGTCCGGTGTCTTGATAACTGAAATCTGCATAACAGCGCAGCAACTCAGTGAATTTTTATTTGTAACTCCCCACAACTGATGAACAGTAACAGATAAAGATTTAGCCAGCGATTTCTAAATGAAATCCTGCCGCTGACCTAAGAATAACTTCCATTGGACCTTGGGAAAATAATGGAAACCCCCCACGTTGTGTTGTGTGCCTGCAAATAAAACCGTTGCTGTAGCTAAAATAGTTCAACATTAAGCTGCATTATGACCATGATGCACAAAAAACATACAGTATGCTCAAATATGTAGGCAAGTTGTTATTTTTTTATGGACTTGACATAGACAAATACATCAAAGGCGTAACGGATGCAACACTACTTGCATTTAGGTAAAAGCCTCAGACGGCAAGCTTTACTGCATCGTATGAAGTTGCTCCCATGCTTGTGAAAAAAGTCATTTAGGGATGGAGAGTTGATAAAGGAATGTGCAGTGAAGATGGCACAAATGTGTCACAGAATTGGTCATTCGTCGTTTGTTCTCTCTCTCTCTCTCTCTCTCCATCTCTCTCTCTCTCTCTCTCTCTCTCTCTCTCAACTCTCTCTCTTCTCTCTCTCTATCCCTCTCGTCAATCTCTCTCATCTCTCTTCCTGCAAACTCCTTCTGCCAACTATCCATTTATTTCTTCCTGTTACGCACCTAAACCTGTCCCATCGTCTCGCATTAGATTTGTTGACCTCTTTTCATACTGCGATAGTGTTATCTCGCGGCTAATTGACCATCCTTAAGGATTAATTGTAATTGCTTCAGTTGTTAAAACAGATTGACTTCATACGATCAACGGAAAGTACTGGTGACGCATGCCACGTTGGGGGCATTGTTCACTACAACTGCCTTCAGACACATGGGCGAATAATACAATAATACTTGCTTAACTCACTTCATACTAGACATTGTCTGTGTAATTGTTAACAGAGAAACCCGTTTGGTAGACAAATTAGCGATGACACTAACTGCAACTGCTGCAGGCGATGTTACAAATCGTAATTTGAAAGGTTACTTAAGAAACGGGAAAAGAAGTCGAGGGCATGTATGAAAGATGAGGTTCATATGTTTAAATTTTAAAATGATGTTTAAAATACGCGAAGGAAATTGTTGGATAGATTCCAAAACCGTAACACGCATGATTGATTACAACTGGCTGGGCAATTCCTGGATTTTGATGCTATAAACACACAACAAGTATGATTGCGAGATTGGTCAGGATTTGTAACAAAACCACTTGCCGTGGGACGTAAGTTGCAATTTAATGTGACAAAATTTTATCGCCGGTTTATGAGCACTGTGAAATTTCCCAGACTCGTCAAGATGACAACCAGATAGATAGCCTGAGAAAAGAAAGATGATCAAGAATTCCATTTTATCCGACCAGACGTTGTTTGAGGATCTTGTGGACTTATATCCCAGGAACAGACTCTAAACAAAAAACATTCACACAGAAAAAGCCGTAATCCTAGGATCTCTGAAACACAAAGTCAGAATGGAGCCTAGTGTACAGTAATTTTTAACCCCCCAGCCCGCGTACAAGAGTTTAATTCTTAAACAAAGTTGCTTTAAAACATTGCTCTGAGGGCCAGGAGTCAGTATTTCCCTAAAGAGATTTTAGGGTGAGTTGTACATTTTAAAATTCTATATTTTGCATTTTATTAACATGTGAAAAATTGGCTAATGGATGTCCAAGTCATCTGAGGCTGGCAACCTCAGCATATAGAATGATGGTTTTTATTGAACCACCACTGCAAGAAATGATGATGCTTTATGCGGGTTATCTCACAGAGAACCAAAAGTGGAGTGTTAGTCCCTCAAGATCCATATGGAGCAGGAAGTGGATGATGATAGAAAAACTGATGTATTATACTTATTATATTATTCACCTTTTCAACCTTGCAAACCACTAATACACTGTCACTGATATCGATACTCTGGCTAAAGAAAACCAACAACTTTCCAACCTTCGTATTGAGAGGTAAGAATAAAATTAAAAATTATTTTCCACAGAATTTCAATGATTGTTGTCATTTTTTATTTTATATTTTATTTCGTTAATCTTCGAGTTTTCATTGATTTTTCACTGAGCTTTTACTTTAAAAGTAATTTTATTATCATGATGACACACGAACTTTAATTTATTTGTTTTATGTGGCCCTCGGGGCCGCTGAAATAAGCCTTGGGACCAATACCTGATCTATATTTAAACAATTATTTTAGGGTGGGTCCATAAAGTCTTTCCCTGATTTTCCAAATTTTTACGAGATCCTCCAGATGTTTAAAGCATCAAAAGCTTGTATTATAAAAAGTTTACGGACACTGGCAGAGTCCCGGAGTTGACATGCCCAGAGCAGGCAGACTTCCTCATATCGTGAGAGTGAAGAAACTGTGGACGCCAGTGCGCACGGCGTTTAAACTAACGCAGTCCTCAGAAATCAACATATCGTTGCCTCAAGAGAACTTGCAATCCTCGAATATTAGTGTTGAAAATCGCAAAAAATGTGAAAATCTACATCAAATTGCATTAAAAAACTGTTTTTGAGTTCCGGAAAAATTTCCAAAAAAACCAAATGTGTCCTCTCAACAGAATACTTTTTTTTTAATGTTTGAAATTCAGGGAAAGACTTTATGACTACCCTGTACTTCGCTCATCATATGACGTCATTTTAAAACCGATTTGTCTGAACTTTTCCTTTGCTGTGTATTATTCTGTTTTATGTGCAAGCCTGCCACATAAAACTGTATTTCAAAAGAGATGGTCGATGGTCCTCATGGAATACGATGAATAAGTCTATCCATCTATATATATATATTTGCCACAAATCAATTCAAGGTCTTCTTCATCTTCTTCATCATTTTCAGGTTGGTATCCAGATCTGTACCTCTTGTTTCTTGTCTGCTTGAGCATTCTGGAGCAAATACCGTCATGTGTTAATATCCACATGTTTCCTCACTGTGTATGATATCACTCGCTGTCGTCGTCTTCTCATCTCGTGTTCTATTGACACGTGTCCAGCTGTGGTTTATCAGTTCCGTCTTTAGTGCCTTTTTGTGTCATTTCAACTGTTCTATTCTACATAATCAACGACTATTACAAGTTTGTATATTTTAGGTATTGATTTCTTTTTATCTATGATGGTGAAGTTACACAATAGAACTGGCTTGACACTTGAGTTTGAAGATTATTATTTTATTTTATTGGATATAATTCATGATTATTTACCATAGCAATGTCCTACCAGCCTATTGATTAATAATGGTTCGTTCGCTAGCACATCTATATTACTTTTTTCTTATCTTTATCATCAGCTCATCTTATCGGTATCATCGAGTTATCGCCTGTGAATACTTACGCTGTCAGTAAAACACAATGTAAATGACTATAACGCATTTCACAATTGAAGGGATGCGTATTAGTCTTGGGGCTGTACCGCGAGGTTTTTTCCCCATTAGTGACAAATGAACAACACGTGAAAATATATTCAAAGCTGATGAGTGGAGTAAGTCAGATGAGAAACTGGATTAACTAACCAGCAAAGTCATCATCAGCCTTGGCAGAGAGTGTAGAACTTAGGGCAATGGGAAAGCGGAACTGGAATTAATCAACTGCTACATGACCGTGCCCGGGATAATTGATGCACTGTGAATACCTGATGGGTCTGTGATCTGTGGTGGTGAGAAAGAAATCAGCTCTGAGGCTTCTCCTGGCTAGGGTTTACAGGGCCAGAAATCGTCGCCGAACATAAGCGGGGGGCGAAACTACAAGGATAACAACTTCCCGCTCTGAGAATGGAGGAAAGAGGCAGCTACTGCAGCCTTAGGTGGCTAACTGAAACTTCATTAACAATGCAGTAACTGTGTCAAACTCTTATTCCATGCTTTTTCGAAAGATTCAAATTTGTGGGGTAGTGTTGATTACGGCATGAATAGAAAAAAAAACATAGAAGCTTCGAATCAAACGTTTTTTACTAGCAGAGATGGACGTATGAGAGGTGTGACAAAACGTTTCTAATGTGTTCTTTTTGCGGCTCTCTCACCACCTTAAAGCTATACGGCAGTATCTGTCTTCATTTCTTCTTCTTCATTTTTCTCTCCAAAATCGCTTATTATTTGGGCAATGTTTTGCCCTTTCATTCCCCCCCCCCCCCCCCCCCCCCCAATATTTTATTATTTTGCTATATGGGCTGGAATCTAGTAGGGTGAAGTCTCTGAACACTCCACTCCCACTACGGAAGTATCTTCTATGGGACTATCTTTATCTCTTACATTTTTTGCTTTACCACTCCTCAGGACTTATTTACATTCCGCCAGGTGGGAACTGGGGTAATTATCGTAAACAATACCCCGTGTCACGAGAGGATAGATTATTATTGAAATTATAAGATATCCTGGACACAAAGTTGTATCAGGTGAAACCAGGATAGTGCCAGATAAGAGACTGGTCTAACAAGTAATACCCCTTTCTCTGAAAAAAGTAAGGTTGTATCGACATCAAAGGTAGGATCAAGCTGTATAAATTCATAGAGAAGATGGTAATGTATTACTCTAGGTCCCTACTTGCTCCCTCTCCAGATCCTCCTCTGTTATTAGTATATTATTATTAGTATTTTAGCTGTGCTAGGGGTATTAACCTACTAAACTATATCATACCCAACAAGACTGTAACTTAACTTAAATAATAATTTAAGTAAGTCATGCTGGTAAAATATTTATCAAGTATTATTTTTACAATTCTTTATTTTATTTTCTGCTTGAAAGTCTTTTCAAGAAACTCAAATTTCAATTACAAACAGTAAAAAAAATAAGATTGATTTTAAATTGTTTTCCAAAGAATTTAAAAGTCCCACCCAAATTCGTAGAAAATGAGTTCTCTCTGGGTTGAAAACTCACTCTGGTTGTAGAAATATTTAACTCTGTTAAGATTTTATATGTTCTCACAGTTAACGAATGATTGTTTTTACACTGGCTTTATAACCATTCCCAAACAGGTGTTCATCATTTAATATTTAATATGTCCTGTAATCATGGTGTTACTTGGATACTCTAAAGATTTAGCCTTGTTTGGCTAACTCAATGTGGTATAATGAAGCCGGGTTCCCACTCTTATCTGGAAGGAAAGATTAACTGAACTTCCTCCAGTCAGTAGGTACGTTGATGACTTGCCCTCTGAACACCAAAAGGGGCGATTGCACCACGTTTTGTTTCCACATCAAGTAGTGGCTGACATTTTTTATGTTGTAGTTGGATTGACTAGGATTATAACCTGAAAAACTTAAATTGGATTTAACCACTATATTCTTTATCACTATCCTTTTATTATAGATGTTATGGGGATGTGAGACAGTTGTTCAGACCAATGTGCAAGGCAGACGCACACAGGGCACAATAGCAGTCATAACATAATCCAGTTTACCGTGACAACATCTTACTCTAATTCCTTGGTTATAGCTATCTGTCAATGATTCGCCTCCATACATTTATTCGGTCGTGTGTAAAATACTAAGTGATATTTCAAACAAAAATACAGTAAAGTAATTCCTTTCATCCTTTCCTATGATCCTCGTGTGTGGTCCATTCCTTCAAGAAAATAATTCTTTAAAATACTTTTCTAAAACAACTATAGACCCACACACTTCTGCTACCATTCCTTCAAATTATTTGAATATATATTGGGTTGTCTTTTGCCCTGCAGAGAAATTTCCCTCAGTAGTTCAAAACACGTCTTACACATTTCCTAACGCACAACTGTAATTAATCAATAGAAATACTATGTATATTTTTTTTTTTTCTTACCCTCATGCAACATACAGTCGAGCTGTTAATGGTATTATAAATGGAGGTTCTGCTCTCAGGATACAGATTCGGCAAAGGCACTCTTCATTAAAAAACACATTTAGCGCTCGCTGTGATTTTTCAAAAATATTATGGCCTCGATTTGCATGATTGCAGGGTTACTTATATAGGGTCACATCCGGCGAAACAGAGAGAACAACTGCCGAAAGTGTGCTTGAGTTCCCAAAATGTAATGCATAATTTGTGTTGATGTGCAAATATGAGAAACTAAGATTATAATTATCTTCCTTATTCCTGGGGCGATTTTATTCCTCATAAGGCTTAAAATTATGCCCTGAATTAATCTCATTTTTTCATCTAACTAATTGATCGTTCTATATTACATTCTTTAGTGTTATTCTTATGCGTAGCACTAAAAAAACAGGTAAAAAATTGTTGGACATTGCCTATGTCTGCGAATGCTATTACACATCGGATATTTCTCTAATTTTCCTATAGCAATTTTCCACTTGGAAATCTTTGCACAGGGACAAACCATACGATGGGACATTCCCTATGTGTTGGAATTTCACTTGGAATCTCTGCCATGCTTGTACTTCAGCTCATATAGTCTGGTAAGTTAAAAATTCCACATCCAACGGGTTATTGCCACAGATTTAAGGGGACTCCATGCTGAAATCTGCGAAGGCCATACCACTTTGTTTAAGAAGATTCCAGTCATCTTTGTTTTAAAATTTGGAACAAGGACTCTGAAGCATTGCAGAAAAAGTAAATTCCTGACTTATAGAATATTGATTATTATCTTTCATTTGTTCTGGTCCCCACCCAATACATGGTTTTGATTCCTTTTGATTAGGCATTATTCCGAGCTTACAGCAGGCCAGAAATGACATTCGATGAGGGATCCTTGGACCATTGAAAAAAGGATGTTATAAAAGTATCGGTCAATGTATTTCGCTACTATTGGGGACTTATTGCCTTTTAAACCCATGATTCGTATAGATGTTTCAAATAAAAAACTGTCCTGGATTGGGTGGAACCCATCTTTTGTTTAACGACAACCTTTCCTCCACTACAAGAAATGATTTGATTGCCTGTCGTGGTGATGTTTGGAAAAACTTACCCACATGCCAGCATCGATTACTCTGATTCCACTGCATTAACAAAGGAACAAAATATATTATTACACAGACTTCCTGGTCACAACATATCAAACCGTTAAATTACTCCCGAAAAGGAAAGCAAGTAGGCCTTTTCAACAAACACAATGCCAAAGTCTTTCCTGTCTTGTGGGCTTCTAGCCGGCTCCAAGTTCTTTTTTCTATGTTTTCCTCATCATTTTCACCTCTGTATCCTACTCTATATAAGCGATAACATTAATTTTTTGAATATTTTGAGAATATTTGTATTTCTCTTTTCCAAACAGCATAACAAGAAAATCATTATACATATTTATTGATTCATTAATTGTACCTGAGGACTTGTGTACTTTTTACCATTGTGTTTAAAGTTTTTATTCATTTTATTTATCCCCTAGCATTAATTTATCACAGGAAAGTTATGGGGAGGAGACACCTTAAATCTTGGTACCACGTCTTACCATCTGAGCCAGTTATTCTCCCAGTCTGACTATTCCCATGACAACTGTACATCAGTGTAAAAGGTGTGTGCAGTGTTGAATGATACCAGGCATGCTCCAGTCTACCCAGCGGTGCTGTAAATGGGTAACTCACTCTAGTCCTGAGTTAGGGAAGGCAAAGGCAGCTGTAAGAAGTGGTTTCCTTCTGAGGCTCCAGGAGGAGCAGGCCCTTAACTTGGTCAATTCAACCGACGCAGGATGGTGTAAAGATGGAGTGAGAGTGTAGAGTGTTATTAACGCGAATGATGGAATGTTCGTATCTTGACCAATATAAAGCACTCATTCACTCATGTCTATAAGGCACCAATGCAGACTGCTGGAATCTTTTCATACAGTTTTATTCAGACGCACATACTGGGACAGAACGAATAGCTCATAAGTACATGTTGACACATCAATCTTCAGGCATGAATAGTAGATCCCATGTCATGGAACATTCAAATATAATGGGTGGTACAAAACAGCATTCAATGTTCTAATACATTATGGCCGCATCCCCTATCTGACTGAACGCGTCAGTAAAGGCGGATCGGTAAACAAATGGAGAGTGCGATGGACGAACCTTCGTTCCCTTGCTGAGTGCTTAGGTTGTTTATATTCATTGTTTTTCTCATACTGTGAAACCACGACAAGGGGTTTTCATATAAATGAGATCTCCATGCCACTGTCCGAATAGTAAGATACACGACCCGTTCTCTGGACAGTGATCAAAAAATGATGACAGGAATACAAAGATGGCCTCCTTCCCTTGAGCTTTCGCTCACTCCGCCCAGCAGAAGAATAATCATCAGCCAAAGTTGATTCAAAACTTGAAATAAGTATAAACTTTCATAGTTCCCTTTACCATACAGTCCCATTTGTGTAAGAAGGTTACTTCATGAAGACATAAGCGCGTGATGGAACCTGTCATCTTACAACAATTATCTAGTTAAAAACGAACCAACGAATTGCACGGGGAAAATACGTTGCCTCATTCTAGGTCTAACACATAAGGAGATCGCGTCAAAAACAGGGTTTGGATTTACCTTGAGTCCGAATAGTAACATAAGACAAGTTACATGATGAGGAGAGTCCTGGCTAACACACTACTAATCTTTGTAGAGGCACAAATCTCCTACTGAAAGGAAATCACTTTCATTTCATAAATCATTTTTCACTCTAGAAAGGGGACAGCCCTGGTGAAATTGCGTTGACCACCAAGCCATTGTAGGCGGCGGCCTAATCTGTTTCGGGAACTAACCTCCATCACGACTTCGTTAAAGGACAACAACCAATACCTCCGCTAGTGCGGGCATAAAAAGAAGCAATATGGAGTCCTCTGCCTACCCTAGTACAAAAATATACAATTGTATAGGACTGAATCTACTTTGCATCTGAATAATATGTAATACATATGTTGTGAATTCAGGCCAGTAAACATTGCTAAGAGAAACGATCAATCTATTTTCTGGCTATGGGACAAATGATGAATGCCAAAATATAAAGTTATTCTTACGCCCCGGCCGATCATATATACCAAGGGAGATTATCCCATATAATCAAACGTATAAATCATAAACATGGATTAATCTGGCCTTTCCAAATAAAAAGCGTTTCTGTTTGAGCATTTTTCGTACCCTATTTAAATACAACTCATATATACTTTTTCCATGATTAAATTAGACATTGATCGGTGACATTTTTTGTAATCTGTGTGCATCTCAAAAAAATAATGTATGTTGCAACAGATGTACCACACACCCCCCGGGGGAAAAAAAATTGCGTACTCGATTTTTTTTGGAAAAATACATAATTCCAGGATGCAAACATAACAACTATAGGGTCTCTCAACCTGGCAAAAACGCAACGAATGAAGACTTAACAATGCGCTAGATGATAAGCATACTCCAATAACGGAAATGTAACGCCTAATGTAAGGCTCTCAAAGTCGTCATATAGCATTGACCAATGAGAATCTATCCCAGGATGAGGTTCAGAGAAAATTTTTTTTCTTACTCTGAGTATAAAAAATATCTCCAGAAAATGGTTCCTCACCAACTCGCATAACACCAATACTGGCATATGCCAAATTTTGTAGTACAATAGTTCTATCCTTAGGAGGTATCTTAAAACATTATGCGATCACCAATAAGGGAAAAATATCAAAAAAAAAAGCCTGGCGGTTAAATATACAAATCAATATGCAGCCGCTATAAGTTAGTGATACAGACACGCAATGTATGGATATATTACATAATAAGTACTAGGACTTTAACATAGGAAAAATAAAAACTGTAGTGTAAAGTCAGACCATGTTAGAAATGTCATCAAGAATCTGACAGTTAAGTGGGAATCATGTGGGCATCTTGTCTGATAAGCATATCCGCCCATCACATTTTTCTGAGCCCACTCGGTATAGCTTCGCACCGAAAAATTGAAAAGGCTGAAGAGGAAGCAAGTCGCGTATCGCGTTGATCTCGTTGCTCTTCAGATTTTTTAGTCTGAATTAGCTGTGTAAGAGCTTTCCTGGTCAGCAGTCTCTTCCACAATTAAATTCGCGCGCAAGAAGAAATCTTTGAAAGTTTTAAGGACTTTTCTACGCTCAAACCAAGTAGCGCCGCATATAATTGTCACGGTCCTAGGAGTCCGAGTAATTTGGGTGTAAAAAACATCGTTTTAAAACCTTATCCAAAGAGGATTGACATTCTTGAGTCCAATGGACTACATTAGGAGACCCTTTCTTTAGCAAGGAAGAAAGAGGTGACATAATGGAGGACAGATTCGGGATGAATCGTCCATAAAATTGTATTAGACCTAAGAGACTTCGTACTTGCTTTTTTAGTCTTAGGAATAGAAATGTTAAGTATCTTACTTGTATTATGGTCTTCTGTTTTTAGGAACCCATGACCAACACGGTGTCCTAAGAAAGATATTTCGCTAAAACCAATACATGCTTTCGATGGTTTCGCTGTCAGGTTATGCTCGCGTAAGATAGACAATAGTTCATTTATACCATTATAGTGATCGTTCCAAGTATCACTGAAAAGACAGATGTCATCAAGATACTCAATGACATCTGAGCGATGAGATAGGATTCGACGCATCATGCGTACAAATGTAGCAGGGGCGTTCATAAGACCGAAAGGCATGAAATTCCATTGGAATAGACCCCTAGGCGTCGAAAAAGCAGTAAACGGTTTGGCGTGTTCGGATAGTGGAACTTGCCAATATCCCTTAGACAAATCGAGTTTAGTAAAAGAGAATGAAGAGAATTCGATAGTCTCTAGTAAGTAGCTCTTCAAGTAAAAGCATAGGTTCACAGCAATCAAATTTAGTCACTTGGTTTCAATTTGCGATAATCACGCAAAGACGTATGTTATTGTCTTTTTTTTCGTACGATAAACCATCGGCGAAGAATATGCTGATGTGGATGGTTCAATTATTTTTAACTCTATCATTTCAATATCACTCATCACAAAACTCTTTCTCTACCTGTGCTTGAAAATGTATCGGGATAGGATACGGTCTGACTCTTATATAGGATTATGGTCAGTAAGAAATAATGTCATGTTGAATGACATTCGTTTGACCAGGATTGTCAGTACGGACTTTCTGAAATTGTTCTAACATAGTAGAAACTTGTTTTTGCTCTCCTGGAGATAATTTTGGAGAATTTGCAACTTCTTTTCATGATTCATTAGAATGAAGAGGAATCATTGGAAAAGGTAAATTTACATCCGAGAAACTCGTTTCCTCATCCTGTATTACTGACAGAGATGAGTACTGTCCATGTTGGACTGGAAAATCGTCCGTTGCCTGGAAAACAGGTTGTAAATAATCAGGACGTTCATGGATTCCGTGAGCATGTTGATGTGGAAGGTTTTACGCTTCCCGTCAATATCGACGATATAGTCAACATCGGAAACTTTTGATATTATATCGTACGGACCTTTCCAAGAAATGAGAAGTCTATTTTCCCTACAAGGTAGCAAGACCAATACTACTTTGTCACCTGGACAAGAGAGTTGTCGCAAGCATCGTCTGGTTCTTATTGGCAAATTCCCTTGCCTTCTGTTTCGCAAATTCAGAAGAAGCAGTTGCCAATTTGCATGCTTCAATAATCTTGTGTCTAAGTGCAATGACATATTCATAAGAGGATTTTGTGTCATCGACAATATTATCAGCAGTTATAAGATCATGAAGTAAGGACATAGGACCTCGCGGTTTCGCGCCAAAGACAAGTTCAAAGGGAGAAAATCCTGTATGTTCGTTGGCGACCTCTCTATATGCAAAGAGAGCCGCGGGTAAAACCCTATCCCAATCCTGAGGATGATCTTCTGTTATCTTACCTAGTAGGTTTTTTTCAGAATTCTATTCAAGACGCTCGACTACCATCCCATTGGACATAGGATGATAAATACTACTCAGAGATCTTTCTATCTTAAGAGTTTGACATCACTTGAGACATGGTATCCTCCGATATACGAGTTGGGTACCATGGTCTGATAATATATTTCTCCTGGAAATCCCAGACGAGAGAAATATTAACCAAAGAGCATCTGCAATATCAGCAGTAGTTATGCTCTTTAGAGGGATACAGCCTCTGGCCAACGTGTGCACATATCAACACACGTCAAAGATAAATTTGGTGTCCTCTAGCAGACTTTATCTTAAATGGACCAATGATGTCTATCGCCATTTTTTTGAAATGGTCGAATTGGAATATCTGCAGCCTGAATAGGTGCAGCATGGCGTGGGACCTTTGGATTTAACTTTCCTGACATACCCTACAAGATCGACAATAGATCTGTATGTCCTTGTTTCACAAAACAGGCCAAAAGAAAGATTGCAAGAAACTCTAGATTTAGTACGGGAAAAAACCCATATGCCCAGCACACTGAGAATCATGAGCGTGCTGTAAGATTTTAACTCTCATATTTTTTTGGGCACAAGAAATTTGAGAATGAATGGACTTAGCGGAGTCTTGTACCATACGTACAAAGTACCCATTCTTCAATCGTAAATCCAAGATTTACGATTTGTGTCCTTTATTCGGATCACCTTTCTTTTGCTAGAGTAAAGGAATTTCTTTAGAGTAGGATCATCTTCCTGCTGTTTTATAAAGGAATCATGCGAAATCTCCAAGGGATCACCATGGTTCTGGTCATAATTATCTCCAGAAGGCGAAGATTGCGGCATGTTTAGAGCTTGAGCTCTAGTGACTACAGCATTTGCAGTTTGCATATTAATCACTTTCCCAACTCGGCAATTTGTTGCGGGGCAGTGCATTCTTTCGCACCATGAATGCGACCGACGATAAGATCAGCGATCGGATTCGGAGAAGACATGCGTGCACATCTCCTGTAAAAGAAAGGGAGTAGAAATGTTGCGGGGGGAAAAGATAAATTATGTCATCTATCACCCAAATGGGTTGTGCACCGGAATCGGGTAAGGAGTTTGAGGAGGCCAGGAGTTAACCAATTTTACTTAAAAAACCCTTATTTTTTAAATTTTAAGAGTGAGGCCCCCTCTTTGCCAATTAGTCCATGCGCGCAACCTGTGGGACCACCCGCAGGTTAGAGTAGGGGCGGGAGTGTGTATGGAGGATGGACCACAGCTTAAAGGTCGGAAATAAAAACTTTTGGTGGTTGGCTTCGGAATAATTTTTTTTTTGCATTGGGCATATGGGGAATACTGAAAATTGAAAATGACTTGGCTCTGTCAAAAATCGAGAAATTCCCCGAAAGGGCAAGAAAAAACATCCCGGGGGGGACCATTTTTAGGTTAGGAGTCTTTAATCTCTTATCAGTTTGGTTTTTGCCTTTAACCTCGGGCTTTCATTGGGGAAATAAAAAAAAAATCTTTGTTCGTCCGTTTGCCAAGAGTTAAAAATGCCCCTATGGTAATTGAGGGATTTTACCATGTCTTTTTTGTGTTGTGTGATCTTACATCGGATTATTGTGTTTGCCTCTCTTTTTTAAATTTTTATTATTTCCCCTTCATTGTTTAATAAAAAAACAAACCCCTGGTTTGGGGTATTGATGGTAGTTTCACCATAATGGGTTCCAATCATTAATTAAAACATACCATCAGGCTTTCATATATTAGGTGAGGGGAAATTTCCCTGCTTAGGGAATGATCTTGATTCCTCGTTTGCTTGTCCAAAGAAAGGAACCCCACCCTGGTAAATTTCCTAATTATATTTCCACTCTCTACGGAAATTTCTATAGTTTGGCCACCCCCTGTATCGAGGGACGGTCATGGCCCATTTCAAGAATTTAGAAGAAGGAACCTGATTTGGTTCGTTACCTTGGTTTTGTATGATTACTCGCCAATTATACCCTTTTTGTCAAATTCTCTTTTTTTGAGCTCCTGAAGTTAGTGTCGGTTCTTGGGATTGTATTGTCGTTGACTGAAAGACAAATCCGGCATTACCTCTTTAATTCTTCGTGATAAGTAGTTTAGTGTTGCTAAGAGTTACGTCCGTCACGGGTTGTGTCCGTAACCTCCTAACGTATATTGGTCACAATATTTCTTGCATTTGTTTTTAGTGTTTGTGGCTTACGCTCGTGTTTAGAAATTTCAAGGAATGTGTTTATTGATAGAAGGACCTCTGACCTTTGTCTCTGAGCAACATAATCCTATAAGGTGGGCCATCCATATTGTTTTCATCTATTTTATTTTGGATAATTTCAATCCACATCACGTTGAAAGTTGGTTAAGTTCGTATTTTCACCTTTTGAATTTCTGATGGAATTCCAATAACAACCCCCGTTCAATGGTAGGTACATTTCTTTTATTAAAAGACAAGTACTTGCCTGATTAACCATTCCTTTTGGCTGGTATTACTGGCTGTAATATTCTTAGGTTTCAAAGGCCTGCCATGTACTAATAAAACATAATAATTTATCTCTTGTCAATTCCTCTTTCAACCCAAAACAGTAGAATCTAGTTTAGGGAGAGGGGGGGGGGGGGTGGGGGGGGGTGCTGGCTGAAATCGCCTGTTAGATTTCTCAGATAATTGGTTAAACATCATATTGCGACTTTTTATAATACATTATGGAGCCGACAAGCACGTTCATAACCTCTGTAAGCCAAAAATGTTGTTTATCATTCATTGGCAGATTTTGTATGTTGGGGTAAAATTCAAAACGGCTGGGGGGACAAGTGGGTTTTGGGTGGGGTTTTTATAATCATAGTGTCGGGCTCATGGGTTTATATTTATCCACCATGGGATGTTGGGCAATTTCCAATTTCTTCTCTGGGAGAAAATTGTTAAAACTCATTTTAATCCTTCTAATCTTTTTCTCTTTTCAAGCTTCCTCTGTCTTTCCTTTTCCTTTTCAGATTTTCTAATGTCATATTTTTTTTTGTTCAGTAAGCTTCTCTTCTAATTTTTTTTTTTTGTTCAGTTTCAGCTTTCTATATCTTTTTTGTTCCAATCAGCAGCACTGCAGCTTCTTATGTCCTAGTCTTTTTTCTTTTCCTTCTGCCTCAATCATCCTTTCCTTTCCTCAACTTGTCCTTGCATGCCAGCTGCCAATTGTTCTTTTGTTTTTCATATTACATCTCTCCTGCAAGCAGTCAAGTCTTTCTATTTCTCCAGCAAGCATTGCTGAAAATCGCCCAGCCCATTTCATAAATTTTTTTCGTTCTGGCCAGTGAAGGCTTTTTCCGTCTCCTTCGCAGGCAGCATAGCTTATTTAATTTCTCCCTTAAGCTGTGGCAAGCTCTGCTCCTGAGGGGAATACCTCAATTAGCATCTATTTGAAGTCATCTTTTGTGCCGTGAAGCTTTCTTGCCTCAGGCAGATTTGGTGGTTGGGCATTCTCTAAATCTTTCATTACTCTGTCTGAGTTTAATTCATTAGATGAATTGAGCATGCACTGGTTGGTACCCATTCTTTCTTAGTTTTTGGCACAAGTCTTATCAAAGGATTTCCAACCTTGTGCAATAAAGTAATCTAATGTAGGCAATTCTTTTGTCTTATTAATTCAGAAACCTGAAAAAAATAAAAAGTAAAGTATAATTTACCTTTATTTTCACACTTTCATGGGAGGGGACTTAGTCTTCTATACTATAATGGGGTGACTTAGTCTTTAGAAAAAACCTTGTATGGTTATTTTTGTTTATAATATAAACCAATGATAACTTGAGTACCTGTGGAAAACAATAACTGTATATCCCAATCGCACTGTGGGAGGGAAGGGAAAGTGCCTTTTACAAAGGTTTTGTATACTTCCTCTAATGTTTTATTCTTTAATGAATCTTCTTGGTATGAGTACCTGTGGTACTTGGACAATTAATTTATCTTATATTCCCAATCACCATTTTGGGAGGACAAACCTTTTAGAAAAGTGGAATTGTACACAAACTCATTAGCGATGAACTAATCAATGGTAACATTTAAAATATTGTTATTGTAGGGGGATTATCTTAATATTATGAGATATGGTGTTCTTTTCTATACTCGATATAAGCTCATTATATCAATTCAACCTCAAGAGTAAGCATCTACAAAGTACAAGTATTCATCCCTCTCAACAAACACTGAGCCCAGAGTTTTGTAAAACGCGCTATCCCCTCCAAGTAAACCAAATTACTCCTTAGTCAACAGGCACGTCACCCCGACTCCCAAACGACTCACACTTCTCTAAGATGCCTATTAATTACACCATCCACATCAAGCCGCACTTCACCACACAACCTCCCTAACAACCTTTCAGCTTACCAATCACCATCAAAACCCATAAATATACCCCAAACAAAAAAACCAACCAACCCTAACCCCAAACCCCCCCAGATTATAATCTTAAATTCCTCTCTCTCTCCCTCCTGACAACACACCTGTCCTACAACAACAATTTCCATTAAACCCAACACTACCACCTTACCAACCCCCCTCAATAACACATAATACCCACCCCT